>JAAWXA010000015.1:7635577-7679322 GCA_038090715.1 Florisuga fusca | reverse complement strand
CTCTTCCGATCTGGCGGAGCGGCCCCGGCCCCCGGGGTGGGCGGAGGTGGTGGTGGTGGTGCGGGAGCCGGGAGCCTCGCTGCGGGGCCATGGAGGGGAACGCGCACCTCCTCCAGGTCATCCACAAGATGCGTTCCCAAATCAACAAGCTGGAGAGGGAAAACAGGGCCCTGAGGGGAGAGCTGCAGGTCTGCGGGCAGAGAGCTGAGGGAGACGCAGGAAGAGAAGATGGGAACAGTGACATGAGGAGTCTGGCTGGTGACGGGGAAGGACCTGAAGGCTCTACAGCATCCCTGCGTGGTAGCACCGTGGCTGGTCCTGCTCCAGCACCAAAGGAGCAGACAGGTACCAAAGAGACAGGGCTGTCTATGGCACCTCTGTGTGCTGCCCACACAGGGCCTCCCAGCCTGGCTGTTGCATGTCTGCAGGGAATGGGAGATGAGCCACTAGCTGTCTGTCTGCTCAGCTTGACGGATGCTCTCCGGCCTCCATCAGTGCCCAAGCCCGCCTTTACTGGATGCCTGTGATCTTTTTAGGGGGGTACCTGCCTCCTCCAAGCTAAGCTTAGCAGAGTATTTTGCTGCTGGTCAAGCAAAGAGTTCAACTCGGAGTTCAGTGGTTCTTACTTCAAGCAGAATTTGACTTACTGCTTGGAATTTTCATGGATGTGGACTGTCTTGCCCATGCCTGTCCCCTGTCTGTTCCAGACAGACAAGGACCAACATTTGTCATTGTTCCGTAACCTCTCTTGCCTTAGTAAAAGATGAGGAGAACTCTACAAACAGTAATAAGTAGTGATGGGTTGCATACCTCATGACAGATGTGTAGGGGGTTTTTTTGCAGATGAGGCAGTCAGTTTTTGCTGAGGGAGGAAGGGGCCAATACATAGGAACACATTGTCTTTACAATTTTATCAGCAGGGAAAAAAGGGAAATATTCTGCAACTTAAGAAGTCTTCGGGGATTCAATGAAGCAGGAATTAGAGCAATGTTTGGTGTGAAGCAGTTACCTAGAATTGGATGTGGCAAGGTCAGGCTGTTGGGTATCATACATGCTTGAGTCCTGTTGCCTTCTTGCCTGGTGTCTGTCAGGTCTGGGCTGCTGGAAAGCTGCTTTCCTAACACAACTTCTTGCTGTCAGTGCAGTGTGTGTGATGAGCTGCAGCTGCAGTCCCTGTGCTCCACACATCTGGTGGCTGGCCTGGCCTCAGCTCCCAACCAGCCTCCTGTCCTCTTTAGCCTCCACGCTGTGGAGGAATGCCCTCACAAGCTGTGAGAGAGAGAAGCCTAAGGAAATGAATAAGATAAGAGGCTGGATGAGGCTGGAGAGGCTGGATTTCTGTGGAGCTGGATGAGTGCTGCCATTGAGTACCACCCACTGCCAAGCCCACCGAGCCCAGTGGTCAGGTTGCTAGCCTCAAGGCTGGTGGTGGCTATGGATGCCATCAGCTTGGCAGAAGCTCACTGGTCTTTTGGCAAGTGTGAAAGATGTGCAAAGTGCTATCCAACCTGCTGGCTTTTCCTCTCTGGCTGCCTTCTGTAGTAAAGGGGCCATTTGGTCTTCTTTACCTTTTGGCCTCCACACACCCGAAACTTCCCTGAGCCAAAAGAAGGTGATGAAAAATACATCGAGGATATCTGAACTCTCCTGGTTGTTATGACTATGGTTCCTAGCTCTGCTTTTCTGTCTGCTCCTCAGATGCCACCATGACGGTGCGGCGCTATTCCACCACTTCCCCAGTGCCTGCTGCTCCCAGCACCAGGTCCCACCGGGATGGCAGCGGGGCCCAGGGTCCCACTGGGGCAGTGGGCAGGACCCTGCCACCAGCCCCTCCTCCTGCAGCACAGCCCACCCCTGGAGAGGGAAGAGGGCTGGGAGAAACTCCAACCAACCCTCCCTCCTACAGTCATTCCAGCAAAGTGAGGCTGCTTCAGGATCATGTCTGTAAGTGCAGGTAGGTTCAGCTTGCCTTGCAGCATCACCTGCCTGGGCTGGTTGCAGGTTCATCTAATAATGTATGTGGATGTTGCTTTGGGGTTTAGGCTGTTAGCAGCAAAATCTTGGAATTTATAAGGGCATTGCTAAGATGGGACATCTCTTCTGGGTGAGTTGTCCTGCTCCTCCTTGCAATGTCTGAAGTGGTGGTAGAAGTTTAAATGGAAAGGAGAGGCTGAGGGGAGAGGAAAGGGAGCAGAAACCTCTCTGTTAAAGCCAGGCAGACTGATGTGTTGTTCTGACAAGCTAAGCTTGAAAGGGATTTTTAAACTTTGAGCAAATAGCATGGAGTTATCAAGGAACTCTCAACTAAGCTTTTGAAAGTGTGGTTAATATGGCTTGTGGATTTGGATGTACTGTATCATATTTTCCCTGTAATTGAAGCATTACATTTTAAAGCTTGTAGTATTCTCAGACAGAAGTATTCTCAGGATGGCTTCTAAATGAAGTAAAATGGCTGCTAGACAAGCCCTAAGTGTCTCTGCTCATTGATGGGAAGCTTTCCAGCACAGGGCAACAATCAAAGGCAGAAGCACCAATGATGAGACAGTGACACACAATAGCTGGTGCTGATACATACACCCTGGAAATCCATGTAGATTTTTTTGTGCTGATTATGCCATGCTGAAAAGAAAAAGAATCCAAATGGCCTCAAAGTATATGTTGGAATAGGGACAAGCCTGAGTCTGCCCACTCACACAAGCCTGGGGCAGGGCTCCAGTGGCCTCTGTTCAGGGGCTGCAGGTCTGCCGTGGGTTGTGTCACCTGTCCCATGGCACCTGGTGGCCACTGTGGTTCTGTACCACCCTCACCCAGCAGTGTCCTCAGAGCAGACAGGTGCAGAGCCCCCCACACGCCCTGGGTGAACCCAGGTGGGACCCCTGTGCCTCTCGAGGAATCTGGGGGGGACAGTGAGGGCAGCTTTTGTAAGCACCTAGGTTTTCTTAAGGGACATTTGAGGGTCAGATCGTTGACAGCATTTAAACAACAAAACTTAGTCCCTGGTAGGGAACTGGTATAATTTTCAAAAGCACCCTGACCCTGTGACTCTGGATTTCAGCACAGGCTCCACCAGGTTCAGGGAAACTGAAGACTCGCAGAGCACACCAGAGCTTCTGAGAGGTTTGCCCCCAAGGCAGCTGGGGCAGAAAGCCCATGTGCTGGGAAGCACAGGGTCACCCTGCAGAGCACCATCAGCAAAGGCTGCTGCTTTCCCACCAGGGAAAGAGCTTTCAAAGCAATCAAAATAGCAATGTGGATCCATTACAATCAACGCCTCAGGACCGACAGGTTTAGAAGCATCGGTTGCCCAGCAGGCAGAGGACTGGTGATGATCATTTAATCATGATCTTCTCAGCTCTGAGCAGCAGTGAGTGTGGTGCCAGGACTCATGTCTACTCAGTGCTGGCTGCTTTAGGGGAAGAAATGGCTATAGAAAGAGCTTTTTACCTAACACGCTCAGTACACTGCATAACATCCTGGAACACAAAGTTTTGCATTTCCTGTAACAAAAGACGTTTAATATATTTTCTGGGCATAATGGTGGAGGTTTCCATTACATACACTGAGGTCTGACACACACAGCAATCTTAGTAAGCTTTTAACTAGTAGGATAATTTGTGGCAATGAGTTCAGCAAGCTAATTAAGCTTAATTTTTTATGGTGATGACATTTTTGCTTGCCAGCATGCTGGGCCATGTCAGGTTCTCCTATTCTTTGTTTACGATAGTTTTCTCACATTCTGCTCCAAAGCTGTAATCCTGTATGTGATGTTGAATATTTTTGCTTTAAAATTAACTCTGTAGAAATATCACCTTGGATTTATCTAGAGTGCCATTCCATCAGAGTAATAAAATAACATCACTGCTAACAAATCATTGCTAATTTGCATGTCTACGGAATTTTCATTCATATATGCTAAAGCATTGTTTATATTAAGTGATTCCCATTTTTTTTTTTTAAAGAAAAAAAAAAAAAAGAGTACACATTTGAATACATTTGGCGGGACAGGAGAGGCTAAGGGCTGTTTTCAGGGGTATTATACTAAAACTGCTAAAGGTACAAGGCCTGTTTGCTACAAATGTCCCCATTGGGATATTCAGGCTTAATGGTGGGACAGGTCAAACTGGCTGGTGAAAAGGGGCATGGAAATCACGAAGGTCCTGTAGGACAGCTCTGGTAACCATCAATAAATATTTTCATGGTTTCATGATTTTCCTTTCTCCTGCTCCTCAAAGGCCTGAGCCAGCTGACAGCAACTGCAGAGGACAGTCAGAACAAAACCCAAAGTTCTGCAAAACCAAATCCATTTACTTGCCAAACCATCCAGCTTTGGGACCCATCAAGCAACGTGTTTCTCCCTCTGCTTTCACAACCAGTGTTATTTACCAGGCACATGCTCACCACTTGGAAACCACTTGCAGTAGCTGGGTACTGATGCATACAAACACAAAGCAGCTGAAGGAGCCCCTGGGTCTGTATGACTGTAGCTTTCTACGTGCACATCGGGCATCGATAGATGTGAGGCTCAACATGAAAAGGCAGATGCTCCCAGCAGACAGACAGGCAGACAGACAGACAGGTAACACTATGCTGGTCCCTTGGGAAGACTTTGCAATCCTCATCCCAGCAGGGCATGAAATCCTGCCTCCATGCAGCCTGCAAGTGCTGAAAGAATTTAACATTTGCTTGCTCGGTTGGTTTGTGGTTTTTTTCTTTTTACTTTCTTTGCACGTTTAGTACATTTGTAATCCTCATTAATGCTCTCTCATTTTCCTCCAGGGGTAAAGTAAAGGCCGTTAGTTTCCTCTTACCAATGGATATGTCATCATGTGCTGAAAAGCAAGGTTCCCTCAAAAGCCCACAAAATCAGAACACAAAACAGTTAACCACCATCACTGAAAAGGATATGTGAGCTGGTGAATTTTTAAAGGCCCATTGATTCTGGAGATAAATTGGCCTTAAATAATAGCTGTGTGTCAGGTTCCTTTCCTGCAAAACGCTTTGGCAAGATGCCTGCAGAGAAGCACCCAGCCTGTGTTTCGGGTCACTGGCCTGATGTTTAGCATGGAAATGGAACCCCAACAAAGCCATCTGGAAGCCCATACACTGTGATGAAGCCACACGATAGCAAAGGTACCTCCACAAAGGAGCTTCTGCACGACATCTCTCAAGGATCCCTTACCTTTGGACTCTGTGAACAGTGTTGAAGCTATTTTGATGCATTTGTCTCAAAAAGCAGAAACCATGTCATTGCTTGTGTTTGTTGATTCCCTCATCAGAAAGGGATTTGACACACAGGAGAAAATAAGAGCTAAGAAAGGGCCTGTGAGGTTTTCTCTGTATGTAAAACTTTTTTGAACTTCACAATACTAACACAGCAAGGTTAAGGCGGCATTATAGGGTCAGTTAATGTTACTCTGAATTTCTGCAAAGTTTGGCAATGATTGTTTATGTTCATTTGGGGCTCATCTTTAAGGGAGCAGAGGGTAGCCTAAGTACTAATCAGTATGAAAATGTACAAATCTGTTTCTGAGTTGGTCTGTTCAGCCAGCCAGAGACCAAAGGCTGTGCACCATGGCAAAATAGGAAGAATTCTGACTGTTGACATTTTTCAGGAATGGCTTCTTAGCATGGCTCAGATCAAAAGTCATCAGCAGAAATTCAGCAGCCAGGTGCAAAATAAATGTGAGAGAGAATTACAAACAGCTTGTAAAAAAATGAGGAGTGATTCTTGGTTCTATTCATATGAGTAAAGATAGTGTCTCACTTGTTTATTTTGATTGCAAGTAGTTATGGAACCAAAACACTGCAAGTTGCTATTTCTTTAGGTACAGGCAGCTCTGATGAGAGTACTGTACAGAGAATGTATGTACAGTAGATGTTTATATTGATAACATTATGGAAGGGTTTATCTCATTGTCTAGTCTTAAAGTATTGGGCTTTCAAAAGTGAAAGCAGAGACCTGGTGGAAAAAATCCTTTGGGGATTTTTTGTGATGTTGTATACTTGTGTAAAAATCCGTGATCATTTTTTAATTTTGAAATTCACCATGTATATTTAAGCACTTTTTTCATATATTCTCACCAATTAAGTAATAATTTCAGTTTCACTGCTATTTTATTTATGGATTTTTATATTCAGCTTGGGCCCGTACAGAGTTGCATTGTAATGCCAGAACTAATGAACTGATGACTTCCAGCAACTGAGGCTATACAGCTTGGAAAGTTTACTGAACAGCTCATTTTAGAAGGTATTTACAGGGAAGTGCTTTTATAATGTTTTAAAGAAAGCTTCATTGTCATAAAATAGGCATTGCACATGTATTCATCTAAGTATCAAAAGCCAGTTGATTTCACTTAGCAAAGTAACAACAAAAGTCTGAAAATCTGACCCCAGACCTTTAAGGTACCCAAGCTTTTGACAACCATGCTTAAACATTTGGGAAGCCATATGCTTTAGACAGCTTCAAAAGTCTCAACTTTTAAGTTTTCTAAGCCACAGCTTCCATATAGCAGCCTTGGGAATTCTCTTGTCCCATGTCAGTTCAACATAGAGAGGTCACTTATCTATTACGACATATATAAAATATACATAAAAAAAGGACTGCATATAGTAAGTGTATGACAATGTCAATTGCAGTGGGCAGCTGATTCTGATGTCACACAAATATATATATATATATAACTTTGTGTATGGTCAAGACATTAAACTCACTGGACATTTGTTAGAGGTTTAATGGTCTTAAACTTTTGTATGCCTGAAGAGAGAAGAGGGAAATGAATCACAGTAGTTGTTGAAAAATGGCAGTCAGTATATTAATGGAAAGATTTATTTTTGAATGATATGTTTGCAGTCTTTAGCAGTGCACACAGATTTAAAAACACATGATGATGCACAGGCACATTAATTTTTAAAAGCAGTTGTGAAGATTTGACCTAGTTTTACATCTCCAGGAGACCCAGACTGTAGCAAAGGCCACAGAAAACCACTGAACACATCAGTTTTATCACAGTACAGCATGAAGTAAGCTAACATGGGGCACTCACTGGCACTTAAAACATTCCAATATTAAACATTCATAGATTGCTCAGTGCAAAAAAGGCAGGTTATAAGCAAAGCAAGTGTTAAAATTCAGACAAGAGATGCAGGCAGCAATTAAGCCTTGGTACTTTTCTTCTTCCCAAGAGTATTCATAGAAGTTCAGAGGAGCTCTGGGCTTCTACCTAAAACCAGCTGAATCTATATTAGACCCCGGGACACATACTAAACCCTGTTCACTGATCACCAGGCTTCTTGGACAATTTCCAATTGGAAATTCTCCCTTCCAAAGAGGTGGTCAGTGGTAAACAGCCACATGGGGGTGGGACTGCAGGAGCAGCTGAGATAGCAAGAAGTTACCTCCTGCTTCACCACTGGCCACAGAGAGATGTACACTCCTGCCCCACATTTGTGCTTGGGGCCAAGTGTCTTTTTATCTCCATAGAGAAGGCCAATAAAGATGGAGCCCACCACTGCCATCTGTTACATGTTCTCCATTCCATCAGAGAATGAGTTCAAGAGTAGTGAAACATGTCTCTGGGCTGGAGACAAAAAAGTCTTGTCAGAGTTGATTCTTGACTTAAATCAGTAGGATAGGGCAGATTTAACTGTTGCTTCACATTTACATCATTTTAAGGGAGAGAGAAATTATCTTTAGTAAAGAAAGTCTTTTTAAAGCTATGGTCATAATTCAGAGGTGTAAGGCAATGAGCACTGGAGGAGTTACCAAGGATGAAGGTGAAAGTTAAACATTGTGTGCCTGAGGGTGGCACACAGTCAGGTGTTTAAAGTCTTGATATGCAACTTAGCAACAAGAATCTGTAGATGCATCTTCAGTCTACAGTAGATCTCACCCTTGCCAAAATAATGAACAGTGCCTACATAGCAAAATCCTTGTAAGTGATTAAATCAATCCTGCCATTTATCCAGCTTCATTCAGAGCCAGGAGTACCCTCCTGAGTAAATTTCCAGGTCAAACCCACTTACCGTACTTTGTTTCACATTGTAGAGTGGTCTCAAAGCACAATAACAGATCTCTTTGGGATGAAAATGAGTCAGAGCATGTGCTCATAAGGTGCTCCAGATACTGCCAGGTATTCAGTGCATGGGATCACACTAGCAAGCCCTCTGAAATGCCTCTAACATGGCCAAGAGCACTCACAGCTTCACTCTGCACATCCTCCTCTGCTGGTCTGCACTACCTGCAGAGAGCTGTAGAGTACTCACAGAAAGGAGCTTCTGTCTCAGATATTTAGCAGGAAAACCCAAGCAGTTGAAATTTCATCTTTTGTATTGCTGAGAGGAAGAGATGCCTGTCATCAGTTTTACCTCCCTGTCTGGTGTTTAAAGAGCCTCACTCTTGCTGCAGACACAGAGGTGGAAATGTGATGCTCCAGGCTGTAGTATAGGAGTAACATTGTCATTTTCTCCTGTGAGTTCTTGCTCAAAGTTCAAATGGGCCTCATGCTTGCATCTTTAGACACTGAATCCACGCTTCAAGGTAATAAATCAGTGCGTGGGGCATATCTCCTGTCAAGTCACCCGGTACAAGTACATTGCACCAGCTTCCATTTACAGGAGTGAGAGAAAAATTTATTATGTGCCAGATTGTCCACAACCTTTGTATCCATTGGATTTTTGCTCCTACATCATAAATCCCTGACAGCTGAACTTTGATTTTTCTCTGCCATTTCTGATCAGGCATAATATAAGAATATATCAGGATGGAAGTAATTCTGTGGAGAAGCCTCTGACACCAGGTAAGTGATGATGATCTTTAAGACTTATTTTCAGTGATGTTAACAACATTAATTCTAGCACTGACGGGCTCGCTCTGTACTTCTGAAACTTCATTTTTGTTTAGCTTGAGTGAGAAAATGAGAAATAAACTTGCTATTCACTTGAAGGTCATAGTTCATAAGCCTTGAACAACCTGTCAGTGTTGTGATAAATTTGATGCTACATAATTCCAGTACTGTGCTTCTCTGATCTTCTCAGCACAGCATGGCCAGCTGGTTCAGAGGTTGCAGATGAGTTTTTTACTCTTGTGTGCTATAAATCATGCAAAGTTGTCTCCTCAGGATGGAAAAATACAGGTTGTGTTAGATCCATCCTGCACTTTTACTGTGTGATGCCTTCACCCAGCAAAAGACCTGTCAGGAGATCAAACTATCATCGCAGTTAAAATGCAGATGAAACTCTGCTAACCCTGCACAGGGAAGCTGCTGGCTGTGCTGAAGTCAAGACAGATGGTTACTTCAGGGAGTGTTTCTCTTATGGCAAGTGCTCCTTTGAGTAGGAATATTTCTAGCTGGATGAGTCACTCTTGCTTGACTGCTGCATGGGATACCAAAAAGAGATTTTACGCAGGGATATTCAAGACATGGCAGAGGCTGAAAAATATGTCTTCAGAACATCTTGCAGTAGTTTTCCTTCTTCAGTGAAAGTTTTATATTGCATGGGCAGATCAATTTAACAAAAAAATCTTCTGCTGTTTTCTTTTTGCTGAAAATAGTGATGAAATGTCATTTTTTTGTCTTTTTTTTTTTTTTCTAACAAAATCATGTGGTACTTGTTTTAGAAAAATCAGTCCTGCAACAGCAAAATGCACTAAATTAAAAAAAAATTGCTCTGTTGGATGTGAAAACAAAGAAACTTAGAGTAAAGTGCAAAAATTAGAGCGAATATTTCTCATCTGTGGCTCTTCAGCAGCAGGTCTGACTCTTCCCCGGTTTAGAGGACCAGGACGCTGGTCGCCATGGAGACTCCCATCACTTTTGGAATCGTAAGTTTTGCCTGGAAGGAAACACTCCTTCAGCACAAGTTTTTAATAACCATAGATGATTCTGCTTGTCAGCACACCCTATACTAGATTAACTGCCACGTCTATGCCGATGGGAGGGAAGGGAGCGAGATACTTTCTAGTAATGAGTGACAATGGATTTTTTCTGTATAAAATAAAAAACCAATGTAAATGGAATTACAAGACTTGCTGCATTAGATTAGACTGTTATAGCAGCAATTCCATTATCTGTCTTTAAGTATCAGCTACTTCAAAGGAGAATGGAATTTGGTTGCAGGACATGAGCACGGCAATAAATTCTTCTGAGTCCTGCAAGAGGCTGGCTTGTGAGCTGCTTCTAGGACTGAGCTGATAAGAGCTTTCCCAAAAATACAAACAATGACATCTTTTCTAGGGAAAAATGTGTACCTGAACAATTGGATCTCTCCATGGAAAGAGCTGTCTATCATTTATCTGTTCTGTGTGCACTGCCAGAAAGACTCTGGGGTTTGACAGCTATGTGTGCTGCTTCTCCCCTGATGCACAGTTAACACCTGGGATTGCTCCAGAAGGGAATTTGTTTGGCTCTGACCTGACTAGTGTGCAGAATGGTTAATTTCACCAACATGGATACACTGGCATGAATTTCTGGCTTACGTAAAACAACAGTTATTCAGAAATCTGTAAGATTGAGCCTCAGTTACTTCCTAGTTCTGTTGCCTTTGCTGGATGGTAACTAACTACCTACCTGCTAAATCTCCAATTTTTGCCTGGTTGCTTCTTTTGAAGCTGCTTTGGGAATCTGTGGGGCCATCAATATACTTCATTGCAATGGTTAGGACCTGCTCCTTCTCTGGTGGAGTCTGAGTAACTGAAAGAAGAACAGAAAAGGACATTTAATTCAGTTGTATTAGGCTTCATTTGTTCAAGGAGGGAAAGATATGGTGAGCTTATGCTACCTGTCTGATGACAACCTGGTATTGTTTCAGTCCTGCCTTCTTGAAAGGACTGAGCAGATTCATGGCCAGAATCCAAGTCTTTCATTGGCCTTCCCATAATCTCATTCTCAGTTGCAGTTTTATTTCTAATGAGAAAGTATGTGTGCATTTTCCCTTTGCCTTTCACTTCTATTTCTCCTCTTTCAGTCATCTCAAAATTCTTGTATTTTAGGCATCTGAAATATCAGAAGCAAAATGAAACATGAAAATTCACAATTAGCAAAAATGACACAGATGTTTTAGAAGAGAGAGTGTAATCTAGGTAAACAAATCACAACAGCCTTGTAAAACCAGTATGGACCCATGAACAACTGAGGGTTTGTTTCAATTGTTTATTCAAGCTTGCTGTGCTTTTACAGCTTTACATATACAGCATGATCAAAAATCAATGCACCACATTTTCAAATACTTCAGTATGATGGAGGGTTCCTACTGACCAGTAAATAGAAATTAAGAAGGGAGGCAGCCAATATCAGTTAGACAGAACTATCTCCAGCCATTTCATCAGAGAAGGCAATCAGGTTCATCAAGCATGATTAACTCCTGCTTAGATCCAGACTGGCTATTCTCAATTGCCTTCTTCATGGGTCCAAAAATTACTTCCAAGAGTGCTTAATTTTCCCTGGAACTGACATGAGGCTGAACAGCCTATAGTTCCCCAGCCTGTCCTCCTTGCCATTTTCCAATAGAGGTGTTACATCTGGATTTCTTCAGTTGCTATGGTACTCATCTTCATGACCTCCCAAAGTCAGCAGCACTGTACTGCTATCACCCAGTTCTCTTATTACCTTGGAAGGCATCCCATCTGCTCCCATACACCTCTATAGATGGAGATTTCTCATAAAACCCTTAATCTCATCCTCTTCTAATACTGGAACTTCACCTGCTCCTTGAACCCTGACTTTAGGTGCAGGGACCTTGGAGACCTTGTCAGTGAAAACAGAGGCAAGAGAGGCTTTGAGTATCCCAACCTTCATTCAGGACACTCTCCCTAAATCCCTTGCCACAGCAGGTCCACCTTTCCATTTATACTTTTCTGTCAGCACAGCAGAAGCTCCTCATACTGCCTTTGAACCTTCCTTGTCCATTTCAATTCCTGTTGAGCTTTGGTTTTCCTAATATCATTCCTGTGTGCCAAGACAATGTTTCTATAGTACTCTTTTGTAGTTTGTCTTCAGTTCCCCCTCTTGCGTATGTAATTTATGCACGCATAGATTCTTGAAAAGGTAGGATTTCATTTTTAGTGACATCAGTCTTAGGACAGTAAATTACCCACTCCATGAATAGGATAGCAATTTATGCAGATAATCCTTAGTAACTGCAAAAAAACCCCTGTTTTGCCACAAATTCTTGTGCTCAATCAAAGAGATTTTAAAGATTTTTGTATGCAGGATTAACATTAAATTAAATGTTCTGACCATCTTTCAGTAGTATCTACATCCCTTTATCATTACTTCTAAAGCAGCTACCACAGTTATTTTTTCCTAGATTTTGCTCTCTAGTAGCAAGACTCTCAAACCTCTGTCTCCATATACAAGTGCATTTGCAATAATCAAGACAAATAAAACTCTTTGCAAGCAGAGATTTTTCTTTCTTAGTAAGTGGCATAAATCAGTGACTGAAGACAGCATCATCTAGACTGAAAGCTGCAGCTGCAAGGCAGGGTTTTTTAGCACAGCTTCTAACAGGCAAAATTTATTATCAGAGTTACTCACTGATAGGCACTGGAGCTTAGATGAATTTTACTTGGGACACCATGACTCTCCATCCGGGAAGCTATATTCACCGTGTCTCCAAACAGGCAGTAGCGAGGCATCTTTTCTCCAACAACTCCAGCCAAGACAGGACCTGTATGGATCCCAACTCTGATCTTTACAAAGACATAAAACACCCCCCAAAAATGTCACTTGTTATTTAACATCTTTCTTAATGCTATC
Source organism: Florisuga fusca (assembly GCA_038090715.1). Lineage (NCBI taxonomy): Eukaryota > Metazoa > Chordata > Aves > Apodiformes > Trochilidae > Florisuga > Florisuga fusca. Next base: position 7,666,570 of record JAAWXA010000015.1, on the reverse strand, counting down.
CAGCCACTTAAAAGTTCATCCTAAGACAACACTGGACACCAGTAAAACATCAAATATCCACAGGGAGATGCCTTTAATGAAAAATATACCCATGTGGGCCTTGCTTAAAGTCACAGAGGCACAAGCAGCTCTTTGATGACCTACTGCAATACATTAACCAGAAGCATCATTGCATTAACAACTTACTTGGATAGGATTTCCAGAAACTGGGTTCTGCACTCCTTTTGCTGCTATTATCATCCCCAAGGCGAAGTTAGCAACTCGCTCAGCATGAGTGGATACAGGCACAGGCACCCCACCTACAACCATATAGGCATCTCCAATTGTCTCCACCTTTAATTGAGAGGGACAAGCATGTCAGCGTGCCATATGAATTGTGCTCAGGTTAGTGCTTTGCTGTATGGGGCTCTGCACCAACTCCCCTTTTCTCCTCAACGATGTTTCCAACACCAAAAAGCTCTAGCACATGTGAGTTTCCTTGGGATGGGGATCCTTTCCTTCCCTCCACACTAAAAATTTCAATGGATTCTGTCCCTGCTTATTTGACACATTCTGGGTATCAGTGTGAGACCCTAAGGAGTGAGGGATGCTGTGAGAGTGGCAGACATTTTGTACTTCTCTGACTCAGGACACACCTATACGCAAAGAGCCATCCCCAGGCACAGACTCCTGAGCCAGGGGGTTATCTGATAGCTGAGTGCTATAAATTAGCTCCAATTCACAAGTGCTGCTAATAGTTTATTTCTTTTAAAAAAAAGTCACAAGAAAGCAAAGAGTATGTTCACCAGTATGGGGTTCTGAAGGAATTAAGAAACTTCCAGTCTCCAGGATGGCAGAGCATGCAAAGTGTGACCGAGCAGTCCAGGAGCATCCCTCCTTACAGCCAGACATTTTCCCACATGCTGCAGCCTGTGAGACAAATGCTGAAGGGTTTGTCCTCCTTCAGGCAGCCAATCTCCATGAAGTGCATGCTAAGGCACCTGAGAGACAGTTGGGGGTTTGTCCTTGTACCAGAGATTTTGTCAGGAATAAATAGGCCTGATTCAAACAGAAAATTCTTAAATCTTTACAATTCACTGTAAAATACTGTTACATGATAAGAAAATTTTCTAAGCTGCTCTTATGAGACTACAGTGTTACAATTACCATCAGTAAATAAGAGATCATGTAGAAATAGATTAATTTGATTTCTTAAAAAATGAACACCAATAGGAGAGCAGGAACATAGTTTCATCTTAGGGTTTGTTCATTAACATAATGACTTAAAACCATTCAGCGCATTAATCTTGAAAAATGTGTTCCTGTACCTGTCTTCTATCAGATGGCCAACTCCCCAGTAATGCCAGTAAATTTCTGTAACAAATTTAAAACAACTGTATAAAGCTACCAGTGTAAATAGATAGCCTAATTATTTTTCAGCTCTAGTAGTAGATTTAATTTAACAAGATTTATTCATAATTCAGATGTTTATAAGCTTGGAACAAGTTTCTCTGATCAACTTCAATATTTCATTTATTTCTCAGTTCCCTGAAATAGTAACTTCATCCTCCCTCCCTGTACCCTAGTAACCCCCTTCAATATTAATGAGAGTTATATACAGGCATCAAAAGGAGAATATTATAGTGGCAGATAATTTACTCGTGATGGATGATTTAGATAGAATATGATGCTAATTTATCCTAAAGTCTGTGGGCCATATCCTGGATGCTTCAATTATTGAATACAGTTTCCTTGCCAAGGCAGAAATGCTTCTGATGTCCCAGTACAATTTACTGTGGGATGAACTGCATGCCTTGACAGAGCAAGGAATGAATGAGACTTGGATTTTACTCTTTACTATTTCTGCCTTCCTAAATATTTAATGTGTTGAGAACAGACAGAAACTTAGGACTTGCTCATCAGCTCATCAAATCTGGGTAGCTCTGGAGGTGTTAATAACACAATTACTGTATGTCAGCCAAGGCTCTGATCCTTTCCACACCATTTGGAGACAACCTGTACATTACAGTCTAGACCTAATCAATGTCCTTTGAGGTCAGCAGGAGATCTATACTATTGCCTAAAATCTCTATAAAGCAAAATAAAGTCTAGATATTACCTGGGTATTGTTTATAAGGTTGTTTCCCACCAAAGGAGACACTGTGATACAGTGACCTATTTACAAAAGGTAAGAATAAAAGAACTATGAAAATTATGCAGGCTGGTCCATAAGCAGGATATCCTGTCATGTTGAGTAGGCATTTGAGAGAGAGGAGAGAAAGAGAGATGTGTGTGTGAAAGAACAGCCATTCTGGTCTTAGCCTTGTGGAAAGAGACTAGCCCATGACTAATGTTACATTCCTGCCCCAAAATTTTAAACTTGTTTAATCATACCTCTGCCAGCTTTTGAATTTCTCTGCATGGCCACTACAAATATGCAATATTTTCTGGTTTATCAAAAAGCATGCTGGGGAGTACAAGATTAAAATGCATATAAAAACAAACAAACAAACAAAAATCTAAACAGCAACAAAAAAAACCTTTTTCCAGACTGTTTCTACAGCCTGTATTGATCTGCACCTACCTTGTACACATCGTGCACCGTGGTCAGCCTGTCAAACCGTAGGTACATTGAATTCAACATGAGAACTATCTGAATAGGTTCACACTGGGCACAAATGTTGGTAAAGGTCACAACATCACTGAACAATATTGTGCACTCCTTAAACTCTCCTGTGGGCAGAAAGAACAGCACCAAGTACTTGTAATGGCTGGACAACCATGGCATCTGTTTGAGACCTGTTTGCAAAGCTGATTTTCTTGTCATTCTTTTAGGGCATGGCCTAACAGTCGTAATGCAGGTGCTGGTATCAAAGAGGGATGTTAATTTAAGAGTATATCTAACGTAAGAATCATTGCACATCTCAAACAGTCCAGAGATCTGAATACATCTCTTTTTCCATCCATATTCAAGGTATGCTTAGCTCTTTATCCATAATTTCATTATATGCTTACTAAAGGGAATTTAAGCATACCCTTACTTGCTTTCTGTAATTAAACTTGGAGTCCTTATGATTCTAGGTTTATAAATAGCATAGAGGAACTATAAGAATCTTCTTGGAAATATCAGCTTCTTTACTCCATTTATTTTTGACCCCTCACTTCCCTGTATACCCATGTTTAAAACAAAATCTCAGCTTACCATTGAAACACTGAATTTTGTCCCCTAACTGGGCAGCTGCTACCACCATTCACCTCCCAAGGGTAAATTTTAGCAAACAGCTCCCACAGCTTTGTTTGAGAGAACAGGCCAATCTTTATTTTCAGCAGGATTAAGGGGTCTGTGGTCCTCCTACCCATAAATTCCACCAACTAGAGACCGTACTCCAGGACAGTGGCCACGGGGCTGTGCCAGCACCCCAGCCTCTCTCCCACCATCAGCTGGTGCACGAATCAAGCATCACAAACACATCCTGTTCATTCACCTGCCTCAACTCGCCTTCCCTCCTTCAGCTGGTTGGCCACATGCTGAGGAAGCATGGCGTAGAGCAGAGCTTCAGTCTTTTTCTTCTCCTCCTCCAGGTGCTTTGACAGGATGCGCAGCTCTTCCTTCTTCTTCTCCAGCTGGTTGGAGAGCTCCATCTCAGCCAGTCGCTGCTGATTGAGAAGAATCAAATCCCTGGTCACGTCGTGAGGCGCGATGTCTGCAATATGCATCTGCCGCTCCTCCAGCTCATGCAAAGTGCGAAGCAAAGGTGAGCAGAGGTAGAGCATGCACTGCAGGGACTCCATCCAGATCATCTGGCCTGTTTGAGACAAGAGTTTTCAGCAGCGTGGGCTTTGGTGGGTTCCTCGATATTACTGATGTTTATTTGAGGGGATGAGTTCTATGGACAGTGGCTTTTTGTAGAGTCTGGGCCATCGAAGGAATTACTCGTGACTAGTTAAAGTTCCTGGTTTTGGTAACACCACTTTTCTCAAGGTCTCCCCAAACTCCTATATTTTCTGAATCTTGGGAATACCAGATTTGACGCTGATTATGTATAGGTGAAAGGAGAGAAGGGAATATTAGGTTGTACTATATAGTTGAGAGAAGCAAAATTGAGGTCACAGAAACTTAAATCAAATGTCATGATATTTAATTACATGAAGCACAGGATCATTCTACACTCATTCCTGTCAGTAAAAATAAAGCAAATACAGTATATTTTTTTCTAAACTAATAGTAAACTCTTATGTAACATTAGGGGGTGGGATTGAAGACAGAAACCTGAAAGCTCAAATACAAAATACAATAGTACAGATAACTGATCTATTTTTACCCACATTTAAAACACAACCAGTAGCAAGTAACTCCCCTCAAAGACAAATATTAAGAATGAATCATGTATTCACATTTTAGGAATAAAAACACATGGAGGCACAGGGGAAGCTATTTCCTTCGTCCAGCTGTAGTAAGATTATCAGGACTCTCTGTAGGCAGTTCCCTCATCCCCTGCCCCTTCCCACCCCTCTCCCAGTAGCTGGGAACCAAGGGGGTGCTCACTGTGTGCTATTGCAGGGATGCTCATCCCGCCTTTCATTATTGTTTCTGTATGCCAGAGATGTAATCTCCGATCTGTCAACTGGTGTTTGGATCTTCCCCCTCTACTCTGTGCAGGGGGCTGGGCTTAAAATGTTGTTCCACATAGAAAGCAGTAATTTCTTTGGCAAAGCAAACCCTTAGCAGTGCAGAGTGATGCTGTGTGAGGTGTGGGGGCTGATGTGTAGAGCTATGGAGAGGTGAGACCTGGACAATTACTTTTACACATCTCATGGAACCTCCATGGTGAGTCATGAGCAGAAGCTGACTCTGAGGGCATTGTGTCCCTTCCACAGGTAATCAGGGATGCAGAAGACTGTAGCAGAGGGCTGGGGAAATTCAAAGGGCAATTGGTATTGAACCCTAACCAAAGCAAGCATCTTGAACTACTGTTTCTCTAAACAGAACCATCTAATCCTCATTCCACAAAGACAAGGCCATTTATAGGACACGTGTGGAGCCAGCAGTCCACAGGAAGGCGTTAGTTCAACTCCAGAATAATTCCTGATTTAATAGGAACAGTTTTGCTACTGAAATTACATCAGGGAAGTACCTCTCAGCTCTAGCATGGGTCGTTGTTTCCATGACTCTGGCATCATCTCTCTTCTAGTCTGGAAAACAAACTGGCTGTTGATGAATTTCTGAATGCTTGAGATGGTGAAGGGTACTTCTGGGTGAACAATGCTGAAGTACTGATCCAAGCAGATGCCCATGGTCTGAAGGCCAGGTACAATCTTTTGAATGCTCACCCCAGCTTGCTTAACTCTGAGCTTAAAAAGAAAATACATACAATGTGTTATAATTCATAACCTGTGTGGGTTCAGGCCAAGCAATAGCTGATCACTGTTTATACATGTACACACACTTAGCCTTGCTATACTACAAGGCTTATTTCTGAGCAAATTTTTTATCTTATTAGCATATTACTGCAAAGCTCTGAATGTGTCCTTCATAGCAAGACAAAACCCCCAGAAAGGAATGTTATTATCCAAATGGTCTTCCCTATCAATTGTTAGAAACAAACTAAACCTATCTGCTATTATTCTTGCTTGCATTTGTATAGGTCTAACAAATAGCCTTACATGTAGCTGCAAGAGGAAACGAGAGATACAAGAGTGTCCTGAATTCCAAACCCAAAGTTACTGAGGCATAAAACATCTTGGCAAATATTAATTTTCTAATGGATTCCATGGGTTCTCCTAACCATCGCTGTGCAAAGGTTGATTCATTCTCTTTTAGCCTGATGACCATACGTGAGCTCTTAAGTCCTGCAGAAATGTCCAGAGTTGTCAACAGAGTTAGTTAAGCTCTGACCTAGCTACCAATAAGGGGTGCAGGACTTACCCTTTTTCCAAACTAGTAATTTTATCAAATTACACACTGTGGATATCCTGAAAGGTTTAAAACTCTGATTAATGTGGGCAGTGGCATGAAGCAGACTACATGCTCTGGAATCTCTATCAGCATGATGCCAAAACATGTTCCTGAGTGACTGAATTCAGCTTACTTCTGCTGTCCTATTCTGTTTCTTCTTTCTTTGCTCCTGTCTAAAGCCAATATTCCCTGCATGGAACTGGGAGCAAGAGGAACAGTAGGTTGGTGGGAACTCAGGCTACCTGGAAACCAGCCACAGGGCAGTCCCTGCCAAGGGAAGGGCCATTCCATTGCTGCAGAGTACGTGAGCACAAGGCAGGAGGCTCGATCCTCCTCCTGGAAGGTAATTAGATTTTTGGGTCCAGTTCCTACTAGATGGGTTTCATGCTGCCTGATTTAATAGGTATCTGGGTTTCCCCAGCAGAAGCATGTAGGAGAAGATTAAGGAAGCATGTAGACCATCAGTTTACAAAAGCCTTTGGCCACATTAGTAACTGGAAGGAGAAGGGGACTAACTGTAAGTACAAGGCCAGTTTAAAGGATGGGTCACATCTCTGGCCCATCTAAGGATACGAAGGTGCTCAGAAACCTCAGAAAATTCTGTTGAGTGTTTGATAACAGATAGACTGCTGCAGTAAACCTTGTTGGCACCATCTACAGCTGTTTCAGACATGGTAAACTTAATAAATTCAAAGCATATTTTGATCTGGAATGATCCATATCCAGTTGCTATGAGTGACTTTTATTGCCTATCTCTGTACAGAGCACTTCTGTAAATGTTATGAATGAGTGTGCACTGCAGACAGAGCACACACAGCACTGAGCTGCAGGACAGCCACAACAGAAGAAACTTACTATGAGGTTTGTGCAAACTAAAGGTCTTCACCACCTGCTTGCCCTACCTCTTTGTCAAAAACCATATGAAAAGGGAGTCCATTGCAAAATGTTTTTGTGTCAATCCAGAGGCTCTTGGGATAAACTGGATCAAATCCTCTCAGGAGCTTACCTGTGGCAAGATAAACGTGCAGTTTTTAACTGGTTTGCACTTCCTAAAACAAGTCAGCATTATTTTTTAGCACTTGGTAAGACAGGACTGAGGAGGCAGAGTAAACTGTAAAAGCAAAAATCCTGGTGGCACCACCTCCCATTTTATAGATATATATAAAAAACCTGAGATTATAAGCATATAACATATAAAGGTATAAACAGATTACCACATTAGTGATGGATTTTGGGGTAATGGAAGGTGTAATTTGGCTTTTAGAATTTACTGTAGTTGGTAACTTTAGAAAGAAGTAGCAGCTACCAAGTTAAAACCACTGTTTTAAGTGCATCATCTTAGACCAAGTGACATGAAAAGGAATTATCAAATGACATTTTACAGAATAACACCTTTCTGGAGAAAACCCTGTTTGAGAGATAAAAGTGACAAGTCATATTCCATTTAAGTATCTGTCATTCCTAGGCATGCTTATTATCTGCAATTTTTCTTTGATTATCAGTGTCTAAACAAAAGAAACTTAACCTGAAACATTTTGACAAGCTGCAGAGGAAATATGAATGGTAACTTCAAAACGGAGGGATGGGTGGAGGCTTGCTGATTTTCTTACTGAAGAGTCTGAGAAATGATGACAAGCTCCCTCTGAATGCTCTCTCACCTTTTCCTAACGTGATTATTCCTCTTACTGTTTTCCAGTGACTTTTCTTGACAGGGCAAACAGAGCTTCCTCTGTCTCTAATTGTGTTCTTGGCTTTTTCAAGGGCCTGTTGAAATAAACCCAAAGCGAAACTCAAGGGTGTTTCTATTTTAATCATATTTTAGTAATATATTGATAATGAACACTAATATACCTCTTTATTCAGTTGGTTCTCCATTTGCTTTTCAGGGTCAGCATGATATCGAGGTGAGGAAGAAAATTTACTTCTTTCCTTGTATGAAAATACAGGGTTTTGAGTGACAAGAAAAACAATATGCTCTTTTTTACCAGTTCTTTCTTCTTCCTCTTTTTGATTGACTATTTCCATTGAAATCTCAATGTTAAAAAAATCCAGGGCTGCTGCACCAATGATTCCTAAAAGGGAAACAAAAGACAAAGTGTGGTAAGAACAAACCCTTCCCGCATTCCTTTCTGTAGGGCTCACAGTGGAATTTCATTGTTTCATAAATCACTTTTCTGAGGGACTCTGGAAGAAATCAGCCTGCTGTTACCTGTGACATTCCTAGAGGTGTTGCCATGATAAGAATATGTGCATAGGAGATACGCTTTAAATTTACGTTTTCTTTTGTCTTGTCTGATTACAAATGCTTATTTTCAGTCAAAAAAGCTCAGCAGGATATCTGAAGAGACTGTGTCTAAATATTCATACATCGCAATAACATGAATTCCCATTAACTCAGAAAATGCATGGGGTCTATAGAGATTCTGCTATAACAATGTATTTCAGTCATTGCAAAACATTTTCTTTTGAAAGGAAGGAACCACCTTTCCTGAAGATGAACAATCAGCCCTCTCATTTCTGTTTAGCTATTAGGCAAAGTACTGGACAATGACATGAAAAGCTCTGTCTGAAATTCCAAATAGTTCTGTGCTTCAATAGGAATATGAAATGAGTTTAGTCAAAAGCAGAAGTTCTGATAAACTTCTAAATTCAGAAGGATCTATACAAGTAAGGAATATGATCATCTCTTACAGACTTAGAGCTGTTTAACTCTTGCTTGAGTGCAGCCTCAGTGCAGCTTAGAGATTCCTCTAAATGCTGGTAAAAGTTTCAGTTGTGAGCAGGGTTCTATAGTAGCTTTATGGGTTGCCTGTAATACAGGAAGCTTTATTACAGAATAGAATTTCTACCTCACTGTAATTTAAGGAGTGTGGGTCACTGAGAACTGATCAAGTTAGACACAATGCACATATTTTCCTTCCAGGAGGGAAATTCTGTAGGAGTTCTATAGGAATTCTGTAGCAGGAATGGACACTGCTGGCCTATGAAGCTACTGTGAGGTAGGAATGCTCAGGCAGTAGGGAAATGCCAAGGTCAGGTGTCTGGTTACTAACCCTTCCAGGCCTCAATTCCACCTGAAATTCACCTGAAAAAAAGATTCTGAAGCCAAGCAAAGTATATCTGCAAATATATGGTTACTTTGTGTATACACTGCATTGCCAGCAGATCTGTGCTCTGCATTCTGATTACCTGGCACAATATGGCACAGACCTCTTCTGTCAGAATAGTAATGTAAGTGCATTGAACCATCTTCATTCTTTTCCACTCTAAAAGATGGGGCATTCATCTCCTGAGAAAAAACAAACAAAACCAAAGCTTTGGTATCTTTTGCTGGTGAATTCCACTTACACACAAGCATCCCCTGCCCTAGGATTTTTGAGTAATGTGTTTCAGAACATAGTAGAGCCTCTTATAGCATCTTTTCCCATTATTTATTCACCCCTACAAGATGCTGCTCCTTCTGCTGCGAACTCTGGCACAGTTCACCCATACTTGCTAAGTAATTACTATTCGAACTTGCCTGGTAAGAAATGGACAGGTAGCTGTGCAATGCATCCAGGTTCTCTATGAACTCATAGAGATTTCCACCCAGTGTCCTCAGCATGTGGTCATAACCTGAGCGTTTACAGAATTCAAAAAAATACTGTCCAAACTCTCTCAGAACCATGTCAGCAGGAACACCTGGCAAAATAAAGATACCTTAGTGAATAAGGAAGTCTTAGAAGTTCTTGCAATATTGGCAGTAGGGTCAGGACTGAGTGCAGAAAATTTGCAACACAGGGAGGGCATTCCAAAGAGCACAGGAGACTAAAACCTGGGATGCAGTCTCAGACTTGACTAAGGACAATTCATTTTTGAGGCCAGGTGACACATACCTAGTATTTTGCAGGCTTTGTCGATGAGTTGCATTGTAATATCATCTTTGTAAACTTCAAAAGTCAAGAAAGAATCCTGGACTCCAGCCTGCAATCTGCAAGAGAAGGCAGTTTTCTTGACTCAGCACTGTTGTAAATGTCACATGCCTGAGTGACCCAACTGGTCTTCATTAGGCACTCCTTCAAGTGATATCTTGCAATGCACCACCTCCCCTAATGGTTAAAGAGTGTTGGTTTATATGGCTGAATGGCTCTATTTCTGTTGTTTCACGTTATGGTATTACAGTAAACTCAAGGATTAGGGCATTGTACTGCAAGGTACTACAGCAAGGGAATTCTTAGTTTGTCTTCTGGTATACTGAACTGAACTGTTGTTCAGTGTAGACACAGTATCAACCTTTTGGGTCTCTAAGAGTTAACGAAAAACTTGCTCATTTTTTTATAGTACCTTCAATGGCTATTGTATGTAGCTATCTAAGTATCATTTATAGACTTTATATCCTGGAAAATACCATACAGCTCAAAGACAAAACTAGACAAGATGATATATTCAGCTGCTTTTCTGAAAGTCATGGAATTAAACTGACATCATATCAAGGATGACATCTTTTCATTTTAATTACTTTTCAGTATTGTCACAGTGAGCCAGCCAAGTCTCTTGCACAGTTGTCTATAAGAATAAATGTCATTCTTAATTATCTGGTAAAACAAATTTATTGGGAAAAATTAGCATCAGAGTATGAAGTGTTAAAAGGTAAGAAACTCTTGCTTTTTTTCCCTGCTAGTTACTTCTAATAATTACTTGAGATACTCATCAGCTGCCATTTATTTACCAGTGGGAAATTGTAATCCTCTGCTGCTAAATTCCTGAACACTTACTTGCAACACAAAGCATTTATTGGGAACACATTACCTTAATTCTTCCCATGTTTCTTCACCATACTTTTCAATCACCAAAGACTTCAGGCATGTATTTATAAATCCATACTGAAAAAGCAAATATATGTAAATGGACAAGCCATACAGATTGTCCAAATGCAGCCCGAATGTCACTTTTTTGTATTTCTCTTTCTCATAAGATAAAGTAATAATGTTTGACAGCCATTATGTCTTTCAGCAAGCAGCGCAGCCTTTATCTCAGCATTTCGCAAGCGCTCGGCAAAACAGAGCAAAGACGCTGGATCCTGTTTTACAGGAAAGAACCCAGAGCGAGCAGGCCAGGGCTCTGCTCTGCCCCACAGCAGCCCGGAGCACGTCCCTGCGCGGCTGGCACCGCAGCCGTGCCCCGCGGCAGCAGCAGGTGAGTTTGGCTTTGCCCCGACTGCCATGTTTCCCGTCTGTACTGACAGACCTCAGGCTGGAGAGGGGGTGGGGGGGTGGTTAAAAGGATAACCGTGAGGAGCAGTGTCACCGCAGCAGCTGCCGAGGATGGGGTGACACCGGAGCAAGGGGTCGCGACCTGCCCGGGCAGGGCTCGGCTGGGCTCTGGGGCCAGGGGTGAAGGTCAGGAGATGGCGGGCTGTCTATCCGTCCCCGGCAGGAGCTGTCTGTCCCTGGCAGACGCTGTCTATCTGACAGTGGCAGAGGATGTCTGTCTGTCCCCGGCTGAAGCTGTCTGTCCACAGCACGGGCTGTCTGTCTGTCTGTCCCCAGCAGGCGCTGTCTGTCAACAACAGGAGCTGTCTGGTTGTCCCGCCCCGCCGCGCTCCCCCCCNCGGGGAGCGGGGGAATGCCCGGGCCGGGGCCAGGCAGGAGCTGCCGAGCCTTCTCCAACCCGTGCCGTAGCGGGCTGCCGCCGGGGCGGGGGGGCTGGGGGTGTCCGCCCCGCCCGGCCTGTCTGGGTTCGGCAGAAAACGCGAGTTTCCTGCAGGTGCCGGTGTTGCAGGAATCGGGAGCGCTCTTGTGACACGGCATCGCTGCCGCCTTGCAGGTTCCCTATCCCGGCTCCCTATCCCGGCTCCCTGCTGCTCCTGGAACCTCTGGCGTGGCCAGGTGGGACGTGGCGTGGTCAGATCCAGCTGGACACAGATACGTGCAGCCAGGATCACCGGGACCCAACGTCCCGAGGCCTCACTGGAGCAAGCGTCCAGGAAGGTGATGAGAGACCAGGGTGTCTGTTTCCCAGACGTTTGCAGGAACAGCAATGGTAGAGTCAATAACCACCTTTATCCAAGGATAGGAGGTCTTTTAGGGAGAAGCAGCATCTTTTGTCTGGCTGGTGGATGCTGCTGAGCCATGCATTGCTGCCCTAGCCTGAGGAGCAGGAGATGAAGCCACCTGCACACAACTGCCCGATGTCCAGGTGGTGTTTGCAGCCCCTCAGCCCGTCTGAGAGGAAAGGGCATGGATGTGAGCAGGAATTCAGTGGTTGGTTTCAGATGCAATGAGTTAATGAGATCGTGCCCGGCAGAGCTGTCTCATCTCCTCAGTTTATTTTTGGAAGAATTATTTGTACATCCCTTTTGAGAGTGGATCTTGAGAGGACGTGATGGAGAGCTGTGTGGGGAAAAACACTTTCTCTGATAAAGACAAGTGGCTGTTCTCTGTCAGCCAAGGATAGCAGTGGCAGCTCTGTGGTGGTGAGAGCCCTGTTTCACCCACTTTGGTGGAAGTGTTTGGTGCAGAGGTTGTAGAATACTTCAGGGTCCAGGTGCTGAGCTGCTGGTTTGGCCAGAAGGGTTTTGCTTCTGCTATGGGGATTCTGAGGCATTGTGCCTCTTGCTCTGTTTCTGATCCCTCAGTGCTCTTCACAGGTGCCACATGTGTTAGGTAAGCCCATCAAAACCTGCTGGTAGCCCTATGCCCTCCCACCAGCCCTGTGCTGTCTCTGTCCTTCCATCCCTTCCTCTATACTTTTCTCACCTTTCCACCCCACAGATATTAGTGACTTGTGTGAGACTTTGCTGATCAATAAACCAGGTGGATTTTTTTCCCTCGGAAGAGCTGTCTTCTCAGCCAAACACTAGTTGGAGACTGGCTGAGGAGAAGAGATCTAATGAAAGCCTCAATGCTCGCTGTATTCCCACAGCTGTGCTGGAGAGGGCTAACAGCATAGAAACATATACCCAAGCCCCTCTATTTCCTGGACGATATCAAATATTTATTTAAACATACACCCATCAGACCTAACCTCAGCCAGTGCAACAGATGAAATTTCTCTTGGTTTGTTTTTCCTGCTGCCTTGGTAAGGGGCATCTATGCTGGCTGCTGGCAGCTCTGCAAGAGGGGGTGAGGACCCCTCTGCCCCTGGGGGGGCCACTCCCAGCCAGAACTTTATCACGGCCTGCAAAGTAACTAAAAATGATTGGGTTGGGCCTTTTACAACCAGTGCCATCCATACAAATGTAACCCACTCTGGGATTACTGATTCTTTGTGCAAATTTTACCTGCATAAATCTGCTGTTGATGTGAATGCAAATAATCTGACACTAGAACTGACCAAACCAGGATGGTAAAGCTAAAGGAAATGTAAGAGGAATAAACTCCAAATCATATTCGTTCACTTATTGTTTTTAAGATATAAATTAATAATTTTCAAATGTATAAAACCTGAATCACTGGAGGGATTTGCCAATAAAGTAAAAATAATTCAGTATTTTTTCTTATTGCTTATATGACAGCTAAATAAGCAATCCATTGATTTACAGTTATCAACTATCAAAAGGGTTTGGAGATGCAATTCAGGTAAGCCATTCAAAATTCAAATTAATACCTGTATTCTACATCTATATTGCCCAATGTAATTCATACTGCAATTGAATCTATCATTATTGCTTTAGCCCTTCTTTGGTTAGTGAATTGATCCTGCTGGTTTTTCAGGTGTGTTTGTCGTTATGAGAGAAAAGTGGATAAAGAATCTTCAAGTCAGGATTATCTATGTGCTGCTCAGCTTTCACAGTCCATGGCACATGATGTGCCCTCAGCCATCTCTGCCATCCGTAGGTGGATAACAGAAGCCTTCCAAGTAAGAACAGAAAGCAAGAGAAAAAAAATTAAAATGCACTTCTGGTGTGACTCCTTTTGAGATGTCTTCATTCCTTTGGCACAGTGTAATCAGTGCTTCCTAGAATGTTGACATTAGCAGCTATTTCTGTGTGTAATTGCCAGTCTTTAATCGAAGACAGAACACCATACATGTTTTTGTTTCTCAGCCCACTCTGTGTGAAATGGAGACAACAGTACCACCCTTGCCAATCTGTTGGTGTGCTCCAGTGATGGTGATGGTGGTCCCTTTGGGCACGGAGTAGTCAGTCTGGGTCTGTGCAGGACCCAGTTGCAGTGGGCTGGCAGTGACACAACTTGTCACCTGCTGTAGGGGTAGCAGAGCAGGAGAGCTTGGGTATCTAAAGGAGAGATTGGAGCAGGATGTCCTTAGTTTCAGGGGGTTTCTTCCTTCCCAGAACACACAGGGTAGATGGGGCTAAGTTCAGACAGAGCTGTGCAGCAAGGTTCTCCTGGTCTCTATCCTGTGAGGTTGAGCCATGTTCTGAGAGCACACGATACCTTCAGTAAAGTATGGCTGGAAAGCCCTCTGTGAGCTTCAGCTGTGCACAGCCTGTTCTTCCACCCATCACCAGCCTGGTGGCCAGTGCTGAATATGGGGTCAGCTGCTATCAAGTGCATCGGTACCTTGCGAATTGCTGAAAGTGATGTGTCTGGGAGCCAAGCAGCAGCCTCAGTGCTGTGCTGCTTAACCTGTAAAATTCTGACCTTCCCAGCAGTTTGTGAGCAAGCATGTCTTATATTTCTTCTGCATTTGTGGCAAAAGATCCATTAATTCATGAAGGGGGATGCTGTGGCCATGCCAACAGAGATACTCATCCATACCTGTCAAAAAATAATTACATCAAGAGACAGTTTCCCCTGGCCTTTTGTTGTGCTTGTACCCAGCTCATACTAAACAGCATCCTTGAGCTCTAAGGAGTTCAGCAAAATAAATGGGCTATCTGCAGAAACAGTCTGCATTGTTTTTCCAATTATTTGAGGACTGAGAATATGCAATGTAGCAATTTATAACTTCTGGTTACAGCCTTGGAGAATGCAGTCAATAGACTTTCATAGCCTGTGTGTGCAAGGTCATCCTCCTTTTTACTTCTTTTTCTTTCTGCTGTGTGATTGCTAGCAACAATGCAAAGCCATATGTTAGTTGCCATGGTGGAGGGGCTGCTCCCATAACCATCTGAGCAGAGCACATTCTAATCATTGCAGTCTGGAGCCCAAAATACCACAGCAGTAATAAAATCCTTTCTCCAAGTGGTTGCCAGCACTCTCCTCTACTGAAGACCTGGAGGACACAATACTTTTTATCATAGTTCATCCAAATGCAGCCTCACATCCGTTTTTCAGGTATCATGTGTTCACATTTGTCTTGAATTAGCCTGTGGTGACTTTGTAGTGACTTGAAAAGAAAAAGAATCTGTCCTTCTACTAATGGAAACCAAAAAGGAAGTTTTAAATATATGTATTGGTAGGCTTCCAGTACTTCACAGTACCAAGCCACCAGGACAGCTGATGTAGAGTCTAGAGAATGAATAAAAATAATCACAGAAGATGTGCTGCCCTGCATAGCTTGGATGGCTCCAATTTTTGAAATATATATATTTAAAAACCTCAAATAGTTATGTTAGAATTCTTCCTAAAGACCCTGGGCAAATTGTGTTGTTAATGTAGATTAACTCAACAGCAGTGAAATTGTACTGGTTCAGGCTTTACCCTCAAGAAAGCTTTCAAGACCCCAGCTCCTCTGGTTAACTGTTAAGCTGAGCTGGAGATGGGAGCCCAGATCGATAGTATTCAAATTGGCTTTGGAAAACTGTTGGGAAAAGTTAAAAGCTCAGGTCTAAAACCTATTCCCAGG
Organism: Florisuga fusca; assembly: GCA_038090715.1. Taxonomy (NCBI): domain Eukaryota; kingdom Metazoa; phylum Chordata; class Aves; order Apodiformes; family Trochilidae; genus Florisuga; species Florisuga fusca. The sequence goes on along the minus strand of JAAWXA010000015.1, from coordinate 7,650,903 downwards.
TGTCCTGTATCTCATTGACAGGGAGGATGTTGAAGAAAGGTATGATTTGCTCAAAGAGCTGGATGGCCTTTGGCATTGCTTCCTCTCCCCCATCTCTCCACGTGTGCTGCCGTGGAGTTCTCCACTCCTGGTGGATGCCTGGCCTGATGCTTCCCTTCCCAGGCACTCATCTGCTCTGGGCTGGGGAAGTCAGGGCTGCACCCATGAAAACAAACGTCATGCAAAGGAGAAACAGATCCTGTGGGTACATTTTCTGTGTGAAACTTTTGAAGTATTTGTATCACCTGCATCACTACTTAGATTCAAAAGCTAGCATCCTGTATCTTTCTTTTCTAAACAGAAAATAGCTCATTGCTTGTATTTTGCCTCAATTGCTAGTTAATGAAATTTGTTCCAGCTTTAACATCACTGCAATGAGCTACAGAGAATCATTTATCTTGACTGCCTGGGCCAGGCTCGCTTCTGCTGTAGCTGGCAGACAGCACAGTTATCCAGGAGACTAGAAGAATGTAGTCAAGAATAGTGCAAAATTGGGCAAAAGCCAAGGCTCCTCATGCTGTGCTATTACATCTGTCCTGTACTCCAAGCCACATAGCTTGGACATATTAGCATATGTTTGGTTGCTTTCTCGGGGCTTTTTCCTTTGGAAAAGCAACTACAGACTTTGAGGTGCTTGAGTCAAATGAAGGAATAATGTGACAACAGCTGTAGTGTTAAACAAGGCTGTATCTGAGGGCTCTGTGGTCTATTTTTCTCCGATCCTGTCCACTTCCTCCCCCTTTGGAAAAAGGGCCTTTTCAGTGCTCTTTGCATCACCTGTCCACTACTAGGTAATTCGTACAACTCCAAGGGGACAGTTCAAGAACTCAAAGCAGTTTTTCAGCATGTCTCCAGTAATGTCAAACAAATAATGTCAGGCAAATGTTGGCGCTGGCTTTATTTGGGTGTAATATTGTGAGAAATTGCTCCTTTACTTTTGGGAATTATAATCCAGCTAATCTCCATTATGGCATATTAAGCATCTGGGAAATTTGTTCTTAAGAGGTGAACTTGGCTTTCCTGGGGCTGTGTCTTAACACACTGGTGGTTTTACTTTTCTTGTTTCTGGCCCAGCTTCCATCACCTCCAGCCTTTTTTTTCTTTTCATATCAAACAGCTCTTTCTTCTAGTGAGCTTTTACTTTGGCTACCCTTTCCCACTGCACCATCTACTACAGATGCCCTCCTTGTGCTTTAAATGTTTAAAAAAAAAAAAAAATAAAAAATAGCAGCTTCCTTGCTACTTTTACTCCCCTAAGTAATTTTTTTGCAATAGTATTATATAGCATGCTTAGATTTCTTATGCCATTTTTAACATCTGGCTTTCCTCTTCTGAACTGGATCTGTGAGCTATATCCTGCTTCGTATTTTTGACTGCAAAATACTTGGATCCACTCTGAGCAAGGGTGAAGTTTAACATCCTTTTTTTGTTAACAGGGATAAACAGTTCTACAGCTTTAGGAGAGGCAGAAGCCCAGCATGGTCTCAAGTTTACAGAGGAGCACAGCTTCTGTGGTCGCCAAGAAGAACAAGACCTGAGCTTTGACAGTCATGCACTTTGAGAAAAGGAGGAGGTATACAAAAAAATTCCCTTGCTTAAGCACTGTAAGTAGTGTTTGGGAGTGGTAAACAGGGAGTAGTAAACTCTTCTGGAAAATGCAGGTGGAAATCCATAATAGTAATACAGGAGAGCTCCAAAGGGCAGAGAGAGGGCTCCTCCAGTGGGGTAGGGTTAAATGGAGAATCAAAGTGTCAGGTGGTGGGAGCAGAAACTCAGATATAGACTAGCTGATAGCAAGCTGTGAGAGGCAGATGAAGGTAGCCTTGTGTTTTCTGTGTCTCCACCTACAACTGTAATCTCCTTTTTGATCTCTCCCTTTCAAAACTGTAGGTGTTGGTGATGATCTAACCAGCACCTGACTCGCCAGCCACTTGTCCTTGGAGGGCTGGGTTGGGAGGAGGGCAGCTTCATGGCGTGATGGGGGAGTGGCTGTCACCCTGGCACATCCTGCTGGAGGATTATCCAAAGATATCCATAATTTTCCTTTCACCCTTAAAACTTCTCCTCACATCAAATCAGTGATGAACAGACTTGAAAGGCACAGAGCTGAGTGGAGAAGAGTTAAGTGCTGCGTTACCAGGAAAACCAAAGGAATGATCCCTCTCATGCATTTTGTGATGTTTATTGTGTATTCTGTCTTCCTTGTGTCTCTCTATATAATGAATCTATGTTGTAATGCAGGAAGGTCATTCTCCCTCCCCCCAAAAAACAAAATCAGAACAATATAGCCAAACCAGCTACTATTAGATGTACAAAAAGATTCATGCCAGAGTTTTAAATTGTTGGTCTGACATTCTGCTGTGTCTGGTTATACTAACCCTCAGGGAAAAAAATGTATTTTTGTAAACTAGGAATTGTAAAAAGAAAAATAATAATTTCTCACTAGCCCAGGCTAGCTGCTGAAAATGCACTGCACCCTTCTGGTTTGTTAAAAATGTGCTGTGGCCAGCCAATAGCTCCTGTGGTTTAATTTGAGGACAACAGCAGCCTTCATTCTGGGTTTGGATTTGTGCTTGGTTTTGCACTGATATAAATACAAGACATGATACATCTGAGATTTTGAGAGTTTTAATATTAAATGTGGATATTATATTTAAGACCTCTAGCAATTCCCCTTGAGTAATTTTTTTCCTCTGTTAATTAGTTTTGCCAAACACGGTATTTTCCAGTTTGCACATCCCAGTCTTTCACGGAATGGGGACAGGAACTGGGGTGAGACACAGCTGTGGAATTCAGCCATGGTGTGCATATGCACCTGTGAACCAGGAGCAACAGGGCAGAGGTACAATGATGACTTTGGCTGCATGAAATAATAGATTAAAACTGTTTTGTTAATTAGTTTTAAAATGTAACTTTATTTCTGCTTGATGGGCCTGTACACTATATAAAGCAAACATCGGGTAGCAGGGTGTGCTGTGCCACCTCTTCAAAGCCTCGTGCAAGTGATACTTGCAATGCAGGTGAATGATGGTGTCTGCATTTTCCTAAGGAAAAAGAGAAAAGCAGCGTGACAGGCAATGGGGAAAGGGGAGATGATCCAGCACATAACTCCAGAGCTTCTGGCCATCAGGTCTGTACTCTGGACCTTGTTCTGTTAGGTGAAATAAACAAGTGCAATATAAAACTGGAGAGATGGAAGCTTCTAACTGAGCAGAACCACCAAGCAGGTAATTGGGAGGAGGCTAGCTCCAACTTGTCCAGCTGTTCTGTCCCAATAGCTTGCCTGATGGTGTAATACATAAAAAGCAGCAGTAATCCTGCTGTCCAGTGACATGTATAGGCTAGTTAATGTAATCTTAACTACAGAAATGCAGGAAGGAACATAGCACAGGTAAAGCCAACCCAGATCTTTCAAAGACACTGAGTTAGGTTGGCTCCACTGCTTACTGGGCTTCCTTTGGCTGCCTCTAAACCAACAGCTCCATTCTCATTTTGCCCTGTGGCAACATCCAGCTACCAAAAATTGCAACATGGTTTTACATACGGAACCTGCTGGTGCTTCTGGGACAACACCTCTCGCCTCACCTGTAAGAATGGGCATGAAACAGAAGGTACCATTGCCTGCTCCCACACCTAAACTTGAGAGAACTGTTAACCGAGCAAGAAATATTAGTTTACCTTTTGAGGCTGTTTTTCTAACATGGACTAACATCCACAGCTATATGTCTTGGTTCCCATGCTTTGGAGATAAAGATGGGAATGGCAATGGAATATACTGGTGCCAAAAGAGCACCTGGCCCTTAGCACCAAGGTCACTTCTGTCAGTGCCCAGGCTGTCTGGGCTTTGGGCTCTTCTGACAAGTACTGCTGGTGGCATAACTGACTGAAAACCTGCTCCATGTTCAGGATTATTCCTATGAACCCTGCATCTTCCTGTGCATTGCAAAGATTTCCTTGCACAATGCTTAAGAAAAGGGAAAATGAGGCAGAGATCTCTGAACCATCATCCAGCACCAGAATACTCTGTGGTCAGAGTAATTTTGAAGAATCTTTCAAATTCATGCATGTCACCAAAATATGACTAAAACCCATGGTTACTCAACAGCTTTTGATTCACAGGACTACGACTGATGAGCACCAGGACAGTAATAGATCTTACTGGGTAACCTGTGTGTCTGGACACATAATCCTTCAAGCCAAGTCATTCTCATAGGCTTGGGAAGTCCTTGAGTGACAATTTCTGCCATTGCCACACATCCTTATTAAAACATAGAGTAAAATCATGGAATCATAGAATGGTTCTGGTTACAATGGACCTTAAAGATCATCTAGTTCCAACTCCCCTGAATGGGTAGGAACACCTTCCACTAGATCAGGCTGCTCAAACCCTCATCAGCCTGGCCTTGACACTTCCAAGGAGGGGCATCTTCTGCGTTCCACCCATCGCATAATACCAAGGAGAAAACACTGAGTAGAAGCCCTACTTCAATGGTTAACTTACTGCCTACCTAAAGTTAACATCTTTTTTCCTTATGGCTGCAGAAATGAGACCTTGGGTGAAGCTCCTGTCGGCTGTGAGTCTGATCAAGCAGTGCCTGCATCTGTCAGCCAGCTTGGCACCACCTCACCACATGCCGCAGCTGAGCTCCGATGGATTTCATATGCAAGTAGGCCTGAAAGGCATATTAATTTTTAATTAAATGTGTAAGTTTCAAGTTTAGAAGATAGTGTCAGTAATATGTATGTTACTATGAATGAAGAGGTAGATTTCAAGCTATGTATTGTTAGTAAACAAACAAATTCTCTACTGAGTATAGATATACATACATATATTCTTGTGTGTGTATATATGTAAGTATATTTTTAAAGACATCTGTCACAAGTAACACTTTAGCAGCAATGGGAACATCCTGCCTTGCTCCAGCTTGTGTTGAGTTTCATAGAACTTGCTGGCTGGACCAGCTGCACACAGGAGGAGGAAGTCACAGACAGTGCAAAGAGCTTTTATCAGAAGGGAAAAATCCTAAAAATAATGTCATAAGTTAATTCTGACACACATGGTAAGAGCTTGGCAGAGCTGCATAGAGGACTGGTTAGTATTGTGTAGATTTCTATGCAGGCTGGCTTGGGTTATCTTTTTTTATGAAGAATATCTAGGAAAGAAAGGCGAAGTGGAAGAGAACATGAAAAGAGAGAAGTTTGGGCTATTAAGAGATATGACTAGAAAATTAATTTTCCCTATGGAAAGAGTTGCATCCATTTAGCCCTCTTCAGAACACACTTGCTTCCCAGGAAGTTGTTTTTGAGTTTGGCAGAAGGTGTGCAGAGCTGGATTTATCTGCTTGTCTCTTCTTTCTGGATACTTTCCTGCAAATAATAAAAGTCAACTCTGGAATATCATAGCTTTTCTTCTTATAGGCACCTATACATACGTTTTCTTGTTAGTAAGCACCATATGTCACATAAATACAAACAGTACTGGATTTACTGGGAGATGGGAGTATGTGCTAAGTAACACCACATCTCCTGTACATGGTTTTACCAGCTATGCTTTACACACAACTGCAACAAACAAGCCACTTTTAATCATTTCTTTCCCTTTCAGAAATGCATTTATATGTATGTGTCTGTGTTGTTCTACTCACTGTGAAGGAGTGTTTCAAATGTGTCATTAAAGGTAACAAATGTTTTTGAATAAGAACTTTTTTGGCTGTCTGTCTCTTAGGATAGTCAGAGCAGTTCTGAAATGTGAAAGCAGCATTAACTACAACAGTTTAAAAAAAAGACAGAACAGCAAAAAAACAGGTAACTCTCCCTGAGTGAAAATCTGCAACTAAATGAATGACCCCTTTAACAAACTGCAAAATTCTTCATACATGTTTCTCCTATGGCAACTGGGCCAGCATTAGGTTGATTGATGGGGCTTGTGAAATAATCTTCGGGACTTTCCACTCTGATCAAAAAGTCTTCCCAACTCCTAATAGTCAAGCTGACCCAGAAATGGAGCAAAGGATGTCTTCATAGATCTTTGGGATGCATTAAAAAAAGCAGCCTTTCTTTTAGCAGTGTAAGTACATATAAATCTTAGGTACTATTCCAGCTGCTCACTTAAACTTGTCTATGTTGTGAGATGTAGGTGTGAAAGAAATATGCATGTCTTTAGAAGTGAACTAGAAAAGGATTTTTGTTTGTTTAATTTAGAAGCTGGCATTCTGCCTCATGCTTTTTCCAGTTGCTAATAGCAGGCAACTTTAATCTCTGCCAGGTCTTGAGAACAGCTAGAGGCACTGAGCAAACAAGAGGACAGGATTTACACCTTTGCATTTGGCTGACTTCGCTTAATTTGGCAGAAAAAAAACCTTTGGCATTCCTGGTTTATAAGAAATCTGCAAACTAAGTGAAGTTTGCTGAACTGTTGCCCGATGTCTAGGAGTTGCTAAACTGTGACAGCATTTCAACAATGGAATGGCTAAAACAACACAAGCGTTGCTGCTCTGATTTCTAAAACACCTCGGGTTCATGCTAGAATTTACTTGCTTTTATTTTGCTAAACAATCCAGTATTACAGACATGGTTTGAAGTCAACATTCATCCCATATGGTTTTCATCAATGCACATATTTGTTAAATCCGTATTTTGCGAAAAAGCCTACTTGATTTAACAAATTTTTAAAAAATGGAAATTTTTGAGGATGAGAGTTCTTGAAGGTCTTCAGCTAAAGTGAACCCCAAACCTTGCAAGTTTTGGGCCTTCTTAAAGAGCCTTCTTAAAGGCAGCTGGATTGATGGCAAGGTCACAAAAGGACACTGGCCTATTTGTGGATAATAGATCAAAGATTATGCTCTAGAAAATGAAAGGAAAAATGGGCAAATGAATGGGAAGTGTTTCTAATGTATGTGTATACATACAGTTGTCCTGCATATTAGAGATGTCAGGAATATCACTTGTAATAGTCTTTAAAGCAAAATTGAAGGAAATGTTAAATACTACTGATCAAAAAGTGAAACTGAATTTTGAAAATGCCAGAGTAGTGTGATTGGTTTGTGTTTTCACCTCCATTTTGTTTTTTAGACTAATCCTGAAACCAATAAAAAGCAATGAAACATACAACCGAATCATTATTAATGGTTGAAAAAGGTTTCTGATAATAGCATTGCCTGTCCCGGCTTCTTACAACTTCTCAATTACAAGAACGAGAAAAGTAGGTGGAGGAGATTACAATCAAGCACTTTCCAGGATTTTTTATTCTTTCACTTGCAAATAGACATAGCAAGATCCCATTGAATTGAGAAGAAGACAATTATATCCCAGGGATCTCCAGTCTTAAATTTACCATCAGTATTCTCTCTTCAAACTGAAACAGAAATATTTTACAGATTCAGATTTTCTTTGTGTTGCCATCAAACTTGATGTTTGCACAAATTAAGGAATTCCATGGATATGTACGATAAAAAGTTATTTTCAAAAGTGCTGTGTGCAACAGAGCTCATTTGAGGAATATCGCTTGGCTTATGGGCAGAATCTGCAGACTCTCTAACAGCATCTTAAATCAAAGTAGTAATTTTAATAATGACATGAATAAATCATTCCCTAGCCAGGTAAATGCAGCCAAATAAGCCTTGAGATCTGGCCACAGCTGATTTCAATCCCTAGAAAGAATTTGGGTCAGAAAGAAAGCAGGCTTATGTAAAGTACATCAGTAACAATGAACTTTTGTTAATATACACGGCATTTATATTAGGAAGATTTTGCCATACATCTGATACACCTATCCTAGGAAAATTGTCTTGCTCATAGATTTTTATTCTAGCGTATGTAGCTCATCATCCATTATGATCTTACTTTTTCTCTCCTTTGTGTTTTGATGTCTTGAGAAACTTCATCGCCATTTCATACCGATGAGTCTGTGCTACCAAGTGCCAAGATACCATGCCCTCCCACCAGGACATTATTAATTTAGGTATTTCCTGGTGGTAAAACAACTCACTGGCACCAAAAGCTTATCTTTACTTTGCATCCATATCATGACTGTTCAAAAAGCCAGGCTGAGCACATGTGGGCCTGATTTACACAGCTCACTGGAGTCCCTACTTGAGAAACATGCACATTCTCAGCAGGTTCAGGATAGCAAGCATGTGTGGTTTTGGTTTTTTTTTCCTCTCATTTGCTTTAGGCATCCTTTCATATTGGACATCCAAGAGCCATAATCCCATTCCTGAAAACACACCTTCCTTCCCAGTACACTTTCCCCAAAACCTGCCTTGTCTACATAACTTGTGAGTTTTTCTGTAGGAGACTAATTCTTTGTGTTTGTCTAGTGCTGGATATGAGTACTGTTTGTTGGCCCCTAGATAGTAGTGTAAAGATAGTAGTAATAATCTTATGGTTTAAAGAGGCATCTTGTAATGGTATAAAATGTGTTAAAAGGTCACTTTTTGCACTGAACTCAACTTTGTGAGTTGAAAGCTGTTTAAGAGCTGAAGGACATTTGTGTTTTTCATGGATGTTTCATATTTTTTTATGCAGAACTAAAAAAAAAAAAAAAAGACATTTGCACCATATAACAATGTTTAACTACTTGGTGGTCCTGTGCCATTACCATTTTGCAAACACCTGAGACTGCTGAGTGCATTTCCACTGTAGCCAGGGGTTATAACTGGGACAGCTCTGCCAAAAAGGTGCATCCAGGAGAATAAAGGCATGCTGCTTTGCTTCAGGCAAGTTCCACTGGCTTAGTTCAAACAGCTGACAAAGGCATGTTTGCACTAACCAGCACACTTTGCCTTGGACAGATGAGGAAACAGCTGCGCAATTCCAATTTTTGGAACTGCAAGAAGAGCCCTGATGTGTGGGACTGCCCATACCAGATGCCTGGCGTCTTTATCCTGCAGAGGTTGGTCTGGAAGACGATGTTTACCAGCATCTTCTAAAATAATGACTGTTTTCTGAGGCTACAGTCATGTGGTCATTGTAGAAATGGTTTTGTGGCATTTGAAGATGCCCATTCCCACTCACACTGGAAATTACCCTCTTCCTGGTACAGCTCAGATGTCACCTGGGCACTCCTCGTGTGCTTCATCTCAAAGACAGCAGGTTGGTAAATGCTGGTAGGGGTTATGTGAGTTCACTCACCTGACTTTCAGCTGGAATTTCAACACCAGTTTTTGCACAGAGTCTTTTACACTATGCAATAGGGCACACTGTACAGCTGCTGTGGAGGGATGACCAACACCTGGACATCAGTCACATCTTAAGCTGGTGCAGCTGCTTCTTCAGTAACCTGTCCTGAGGGTGAAGATTGGTCACTTTGCTGTGCAGGGCTTCCTATGGCAGTGTAAAGGGCCTGGAAACTGTGCAGACCACAGCTGGCTAGAGACTTCTGTGCAGATGCAACTTTGAAAACAACGCATGTGTTTAAGAAGGAGGAAATTCCTGTGTGAGCAACCTAGAGTTTTTACCCCAATGTGAAAAGGCCACAAATGTACAGGCATTTGAAGTACACAAGGCGTCTAATTCTCTGTCACTTAGCTAACAGGAAATGTCAAAATAGCTGAGGCATGAAAGTCTGTAACAGCCACAAATAACCTCTGGTGACTCTAACCATGAAAACTTTTGAGACATGTTTCTCCCTCAACTTTCAAAGCAACTTCTTCCAGTCCCAAAGGAACTAAATTGGTACTAAGAAACTAAATGTCATAAGAATGAAAGTTTATCAACCATCTCAAAGCACACGTTCTCCACCAACACCATGTGAGCCACAGCAAAGGGGAGGGTGACTGCTACCCAAGAGTTCCACTGCCCACCCACATCTGCCCACAGCACCAAGAGCTGCTGAGGGTGTTGCTGCAGAAGTGAGGGCCTCAGTAAATTCATAGCTGCTGTTTTGGAAGAAAGCAGCTGTAGCTAGTCTGGCTTGGTATTTAGCAAATTACTGAGCTTCATTTGACACCTTGAATAATGAAGGATCTGTGGCACCTGTAGGTAAATAGTTTAAAGGAATAATTACCCTTGGTTTTGTATAGATTTCATCTTGCTTCACTTCCCAACCATTCTGTCAAGCTGTCTTTTCCTACGTGATATGAATTGCAGTACTCTCAGAAACCACTCTCCCACGTGGGAGCTTAATGCACCAAGATCAGGTCACCCCCCACCTTTTGGTAGGTGTTTGTGTAGTATGATGGTACTGGCACAACCTTTTAACTTGCTCTTGGGTTTGTGCACAGTATTTTCTTCAGCGGTTTCTAACTGAAACTTTTTTTTGTTTGTTTTCTGAAGATTTGCCTTGAGTGTTTTGAAGTGTCTGGCCCTTTCAGGCTGTCTTCTGACACATAATGTACACGCTTGTTTGCCTCTAAGAGAAGATTTTTGTGATCAGGTAGGAGAAATTTCTGAACCTGAACCATTTCTCTCACTGCACCACTGCAGCTTTCACTATTGGTTGCAACTGCTGTAGCATGTTTTTAATTATTTATTTTAATTTTCTTTGTAACGTGAGCACTGCACAAAAGATTTGATCTGACCAAATCTTCTGTCATGCTGCTGAAAGTCTGTAAAACCTCTCCAGCTGGCGGTGAGGCAGTGCCCCCACAGCTGGAAGACTGGGTTGTAACATAAGAGCCTGGCTGTCTCCATGTGGCAGCATCCCCTGTTCTAGCCGCAGCAGTGCAGTGAGGACAGGTTTGTACAGCTGCCCTGTACTGCTCTTGTCCTTGTTGGGCAGAGGTGGAGTTTGAAAGAAGCTGGTGGCAGAGCAGTTACAGCAATTGCTGCCATACACAAAGCTGCAGTGCTGGTGAATTACAGGCCATGGGTTTGCCAGCATAGTTTGCAGTCGTGTTGTGCAAAGTGTCTGTCAAAGGCATGCATTAGAGGAGTAAGTTTGCTCTCAAACTGAGACTTGACTTAGTCTGGTAAGGACTTCATTATTATTCCATGTATTATTCCAACCACCTCGAAGTGGGTCAGGTACTGAAAGGGAAGACAGTGCTGGCTGGGCAGCATTAATTTTGGTTATTATGTGCATTGTCTGGTTAGACCTGTTTCTCAAATGTGCCACTACATGATGGGTATGTTACAGCAACCTCATCACCTCTCTTGCCAGTCCTCAGCATGCTGCCTGCAAACAGCCCCCTCCAAGCCTGCTGGTGCTGGGGGCAGAGCTTGTGCCACAGGGCAGTGGTGGAATCTGCTGGTGGGGTGGTTGATGATGGCACAGGAAACTCCAAGGGAGAGCATGGGTTAAGCTGTGCCTGTCAGCAGAGATTTTGTCTGTTACAGCAGGTGACTATTTCAGAAAATAAGGTTCACACAGTGCCTCAACATCTCTTCCTGCTTGCAGAGTATTTGAAAGTACTTTAGTCTGTTTGGAAAGTGTTGAGCTGTTTAGACCGTCATATTTTAGCATTTACTCTATTTGTGGTGACATTTAAATGCAACAGAAATAAAATTTAAACACACAGCCCAGCCAAACATTCTAAGCAATGAGTTGCTATGAGGGAACAAACCTGTAACTTTATGCTGCCTGTTCCTTGTCTTGCCCCTCTGCAGCCTTTGACTGCACCCTCAGGCCTCTCAGCCACCACCACGGTCTCTGCCATGCAAAAAAAAAGCAATAAAATCCAACCATCCTCCTTTATCCATGATATGCAAGAAAGAAAAGAAAAAGTCTCAAATGGGATAGAAATTATGTGAAACAGTGTGCCTTGAAATTGTTCTGTTTCTTTGAAGAGATCTGTAATAGTGCTCTGGTAAATAATTTCTGAACACTTCATATTTTTTACAGGCTCCTATGTTCCCCGTGTCTGTTGTCATATGTAATCCTTGTACACAAATCAGTCAGTTACTGTATTGATTTGCAGAGGAGGGATTAAGGCACTAAGAGTATACATTTATTTGTTTGTCCTGAATTTCATTGCTTTTTCAGTGATTTGGACAAGGATTCTGCTTTGGCAGAATCTTCAAAACAGCCTGTGGTTCATTCATCAGATACTTGTTTTGTTGGTGTCTCTCTCTGTGTTGGTACAAAAAAAGAGATGTTTTTTCCCTAGGTTGCATAAATTGTGCTGAAAAGAATTATTTTTTTTCTGCATCTCCTACAATAGTAGCATAGGAAAGCAAGGGAACTGTCTTCTACATTTGTTTACTGTGTCACATATCATTCATGCAAATCTGAAAGCAACCATCACATGCAAAGTGATGCAGGCACTTATCAAACAGAAAAAAAAGAAAAAAGGGAAAAAAAACCCAAACCAAAACAAAAAACCCTTCCCCTAATTCTGCTCTTTAAAAGGACAGAACTCACTGTTTTTCCTGCCACAACATGCAAAGCTATGTTGCTGGGTTTTTTTCTGCAGTAGAAGCTCACTGTAGATGAGGTTTCAAGCCTTGGATGCTTAGCCCTGAGTTTGCAGCCAGGCATTTAGGTGCTCTTTGGACCAGGATGCAGTCAGCCTGTTTCCTGATGGGACAGAAACACCTTTTTAAAATTTATGCTGAGTATTTCTATGATCAAATATCACTGCTGGTCAGAGGGGTGAGGGACTATGTAAGGAAGACCTGAGAATATGTATGTGTAATTCCTTGGAGGTTATATTTATTTTTTTAAAAATAATCATAGTTGCTAGCTTTGGTGGAGCACGATCAAGCCTTGCCAGGGAAAAAAGTTGCCATTTGAAATCAATCTTTTTTTCATAGGTATATAGAGAATGTGTTTCTGTAAGTTAAACAAGAGCCATGTTCTGCTTTTAAAGGCCTGGTTATAAAAACATAAATTTAGATAGATTGATTCTAATGTAATGTACTCCTCACATTCTTCTAAAATTTCTGCTGCCCTTTGCATGACGGATAGGACCTCAGGAAAAAAAATAACAGCAAATGACTACTTTGGGCAATGCTAAGCTCTTCTCTGCACAGTGTGTTATTTTGAGGGCCTTCACACTTCTCCATGTCGTTGTGGTTGGTGCAAGGTGCCATGGGCAGAGGTGAGCTTTGAGCACGGGTGACCATTCCCCGGCACAAGAACCGTTACTTTGCTGCTCGACTCAGAGAGGACACGTAAGGTACCTCAGTGTGATGGCTGAGCTGACCCAGTTAAACAATAAGGTGGCTGATTCTTCCTATGCTAATCTGTCCTTCTCCACCCTCCTGTTTTCCTCTTGGCTTTGCCCAGCCCAGAATTAACATTACAAGCACTTAATGAACCTTTAAATTAGTTCTTTGTGCGAGCTCAAAGGGTAATCTTTAGCGAAACTTCATTTTGTACATTATGTATGGAAACAGAAAATTTGCACTAAAAAAAATAATAATTGTCTCAGCCTTGGACAGTCAGAGAACAGACACGAAGGGAGGAGCTATGGGTGAATTTCTCTACAGCAAGGATCGACACTGGGTCATAAATCTGCGCAAAAAGAAAGCACAGGCTGCAAATTCAGCTGTTAGTAACGAAGTTAGAACTAGCAATACACTTATGCCAGGAGGTGGTGTAGCTGTAAGCTCGCAGTGCAAAATAAAGCTACTTGACACAAGAATTGAAACTGCTTGGTAGGAGAGTAATTTTAGTTTTTGTTGAGTGTACTGTGCTGAACTGAACAGTGACTAAGGGTGAGTCAGCACTTTTCAGACTTTTAGATAAAAACCAGGCACTAGTAGCAGCTTGCATGAAGAGAAGGCAAAAGGCTATGGTCCAGGTGCCAACAGCATAAGGCCAAAATCAGGGAAAATACAGAAGCAGTAATTAGAGAAATTAATCTGCAATAATAGATACAGTCAAAGTTGTTCTTTTTCTTCTTTCTTGAAAGAAGAAATGCCAGTTCCTCAAAAACAGTGTGTGGGGAAAGTTTTTGGTTTTGAGAACAGCACTAAATTTGTTAAAAAATACTCTTGTAGCATTTTCAAAATCAAAACTCTGTGTTTCAGTACTAATTTTCATTTTCCTTCAGTTTTGCAGACTGTTTTTACAAGTCAAAACTAAGCATTTTCAAATTGCTTGAGCCTGTCACAGAATGGCAAAAAAAGCCACCATAAGAGCTCATTTTAATTTGGTAAAGGAAACACTTTGGAGAAGTAAGATTCAAATTGTACTGAAAGAATGTGGAAGCCATATTCTTCACATTAATAAATGGCAGCATTTCCCTTTCCATCTTTGCTTCACCTGCCTTTTGACTGTACTGTAATTTTGGAGAGGGCTGGTTCGTATTGCACAGTCATGTTGCAACCAGTGTGTGTTGTGTCACTGTTATATAATACCTCTCTAGGCGTATATACTTAATGCTGATCAGGAGATTAAAAAATTGTTGTAGGTGAACAGGCAGAGTCCCAATGGGAAGTGGTTGTAACAAACTCAGAAATGGTGACGTGACTCTTACAGGAGGCAAACTAGCTCAGAGAAGGTTTGTTCCTCCTGGGCCCCCAGGGGCACACGATGCACAGAGGCACCTGTAGGGAAAGAGTAATGCGAGGGGTGAGTGCCGCTGGATGCACAGCATGCAGCTCAAGGTGCTCTGGTGTTCGGAGCCCAGTTCAAGAGTCACCTCAAAGAAATTCTCTTCCTGACCATGCCGTGTACTTCCTCCGAGGCATCTTGAGCAAGGCATGTTTTGACCCAGATTTCAATTTTGTCCACTAACTCTTCGGTCAGTCCCCTGGTGACTGGGACCTGGATTTCTCTGGCTGACTACCCCAACTTTGAGAGGCTCTGTGCAGCTCCCACCTGACAGAATCTGACATTTTCAGAGCATTCTTCCCTCGCACAGCAACCGGCCTTTCCTGGGTGACCTATATTTAACTCTACGCTCATGTAAGCGTTGCCTCAGGTGGCACCCTCACTTCTCAGGCATGCACTGCGACGAAAAGACCAAACATAAATAAATAAAAGCGCCTTGCATCATGCCCCTTCGGTGAGGCTCCGCGGAGGGACACGCCCGGCGGCGACATGATTCAGAGGGGCAGAATTGGCATCCGGGAGACTTCAAAGGGTAAGCAATAGGAAAAGGAACAAACTGTCTTTCCTTTTTCAGCAGTGCACAGCAGGACCAGCCCGGCCAGACAAAACTCGGGGGTAGGGGCCGCCGGACCGGGACAGGCTCGGGCCGTGCTCCCCAGGGGCAGCCGGGGCCGCAGCAGCGCTCAAGCCACGCTCAGTGCTGCGAGGCCCACACGCGCTTCCCTCCAGGGGCACCGGAACCCGCGCATTAACCCACCCTGATGAAACACCCGCCGGGACCGCCACACGTGTCACCCCGAGCGGACCCCGCACACCGCCCCGGCCCCGGCACCGCGGCCCCGGCCCC
>JAAWXA010000015.1:7595766-7635565 GCA_038090715.1 Florisuga fusca | reverse complement strand
GGCCTCGGAGGGGGCGGTGGGTGAAAACGGTGCGGGGAGAGCTGTCAGCCGGCCCGCGGCCTCGGGCACCCCTCTGCGAGCTGCGGGGGGGGACGGGGACGTGCGGGAGGTGCGTGTCCGGGGGATCGGTGCTCTCTGCTGCACGGCGAGTGGGAGGTGGAGGAACTGGTCCCCGCGATTATCGTCTCCCTCATCAGTCAAACAAATCAATTATGAAAATACACGTACGGCATTGGGGGGTGGGGGCGGGGGTTTTTTCTTTGTTTTCAAGGAAAAGGCCTCGGAGAAGGAGCCGAAGGTTATAGTTAGTAAACAAAATCTGTTAACCCCCGGAAGGGGGGAGGAGTGTTATTTATTTATATCTTCCTGAGAGGTTCCTCTTGGTGAATTTATTCCACTCTCCGCTCTGTCAAAGACCTTATGAGTCGTACGATTATAAGATTTAGGTGGCAAAATGCCAGCAGCTCAGAAGATGTTACTGTAAACATTGAGGCGCAGGTAATTCTGCGTGTTGGGCAGAGCCATGGGAGTGCCATCCCTTCGAGTTACAGAGGGGAAGGAGCCAGATTACTAATTTATGCTGCCATAAAGCTGGCTGTGTCTTGACAGTTGGTTCAATTACGGCTTAAAACAGAATAACAACTGCGGTACTATTGGTGGCGTTGAGGAACGAGAGCAGTAGAAAAGCTTCAGTGTGCCAGGGGATTGCCAGAGAAGTGTCTGTGTGTCTCTGTTCACCGGAGTGTACGTTAAAAAGAGGATACTTAGTTGAGTCATTGGCTTTTAAGGTTTAGGGTAACTTTTTGATGCTATGTCTGATCCCGGTAGGCTGCAGTATGGAACTCATGGGCCTTGCCTTTATAGAGAAACTGGACATACCTGTTTATCTTATTTCACTAGCAAAGAATATATCAATATATTTGCTTCATCAAAACTCTCACTGCTTAAATGAGAGAATTCTTTGTATTCTCAGCAGCTGGCTTAATCATGGCAATCTTATTTACACTGTTTTCCTCAACTTTTAATTATTGACTTGTCTTTAATGGTAAAAGTCAAAAGAAACCCGTGGACTCTGAAATTATGGATGTGAGCTGGTGGAATGTATTTGATCTCCAAATTCCATGTATTTCTTTAAACATGTTAATTTTGTTAGGAAGCGTTGGGTTACAGGAATTAAAAGACTTACTGCAACATGTCCAGGGAAATTTAGAAAACCTGTACAAAAATAAACCAGTGACAGCACCAGTATGTGTGTTTTACAGCAAACTACAAAAAACATAGCAGGTTTTTAATTTCATAAGCAGATTCATGTATTCCAACCCTGAATGTGTAGATATCAGTCAGCCAACAAAGGTAGACTTAACAATGGGATAAACTTTAGTCTCTGTTTTGCTTTTTTCACCACTTTTGTAAATGGGCATATAAAGTTAGGTTTGGGGGTGAGGAATGCTCATACAGAGCCCTACTCTTACATAAATTTAAACACTCATTTTTTTCATCTGAAACTGCTTTTGCTAGGACTGTCTTCTTTTAAAGTATGTCTAGTTTAAAAATAATTAAAAAAAACACCACCCTAAGATAGTTCAGTAAGTAGACATGAAGGCCTATAGATCCTAAATGCTTAGTGCAATTTTTCAGGCATTCCCCTCAATAGATTTTTCTGTACAAAGACATCTTGTTGACAATCCTGTTGTTAAAGTATTTTTAGAAAAGAAGCATGTACTTGTTTGAGAGATTTGGAGGGGTTTCCTTTTCATACCTGGAGAAGGCAGTAGCCATTGTTCATGTAAAAATCTTAATGCAGATTTTGTGGAGGCCTAAGTGGTTGTATAGCTTTGGTCCTACAAATGGTGCTAGTGACTGCTGTTGGATTATTCATGTCAATGAGTTTGCATTTGTTTGTGGGATAGAGTCTGTATTTACCAAGTGTGGTATTTGTACTCAAGCTGCTCATCTTCACTCTTTTATTTCAAATTCGGTCATTCTGCTCTTCAGTTCTGAATTAAGAGTGCTTTTAGAGATGACTTTGGCAGCTGCTTCCATTTGTCTTCTTATTGATCATCTTTCTCACCAGGTCTACTTGATTTAGGTTAGTTTGCTTCTTGCATGGAGTTAGCTATTTACAATTATATTTAACTAGAAGTAGCCAAATTGAAGTGCTAAGTTTCCTGGAACATTGCAATATTATGGTAACAACTTCCATGTAGTTTCTGTCTCTTTAATATTTCCTATTTTTCATAGGTTGTTTTTTTTTATATTTGTGGTTCTGTTAGATTTTACAGTAGCTAAAGGAAAGGAGATGTAATATTTGCAAAATGTTGCTACTCCTAAGTTTTCTTTTTCTACCCTACTAGAAATTAAGTAGAAATTGACCAAAACATTTGAACATCACAAATATTGTACTTGGAGATTTTAATTTTTTTGAATTAGTTTTATTCTAGATTCCTTCTTTATTATTTCTTGGAATTGCTGGCAGGTTATCTGTCATCCTAACTGCTTGGTAATATTGGCTACTTTCTGCAGTGTGCTCTGTGCTTTTGTTACCTCAAGGGCAGTTACTTTGAGTACCTGGCATACAGTTTTGCTGAGATGGGTTTTAGAATCATCAGAAGTAGGTGAGGAGAATAGTGTTCTGTACATTAACCAATTTTTCTGTTCACAACAGGAAAAAAAATGCATGTCTTAATTTAAAAACTAACTTAGTAAAAAGAAATTCCATGTGTTATCTAGTTGAATGTGACTTAAAGACAGTGATAATCTTTGTATCAGAAGTAGACCAAATGAGGATCTGTTCTTTTTGGAGACTTAACGCTTGGGTAGTTTTTTTTGTTCTTTTAATCTAGAAAGAATAAAAGAAATAATTTTTAATGAAAGTTTACTGTATATTTAATAGAGCAAAGTGTTGAGTCCAAGTGCAGTTAAGTGACCTTATGTGCCACTGTAGAAGACTTCCATTGTGCTATTTCAATACCTGCTTACAGCACTGTTGACACCATCATAATATATTGCTGTTCTGGGTTTGTGTAAAGTCCAGGTAGCAATGAGTAGCCAGAGATGGAATGGTGTAAGAGGGCTGCGTGAGTGGAAGCTCTTTTTTCTTAAATTATCTTTAAACTTTTTTATTTCAAATTCATGTGTGCTGCAACAAATAGGAATGTGTTGTCCTTGAACACCAATTATTATGGTTTTTAAAATTATTTGGAGGACTACAGTACTATTTTTGCTGATTACATGGTGCGTGCATTAGGTGAAGATGCAGGATTGATTCTCCTACAAAATATGCACTCATTTCATCTCTTTTGGAGAAGTATCTGGGGTTGTTTTCTTCCCTGGTTTCATTTGAAGTACTCTCAGGGTCTCCTGTTGTCACTCTGTGTAACCCTCAGTGAGCCCGTTACTGCTTGCTAAAGGGATACTTCAAAAGCTGCAGCAAATCTAATTTTAAGGTGATTTAGTTGATCTGTGAAAAGTGGTGCCAAAGAATGCTAGATTTGCACTTTAAACTTTTGCAGAAATGTGATGTTTGTAACAGAGTTCCAACATGTATAAATAATCTTTCTTCCAAGTGTATTCGAGCTGTTTGATGTGACTGTTGAACTAGTGGAAAATAGTAGCCTTAAATATGTTTTGATGGAAAAGTTGTACAAAGTAAAAAAGTTTGTGTTTCTTGCAGAAATAAACAATATATGAGAATTTGGGAAGCATTTTGGGAATTAATGTTCAAAAGTTATGCAAGTAATCTTAATCTGTGTTGAATTAACTTTTTTGCAGGAAGTCAGCCTTCTCCCAGTCCAGTGTATCAGTTGTCAACAGACAATTGACTGGACAGATCTTTCTGAAAACCAGCATGACCCAAGTGCAGGTTACTTGGTTTAATTGTTACAGTTGGGTGGATGTATTTGAGTGCTTTTAACCACTTTTGTTTCCTGCAGAGCTATGTCTCCTCTCTAGAGCAAGACTACAAAATAGTGTTTTTCTGTATCTCAGGATTATTCTAGTAGTTGGGTCTTAGGTGGTTACGTTACGAATTCTGGAAAGCGTTTAGAGAGATCCTGCACGTGCACTTGTGGTAACGTGAGTCTTTAAAGTGTGTGTGCATGTGTATATATATCTGTATGTAAAAGCTTCTCTGATTCATTTTACATGAAATACTTTGACAAAAGAAAATTCTCATTTCATCTAACCTTGTGCAAAAAAGGCAGGCAGGTTTTTTTCTTTTGGCTCTCTTTATCCGTTGATACTACCACTTCCTCAAAGTTCTGTAAAATTATATTTTCATTGGTACTGCTTTTTTCTCCTCAGATCTAACAGCTGCTTGATTTAGGCTTTGTGTAGGCAGAAGGCTTTCTCTTTTTCTTGGGCAATTCTGACTGCTTCTTTGGTTTGTTTTGAAACTTAGAGGATTGATGATGCAAGCTGAGATGAGGTGTGCTGAATTCATGGTTCAGCCCGTAATGTGTAGATCTGTTCAGAGCCTGACATAAATGTTGTGTCTTGAGCATCTTACTAGAACAGATAATCCATAGAAAACACATTTAAGGACAGTTCAATTTTTCAGTGTTTAGGTTATATACATAATACATGTATTTCTGCTTTGCTTGAACCCCTAGTGCATGCTTGCTGTACTGGTGAGTGAATGGAGAGGTGGGGGAAGGGATGAGGGTAGAATCAGAGCATGGTTTACTGCAGGGCTTCTCAGCTCTGATTAAAATCATGTGAACTTGCTCAGTGCTTTAGGACCACCTAGTTAATGTTTTACATGGTTGGCTTTGTGAATCTCGATTGCTTTATATTATCAAATGTTTTTATAAGGGCATCTTGTGTATACATATCGTGTATAGGGTAGTAAGAAGTTCACAACTAAATTTTAGTAGGTTTAAAGCCTACAAATGAAACAGACCAAAAAAAATAAAACAACCATTTACCTTATGTAAAGGAAAAAGGTGGTGTTTTGATGTAAATTACAGATAAATCAAAAATACTTGCTGTTTATTGGACAGTTAATCTTAAAAAGGTCTTCAGGTTTTCATAGATTTTTCTTTTAAATGAAATGCAGTGAGCAGACTGAGCTGCCCTACTGATGCTTTTAGAATTTTCAAGAGATAACACTAATTCCAGGATAGGCTTTGAGTAATTGTAGGTGTGTTTTTGTTTGGTTGTTTGTTTTAACACACTGTACCTATTAGCTTTTAGTTGTGGTCTAACCTGATCTCATTAGAATTCCTAGGTTCTGCAGATGTTTGGGTTTCAGCTGCAAATTTTCTTGTTTTTCCTTGTTAGTTGGGTTTTAAATTGTGAGCAATCATCATTCCAGTTGGTCTAAGTTTGGAGTAGGTGCCTCTGTACTTAGAAAGGGTGCTGCTGTTCATAGATCTTGCCTGTGTTGGAAATTTGATTGATTTCTATGCAAGACAATGAAGTAACACCACCAGCATTCTCTTTAAGATTTTTTTGTACTGGCTAAATCATTTTGAGTTTTTTGAAGTGGCTTTCTCTGTTTCTCCACCCCCTCATTCTTGTGTTGCAGAGGAGTGCATTATTGAGGAATTACTATTTTTTCCCCTGGCATTGATGGGTAGAATGGCTTTGTGAGTGTTGCTATAAAAGTGACCAAGAACCTTTTGTATTCTACATGAAGAGTTACAATAACAGCAAATAACATAAAAATTGGAGGTTTTTTCCTAGAAAAAATACTACTATTTTCCAGAATGTTTCTTTTTAATCTCTTCTGGGTTGCTTTACAAAGCATAAGTGGCAGTGTTTCTCAGAATTTAAAAAATGTATTCTGAAGTAATTGGTTTTGATCTGTGGGACAGGTAGTCGTAGTGCAGGTGCTTTTAAATTTTCATTACTACAGCTAATCTGCTGTGTATAATCTCTCTGTATGTGGTAAAAACATTTTGTGGTAGATTGGGGCAGATTTTCTTGGGTTGATTTGATTGAGTCCATTCATAAAATTCACAGTGATTCTGTTGCACTCCAAAATAGGTTCTTGACGTTGTGTGTACGATCACTGGATGTTATCTTTGGTTTCTAGGAGCTATATGAGTGGAAAACCAACTCTTGAAAAGTGAGCTCATATTTCTCCTTCTGAGTCAGTCTTGTGGAAACGAGGAGTGGGGAAGTACTGTAGTAGAAAACTTAATGTGGCCAACCATGCTTTTTATCATCTGATTGTTTTATTTTTCTGAAGTTAAAGCCAGGAGATTTTAAAAAATCACTAATGTCTCTTCTGTGAGGGTGCAAGTACTGGCATATCAGAGTAAGTAAATGCTGTTAAGTGACTTTATGAAAGAATGTCCATATTGACATTTTACCAGTGTTTTAGGAGAGGAAGACAGTGTATTTGATACCCAAGAGCAAGGAGGACAAAACTGTAATAAACCTTTACATTTGGATGGTGCTTGCTGTGGAATTGCCTAGATTCTGCTAGTTGTGATTAAAAGTAGTGTTTGAGTGCTGAAATTGTGTTGCTTGTGGTTTAAAGGAAGTATAATATAATTCAACACGTACGCTGATAACTCGCAGTATTTGTTCGTGCTTATGGATGAGAGGTGCATTTGTAGAAATGACAGTTTTTGGTTGTGTACTGAGAACAAACATAAATGAAGGTAATAATTTAAATCATACACGTGAATGATCTAAAATTGGATTAGTTTATATAATAATTTCTTACATGTAGTTTGAGTACAGGCTGTTCATGTCTTTCTCACATTCTGTATGTGTAGAATCTTTATTGAAATACTATCTCTTTATTTTTGCTTCTTTTTTTTTTAAGTGTTGTCAGCCCTATGCTTTGATATATATCTATATCTCTCTCTCTATATATAGATAGATATTTCCATGTGTAGCTCTGGATTTGTTTTTCTGTTGTACTTGTTTCAGCATCAGTCTTGCTTCCAACCACTGCCTATTTGTGCATCCCATCATGATGCATATACTGTATGATGCAAAAATCCCCCAGAGAAAGGTAGTTGTCAGCACACAAGCAGTATGGATTATCTGTAAATGTGTAAGTGATTAAGTGTATCTTCCTTCCTGAAGTAAGCTGAGGAAAAAAAAATTATTCTCTTGTGCCTCTGTCTACAGTAACAATTATTGTAAAAGTTCTAAAGTTGTTATGTTTTTAGCATTATGAAGGAGTTGTCATCAAGCCCCCAAAGACTGTAAAGCCCCTTCAGCCCCCACTCCTTCCTTCATCCCCTTCAAATTGTTCATTGTATTCCCTGTTTTGAAATGGCTTCGGGAAATGCATCTATGATCTGTAAAATTGGTGTTAACAAACTACACAGATTTCCTCTTCAGTTACTGTTGATTTTTGAACAAATGTAGAATACCGAACTACTTGTAGGTTAATTGGAAAAAAAACAAACAACAACCAAACAGAAATAATCCTTGCAGGATTTGCATTGAGTGGGGAAGGAATGGGCCATTTGTGGTTCAGGGAAGCTTGCTGAATCCAGGTCGTCAAGGCTGAGAAGTTAATGAACTAATAGATTATTTTTTTTTTCACTTAGAGCAGTGATACCCCTGAGGAGACTCTGTGCCTTCCACAGAAAAAAAGGAGGTGCAGAACAGCACTGCTCTTTCTCCTGGTGATTCTTACCTCCATCGTGCTTTAAAGTCCTTACAGTGTTAGTGTTGTACAAGTCCTTGATATGACAGACTTGCCAAAAAAACCCCATCCCTATGAATGATAGTCTTAAAACTACTAGAAAGTACAATCACAATCTGAATGAAAGTTTTAAACTGTTTTGACTTAAAGTAAAAATAACCAAAAGATTTTTACTTTCGTGTTAGGAGTGATATGAATAGTAGGCTGGGGTGTGGACAGTGACCTTGTGGCCCATGATTACAGTTTCAAGACAATCTACTTCTCATTACCTGAAACATTGCAGTCCCACATCTGGGTTTCAAAAGGGAGTCGGGGACCTAAACCCAATGAAATTTGAGCATTCCAGCAGTTTTTAATCTTTGTTAGTAATTCTAGTTAGGTTTTAGGTAAACAATCTTACTTCCCTTTCTGCTCTTAAATGTTCAGTAAACTGGAAGTAATTCCAGTTGAAGAGGAATGAGCCAGCTTCCTTCTGCTGCAGTGTCAGAGCCTGCACATGGCCAACTGTCCCAAATAAGCTTTTTTGAGGAAATCTGCTGTCAAACTTATTTTGTGGTAGCTTGTTAATAGTAACGTAGCCCTCTGATTCTGAAAAACACATCCCTGGCTGAGATTTTATTGCAGTAAAATGCTAAATGAACTATATTTTTAGGATCTGGTGCTTATTTCTAAATGGGGAAAGGCATACCCAGTAGTTTATAGAATTTTGTGCCACTGTTTGCGCTGTCTGTCATTTCACCTTTGACAGGAGCCTGTTTGACAGCTGCAGACACACAGCTGAGCTCTTGAACTGCAGAACTACCTGGCTCTGCCCACGCCTTCCACAGCTCCAGGATCCTGCTGGCAGATGGGAGGGATGATTCACTCACAGAACTTCAGCTCTTCTGCATTGCATTTCTGCTGTTCTAACTGGGTTCAAATATTTTCTTTTAACACTGACTTTGTTTAGGACAGACACTTAAAAGCTATTGTATCTCTTTCAGGAACATATTTCCTGCTGTTACATAAGCTTTTCAGAATTTTTTTCTGTGTCTTTAATTTGAGGAAACGTGTTTTAGGATTGTTGCTTCTGAAGGGACTCAAGGACTCTGAACTTATCATTAGCTTTCAAGATATTGATCCTAGTTTTTTATTCTTTTGGGCAGAAGAGAGCAAGTAGGTTTATTTTTTGGTGTCAAAGCTTTGTATTCATTCCTCTGTTTTGTTCAGAATTGAGGTCGGTTTTTTTTCTTCAGTTAAGCAATGTTGACCTGATCTACTGCCTTTTACTCACTGGTGTTATTTGCACCTTAACTAACCAATACAAGTACTGATATAAACCAAAAATTGATTTCATATCTCAAAATGCATCGGTTACCTTGCAAAGTAAAATATTAAAGTTCAGACATTTTAAAAAGGCAATGCAGATCCAGACTTGAGCACTAACAATTTCCAAATTAGTAAGAGAAGTTTCAGAATACAGACAGTTTGTCCTTACTGTTGTTAGGTTGAAGCATTCTTAGGAAATAAGTAGTTTCATTATAGGTGTTTTATAATCCTCCTCCATTTTCAGGCACCATAGTAATGAACCCTGTAGAAATGTCATGGAATGTTTTTATAAGAACCAGCAGTGTCACTATTTTAGCTGTACAAGCACTTCCATTCTGTAGCAGTGACAACTATCTTTTCAACTACAACTTCCTATATTTAGCCTCTTACCAACTTACTTCTAGTAGCTTGAACAAAACCAGTTAACTGTTTTCTTTTAAACACAACTTTTTTTAAAAACAAGCTTCATAATCTGATGGCAAGTGGGCAGAAGCTTGCACTGTGACAGGGGGAGATTTATTTATTTATAGGTAGTACCCTCTGGTATTTGAAAAGCCATTTATGTTTGTCTGCAGGTGCTGGGAGGGAAAAAGATAAAACCCTGCATTTTTGTAGTTGTAATTAAATACTATTCTGCTGTCCTCTTTTGGGCAAAGCATGTAATTCTAGGATAAAGTCCCTAATGTAATTAGTATAATCTTTGAATGTTTATGTTTAAAAAGAGCGAATATTGGTCTGTTTACCTTGTTTCTCACCAGTATTCACCTTGCGGAAGGTTGCTGTAGCTCAGTCCTTGCTGACTGAAGCACATAGTTATTTCAAGGAGTTTGAGTCTTGTGGAAAATATATTAAGACAAATGAGTGTATAAGAGGCATAGTTAAACTTTGTATCACTGATCTTAGATGCAGTATTTACTGACTTTGATTATCCTATATGTTACTTAGCTTACTGACAGTTTTTATACAGCACCTTAAAGACTGCTCTGTGGGAATCCATGTATACCAGTAAGTGAATGAAAAATGAAGCTGGTGAGCTATGACTCATTTTTCATTGCCCCAGTCAGACAAGTAATAATCTGGTTTTTTTAAACGAGAGTAACTATTTGAAGGTGCCTTTTGTAAGTTGAGCATTATAAATTGTAAATTGATTTTTGGACAGGAATGTGGCAGACT
Source organism: Florisuga fusca (assembly GCA_038090715.1). Lineage (NCBI taxonomy): Eukaryota > Metazoa > Chordata > Aves > Apodiformes > Trochilidae > Florisuga > Florisuga fusca. The sequence goes on along the minus strand of JAAWXA010000015.1, from coordinate 7,625,469 downwards.
ACCCTTAGCAGATCCATAGCAGAGCAGAAGGCTTGGTAATTCTTGTCCACAGATTGAAGTGTGTTCTGCAAGAGTCTGCATCTTTAATAGAAAAATTGAAAGAATTGGCAAATCAGACAGTCGTAACGGTATTGCAAAACAGTGAATACACATGGACCATGTTTAACCAGGTGCTGTTACATGCAGTGCTTCTGCTGTTTTCTTCTGACTCTGTCTTTTACAGTAGGGATGTACTTTTATGAAAGGCTGTTGACCTTAGTCTTTGTGATGAATTCTTACAGTTGCTCCTTAGTAGTTACAAGCTCTTCTGTGGGTTTGTATTGGGCAAGTGTGTGAAGGTCTGTAAATGGAAGGATGTCTCTGTTCACATACTCAGCACTGTGTAATTTTGTGTTTCGGTTTATATTTAGTTGTCTGTCTTTCCAGATTATCTCCATTGGTTTTTCCATTATTTTTTTTTTAAGGAAGGAAACAAAATTTTAGATGATCTTTTGCGTTGTGTTTATTTAGTGACTGGTGACTGCTCAGATTTACGTAGTTCATAGTCACAGTTTGGATTAAACAGGTGTTTGCGAGGAGGTTTTTTTTTCATTTTTTTGCCCCTTCCCCCCAGTATATTATGTTTCACAGATTTGCAAGATTGCCATTTGGGAAAAAAGAAGAAATTGTATTAAATGTTGAAATCTGGAATGACTCGGGTATGTTGGCAGTTCAGGATTAGTCTCATTCTTCTGAATTGGTTCCTAAAGTATGAAAGTGAAACGAGTCTCCTAAACATGTCAAAACTGTTGCTGCAGTATGACATTTTTTATTACAGGCTTGTTTCAAACTTTTCATATAGAGTATTAAATTGCTATTGTGTGGTGAAGCTCCTGTCAGGTCTACCTCTAATGCAGACAAAGTTACCTTTTGAGACAAGGAGCAAATGTTTTTTCCTAAGCTTTAGGTTTACTAGCAAAGGAAGTTCTTGGAGGATATTACAGTTTGCTGTAGAGCTTATCAAAACCAACCAACCAAACCCCTTCCTCTTCAAGCCCCCACCCCAAAGCAACACTGTGTGATGAGGCCAGCAGTGCTGTGAGACAATGCCTTGGAGGTACACCAAATCTGTCAGTCGCTGCACAGGAGGTACAACTCCATCTTTTAAGTGACAATCACTTTTTAATCTCCTTACCTCTTCCGCTCCATGCTGGCAGGATAGCTTTTCACTGCTGCAGAACTCGTTTATGTAGAGAAGGGCAGAGTTTTGCCTGAAATCCTGCAGCTCTTGGATACTTTAGTTGACAAAGAGGATTCCCTTTTTTGACTTGTGTGTTCTGCTTGCTTCTGCTGAGTAAAGCTTGACAACTGGGAAGTAGAGGTGGATATTGGGATTCCTGCATCTCTGCTTCTGACCGAGTATTGTCCTGGAGCCCTGCTAATATTCTACAGAGGCTTGACCTTTTTTTAGGGCCAGACTAGAACTGACTTTTCCCTTGGCCTTTGTGGGATTACTCTTGGTCCATGGCAACTCAGCTCATCTTCTGAGCCTGGAGGATGGTGCAGGCCATAAATACTCCTTGTAGGAGGAATCTGGAGGATTTTAGTGTAGGGATTGTCCACCTGAACAAGGGTAAGGCTTGGATGTCAAGGGATGAGTGAAGAAGAAAACACAGATACTAAAAATAGTCAATATTTAATGTTGTGAATGGTAACTGACAGATTCCATAAGCAAACTATAGGCATAGATTCCAAACCACCACACACACCCTCTGAGGGGGAGTATAATAGTGTAATAGGCATTTCCTGATACTACTGGGAGATGTGGATAATACTGGATCATCCTGTTGTAGATCACCTAGGAGGAAAAGCCTGGATATTAGGGTCAGTTTGGAGAGCACATTGCTGACTTCCCTGTGACTCCTTCAGCAGATGGCCAAAGTGGAGCAGTAGTCCAGATGCAGGAGAACAAAAGGATGTCAGGGCACCCCTTATTTTCTTCATGCTCCTTCTCTTAGCTTCCAGACATATTTTTTGTTGTGTAAAAGTCAACCTATTCAGATAACACTGTTGAGGTATTTTGTGCCTGGTGTTTTCAGTTGTTCAGAGATTTCATGTTTTCATTGCGAGTGTATGTTGCCAGGTCATTTGTTTCTTGACATACTCATGTTTCTTAGGCAATGAGATGTAGCCAGTGTATCCTCTTCCAGACACACTCATTGCTACATAGTGATGAAAGCTTGAAAATTCAGAGGACCTTGAATATTGAGCTCACCATTTGTCATTAATAGGAGTACCTTTTATCTGCTCTATAGTTAGAGAATATGTAGTTCTGTATCGTAATATACCATTTTTCAGAGATATTCTTGGAGCAAACGCTAGGCAATGTGTCTCTGTCATTGTAAGTTCTTGTAGTTTAAATTAAAAATATTGGAAGAGTTTATAAAAATTCAAGTAGTGATTAAGTTCTGAGGCAGGAAATGTGCTGCTCTTGCCCTCTTCTGGATAACCTCTGCCAAGTTTCATCCAGAAGGAAGGATCCAGGCTAAGGATGCTGAGCTATTGTGTAACAGAGTATTTAATATGATCTTGATGAATGCCCTGTCTTGACATGGAACTGAAGACTTAGTTTCAAGAACCTCCCTAGCCTCTTGGACTTCTGTGGTGGCCATTTTAGGGAGCAGCAGTCAGCCCTGCTCATTGTGTCTGGTGATGGATAGAAAATGGGGGGATGAGAACAGGGGGCAATTATCAGGTGCAAATGTTCACCCCCAGAGCTGCTAACAAACTTAAATTGTCGGTACCCAGGGTAGAAAGCATGAACACTTATATTCTGTAATTTCAGTGGGTTGTCACTCCAGTGCTCTGGAGTATTAGACCTAATGGAAAGGAATGAGGCATGTGACAGTTGTGTTTTTTAACATTTTGAGAAACGTTGCTCTGCAGTCATAATTTCCAAATTTATCTTTGTCACCTGGTAGTATGTAGGATCATGATAAACACTCTGCAGCTAGTCTGTAGAAAAGTTGAGTAGTAATGCTTGTGACTTTTTTAAAGCAAAAAAACGTCCTGCAAATTTGTTTACAGTCTGTTAAAACTTCTGAGAATTAACAATAGCCTGTTTCTTCTTCAAAGATGAACAGCTGTGTCTAGTTGCTAGTCTTGTGAGTCCTATTCATGTGCCTCCTGTTGCTGAGGGTTGGTAAACCTCTGCAGATACTCCTGCCAAGATGTCAGTGGGCATCTATTACCTTTTCATTGCTTCTTTCATAACCATCTCTTGTTTAAGAAGGCTAAGTAGCTACTTGCAGTAAAAGTAACTTGGTGTAAACCAACAAGAACTCAGCAGGTTCTTAACAGTTTACTGCTGTAACTGCCTTTCTTAACAGTTCACAGCACTTCAGTGATGTAAGTTCTGTAAGCGGAGCAAGTTCTGCGGTGTTAAGGGCAAAATGATCAACCTGACAATAACAGGAAATGAAGTTGCATTGATGGAAAGAGTGTTGTAAAAGCTAAATTTTGTAGAATGGAAGTTGCATCCCAAAGCATTTATTTCTGTGCAGTAGATCTGTGTGAATCTGGGAGTTTTAGTGTTTTTCTTTGACTGTGGTTGGTATAACTAGGTAACAAATGCCTGGTTCCACTGGTGACCAGAAGCATTTTGTTGCCCACCTTGTTATCCTGCAATACCTTTCAGCTGGAAGCCTGGTTCTGGCAGTTTTAATGGGTCATGCTAATGCAGTGAGCCCTGTTATTTTTTGGCTTCCTCATTGTACAGCTGTAATGTATATCATCAAATCAGAGAGTGAGGTTGGAAGGCACCTCTGGAGGTCATCTTGGCCAAACTCTGTGCTTAAGCAAGGTCACCCAAAGGTGATTTATCAGGACCTTATCCACATGGCTTTTGGATACCTTCAAGGAAGGAAGACTGCAACCTTGCAGGGCAACCTGTGCCAGTTGCTTGGTCACTCTCACAGTAAAAGTTCCTGATGTTCAGAGGGAATCTCCTGTGTTTCAGTTTGTGCCTATTGCTCTGGCAGCACTCCTTCAGATGCAGCCCAAGATACCATTAACCTTCTCTGCTTCCAAGGGCCCATTGGTTCTCACCAGCTTGCTGCCCATCCGAAGCCCTGGGTTCTTTTCTGCCAAGCTGCTTTCCAGCCACTTGGCCCCAGTGCATATTGATGTGTGGGGTTGTTCCTCCCCACGGACAGGGTTTGCACTTCCCTTTGAACTATATGACTAGAAGGGAGATGACAGTGTTTTGAATGAAGTAATTTATTATTACCAAAACTAGAGAAGTTTCACTGTTGGTCCCTTTTTCAGGAATGCTGGTGAAGTTATTTGGAAGAGGTGGTGTCCCTAGGGAGGGAGATGCTGAGAACTATATTCAGGACTTCTACCAGCTCTGACATGCTGGTGTTGTGCTCTTCAGATGATAACAGCAATAGATTGCTGACAGTGATTGTTTACTCGGTTTTGGAGATTTTAATAGGATTTTTGTTTAAAAAGGGTTTCATGTATCTGATGTGCACTATGGCAGTACTGTGGAATAAAGGACCTTTTGAGACTTTTACAGACTTCTTTTGTGAAACAACTACACTTTCATGTACACAGAAATCTTAGTCTGATTTCCTCAAAATGTACTTCTGCTACACTTCGAGTTCAGATGTTTGTGTTCAAGTTGCATCTTTGAATCATTAGCATTTGGGCAGTGCTTTGTGGAAACTTTCCAGCTAGCAGCTCCTTACAAACAGCTATCTCTGCTGACTGGAACAGGCTTGATCTCTCTTCCATTCCACAAGAACGGTAATGTTCGGATAAACTCGAGTACATTAATGTATTTCCTCTCCTGTGACACTGGCTTCCTGCTATCTTGCCGAATCTGGGTGTAAACACTATGGAAATTACTGGGGTTTTGCTTCTGAAACCTTGTCTGAACCCTGGTGTTGTGTTTTTGTTTTGTTTTATTGAAAGCACCATCAGAAGCAGTGATTTAGCTTCTGCTTAAATCTACAAGGATAGAACATAGAAGGTACAAGCAGGGCAACTGCTTTGCGACCGTGGAGTTCACTTAAAAATAAATGTTAGAAAAGATGTGGGAATGAGTTTGAAAAAACATTTGGGCTCCGATTTTGTATTTCTAACTGTGGAAGTGTATCTCTTACAGGCTTTGCTGTTGACAGGCATCTAGAGGGTTACACAGATCGTCATTGTTGGGTCAGAGTGGGCGATAAGGTCACGGTTCTCTTGCGTGTTTTAGAGATGATCTTGTACGGAATCCTGAAAGGTGCCAAAACGTTCCAGTGGCATCAGAGACTTCCTTACTGCTTACTTGTTTTTTTTTAAAGTCTGCATGTAAGCCTGACTTCAGGAAGGGGGTGTCATGGAAGTGTAAAATTGACAACATTCGTATTTTAAAAATCACTTAAATGGTGTTAGAAAGACAGTGGAGCAGCCAAATTGAGCTGGGATCTTACTTACAGGCTGAGCATGTCAGCTGGGAATTGATGCTGCCTGGTGTGTTACTAAAGCTCAGTGCCAGGGTCTGTGCCCTATAGCCAGGGCATTGGGAGTGAAAGGAAGAGAATTCAGCAGTTAACTTTCAGCATTTTCTTGGATATATCCAAATTATTAGGTGTGCTGCTTATCTGTAACATACAGAAATGTTTATCAGTTGGCAGCCCAGAAACAGCAGTGCTGTTCTACCTCTTGACACTAGTGGCTGGTGATCTGCATGTTTTGTACAGGTCATACTCTGCTAAAATACAGTGAGCAACTAAATTGCAGCTGAGATAAGGAGATGGTCATGGCTGAGAGATTTTTGATTAGCAAGGGGAGAAAATGGCTTTGGAAATGTTGGTTTGAGTCTGTGCTTTGTTTGAAAACAAAACCTCATGGTTTTGGAAAGGAAAGCTGAAAAGCTTTTACTTGGATTGTTGTCTGCAATTCTAAATGGTTGCCTTCATTATCAGTACTTGTAAAATCGCTTGTTCAGGAAGACTTCAGAAAATAATTTCCCTGAAGAGGCAGGAATGTAGGAAATGCAAATGAAAGAGAAAATAACTGACCCCTCAATAGTATACATAGCAAAATATGCAAAAGACAGAGCAGAATGACATTCCATTATTTCTGCTACGTTGAGGTTTTGGTTTTAGGATAGGGAGGAAAGAATTTTTGAATGTGCTTATGTGTTAAATATCTTTTTTTTTTTTTTTTGCTTGCTTGCTTGGTTTAGGTACACAATGAAGTATCTCAAGTTGTAGATACAGCAGATGTGTGTTCTGCTTAGTACTTGATACATACGTAGCAAATTATTTAACCACATTTGTGCAATGGAAATATGTTCAGTACAGGTGTTAGTTGGGGGCATTTGAGAGCTCTTTCAACAACAGCTGTAAGTATTTAAAGTGTAGGCAATTCTTTGGCCATTAGTACAATGCTGTAAATACAGCTAGTTAGCTCAAGCAGACAGGTAAGTTTCCCAGCTCTGTCTCAGACATTATCTTTCATTGTACAAGTTGATTTGGGGCCTGGTTAAGCAGATCAGCTATTGCAGTGTGACTTACAAGGTGCCAAGTAGCATGTTAGTATGGGAGGAAAGTTTAAGTGCCTGTCATTGTTAACACTGTGGAGAAAGACTCTAGGTCCATGATTATCTGCCTTCCCACCTGTTCAGGCTTTGGGGTTAAATTCTGTGGGTTTGTAGCACTGAAGGAGAAAAGCATTAAGCTTTTAAAAATTACAGTTTTCATAACTGTTTCTTGAAATCCGATTAGCTTAATAAATAAAATAAAGTTAAAATATCTTCTGATAAAGTCTGAGAAACCTTGTGATAATGGAATCAACCAAAATGTGTCAGAAGCAATTACTGCTCCTGGAGTTATATATTTCTGCTGTGATCTTTCTTGATTCTTATCAATATGTATTTTATTTTTACAGATGACTATGGATGAGAAATATGTGAACAGCATTTGGGACCTTCTTAAAAATGCAATCCAGGAAATCCAGCGTAAAAACAATAGTGGTCTCAGTTTTGAGGAGCTGTATAGGAATGCATATACAATGGTGTTGCACAAACATGGTGAAAAACTCTACACTGGACTAAGAGAAGTGGTCACAGAGCACCTAATAAACAAGGTATGACATTTTAATTGAATCGCATTAAAATTGAAGTGTCTTTTAAGTTATTGATGAGGGCAAAGCATTTGGAAGTGCATAACCAAAACCAACTTCAGATGAGGCATAAGTTGAGAGATGGGAATTTTTTTTAAAAGGTTTGTGGCACTTTGTGAATGTCTCAGAACAAATTTTTGTTTGTTTCACAGTCTTTTTTTTTTTTTTTTTTTTTTGTCTGTGGAGCAAAATAAATGCCAATGTAAGAACCTGTTTGTTATGGGCTAATGAACTAATTCACAAGTTAATGAGAGAGTTGTGCTAGGATTACACTGTCTAAAGAGGCAGTAGGCAACATAGAAAAATATTAGCTCAGCAATAACAGAAGTCCTGAGTAGTCTGCTTCTATGATCTCAGTCTTTTCAAAACCATAATTCAGTCAAAATGCCATGCAGAAACTTCGTGTTTCTGAAGATGTATAATCTGAGAAATCCTTTTACATCTCACTTGAAGCCATGAAACCATCTCTTCAGTCTTTGTGAGGGAAGTCTAAGGTTGATTAATACATCACTGGAAAAAAGCTAAATCTTGCTTTTAGTGAGTCCAGGTAATACTTAGTGGTAATAGGATCCTAAATATAGGGAAGATCCACCCATAGATGAGGTAACATCCAGCTCTCTTGGCAAAGACACACGTGTTCAGTTTGATCCCCCATTACTGTCTGTGAGTCCAGGTGGATTTTTGCCTTTCTGTTACAACATCATGTGCCATCGTGTGTGAGAGGTCTTTGTCTAAATAACACAATGCTTTGGGAGGTTTTTGCACTGTGTTACTGCTGTGACAGAGAAGCCTGTTACACGTTTTTAAAATCCTAGTTTTCAAAGGTGCAGTCTGGACAAGTGTAGTCTAAAACTGCTTTGAATATGGGCCTTTTTTACTGTTCACATGAGAAGAAGCACCCTGTATGAATTCACTAAATAATTTATGGCTGTATTTCTGTAATAGTAGCACATCTGTGACTCTCAAACTCTTCTCTTTTCATAATTTGTGCACTCATAAGCTGTACTGTTTATATAAAATGCAACAAATGGTTGAGGCTTTCTGTTCTTTGTTCCTGTATGTGCCTATGTTTACAGTCTGTACCTAAGTCATGACACTGAACTTTACTTCTTCCTGGGCTTTAGTTTATCTTGGGTTAATTTGAGGTAAGCTTCTTATCTTTGTTCCTAGCTATTCTGCATATTAAAAATTATCCATATGAAAGATTAATTATCCTGAAGTGCTGATTGTGGCAAATTGACAAAAGAGCTGTGAGACTGTACTGTCACTGCACTGGCCAAGAGGATTGCACAATTACCAGTGTAGAGAAATGCCTTTCTGACACTTCATGCTATTGTATCTGGTGCTTTTAAAAAACCAAAGTAATCTTCTCCTGTGATCTAGTATTCTGATCTTTAATGTGATTGATCAGATTTTATGTTCATGGGGAACATCAAAATAGATGACCAAAAGTTTTTTAAGCATGCTACATCAGTGACAGGAGTCAGCTACCTTAAACTATCCTGTTTTTACTACATGGTGAAGACATGATAAAACTTGTCTTTGCCTGTGTATTGACACAGGGGAGAGGAGGAGATGCTTGGGATATTCTCATTTCCTATAAGACTTCTTGATCTTATGAAACATTTGTTACTGGCATTCTGTAATGCCTTACGATGGGTGGCCTTTGCTGATACAACTGGTGGAAGCTTGTAATGACAGTGCATGCTATTTCAGAGTTGTAATAAAGGCAAGCATGCAAGAAAACCTTTGGTAAGGGGGGCACAGAGCAAGTTGTAGTGGCAGTGTTTTTCAGTGCAATAGGAATTTTATGGGCTGCTGGTGCAGGTGATACGGGGTGAAGGAAGCTTGTTTACTCTGGGGCTTACAAAGGTATGTCTGAGGTCCCTGGGATGCATTAAAATTTGCTATTGTGGTGTCAGGTGACAGGGGAGAAGGAAGATAGGAGTCTCTTACAGGGAGTTTGTAACTATTTCCATAGTATCTGTGAAATGGGGAGGAATGACATGAGGAGTTATGCAGGAGATGAATTAGTGAGCATTAAGGAATACTGTAAGCCTGACCAACAAAATATGGAGTGTTACCTGCCTTTATCTTTTCTTAGTAATGTTTTAAGATGATCTTGTGTAAGTCTGCAGTTATATGGAGGGCAAAAGGATGTGAGGGAATTGCCAGAAAGTAGATGCAATTCAGAATCATCAATGTTCTTCCACGTTTTCTTCTTTGAGAAAAAGATTAGCAGCTGCAGGGGTGAACTGACATTTCTGGTCAAGTCATAGTTAATCAGTTAAGTTAGTTAGTATGCTAAGTTTTAAAAATCCTATTTTTGGACTACCTGGAAATTTGTAGAAGAACAACCTGTAGTAAAAGTTTTCAGGGCCTTGAGGCCATAGTTCAGAAAGTGCTGTTCTATAGTGCTGCTCCCCACAGAAGGTTCTGTCTGTCCTTGCAGTAGTGGAAATGACATAATGGAGCTATTCGTGTGGCTGTGTCAGGCTGGGCATGGCAAGAGAGAAAATACTGGGCCCTAAGTCTGCTTTGTGTACACTTTAACAGAGGGTTATTTAAAGCTGTTGAAAGCCAACCAACTATTCTTAAGAGATTGGTGGGGGAGGGTGCTGTTTTTCCTTAAGAGCTATATCCACAGTTGCACCTGAAGTTACGTACAAGATTTCAGCCTTGCAAATAAAAGAAGACCTTACAGAGATGATGAAGCTGCCAATTTATTTTTGAGCCTGTATATGGACGGTCCTATTTAAGAGGGATATACCAGCTGTATAACTGTATTTGCTGTGTAACTGCAAAGATTGTAATAGAAATTACTACAATTACTAGATATTACAAGCTCAGCTAATTGGAAGTAACATTCTGCTGATAAAGTCTTTGAGACTGACATACTCTTAAGGCTTTGGAAGAGTAGCAGCTGTCTCTGAAGGGCTTCCTTCTCAAGAGAAGACAGTGTGGATATCTAGGGCTTCTTTACTGCAAGTCACTTCTTCCACCAAGGTTGTTTGACTCTGTGCCTTTTCAAGGCTAAGATGCTTTGTGCATTGGAAGCATCTTTTCTGTAATATTGTTGTTTTCATGGCCTGTATGAGGACTGTGTTCAATGCTAATTGACTAGACAGCTCTTGTAAGCAATAATTTTGTTGGCTTTTGTAGCAACTAAAAAACCAGCTTCCCAAACTTGTCTGCAGCTTAAAATAAACCTAGGAGAATGTCATTGAGAAGCTTTGCAGGACTAATCTTTGAGTAGTTCTGCTGTATGCCACCCATTCCTGGATTTAAAACGTGTTTCCAGAAAGCCACATGGCATCCTGCATGGAGGAGAGGTTGCACAGGTCTGAGCCAAGGGTTCTTGTGTCTGCTTTGGAACTCCTCCTTGCTACCTGGTGGCAAGCACCCTCTTTTGCTGCTGGTTGGTATGTTATTTGGAACTGGCTGGATGATTGTGATGGACATGTGTAATTATAAAGGCACACTGCTTCTGTGTTGTTTAAAAAACAGACCCCACAAACCCCTGCTTTGATCCCTGAGAGAGTTCTATGATGGACTCCTACACTTGAGTAAAAATTGGTCAAGCCTTGCCCTGGTTATCTGTACTTGTAAATTAATCATGCTTTTTGTTTTGCTTTGGTAAATTTCTTCAGTGTGAGTGACCTACCAAGCAGTATTTCCAATCCTTTTCCGTATTGACTAGAGAAGTGAAAGCTATCATGTAGTATTTATTTCTATTGTTCTGAGAGATTCTTTGTGCTCCTTACAAGTACAGCTGGTAAAGTTTTTAATGCACATTTATGCTTTAGCTAAAAACTACGTAGACTGTCTTACTGCAGGGCACACATCTGGGAGACCAAAGCATAAACAGTGATTTCTATCATATAAAGAATGAGGCAGCTAAACTGTGTTGGTTGGGACTACAAGGTGCATTTTGTGTTTTCCAAAAGCAAGGAGGGGGAGTCCTTGCTCTGGTGGGGAGTAGGTGTTTGAAGATCTTTATAAAAAGTTTAGAAAAACGTACAAGCATACCTAAATTCAACAAGTTAAGCATTATAGATGTAAGTTTCCACAGCTTCTCAAGAAGACCCCATCATGTTCACACAGTGTGCCATGCTCCATCTGGCTTGCTCATCTAAGTTCATGGAGCATATATACTTGTGTGGCAGAGTGAACTTTTTGTTGTGCTGATTTTGCTTAATAACTTCATGAAACTTAAATGATAGAATGAAGCCTGTCAGGTGGTTGCATCTGATGTAAGTGCAGCTTGTGGCTGTTTGTCATGTGTTTTGGTTTTCTGTTTGAATTCTCTCTACTGAAATTTCCACTTTTATGCAACTATAAATACAAATTCATAAATGTAAAAATGCGTTCTGATTGGTTACAACAGAGCAGAATGTCATCAGCGTGCAATGTTATAAGTCAATTCACATATTTTGTTAGCTCTAGAACAGGGTTTTTTTACATTCCATCATGTTGCTTTTTTGTGTGACTTTAAAGTTCCATCACTCTAGCATGTGCCTACTGCAGGTAAATCAAAATATGCAACTAGATGCGCATTTTTATTAGAGGGAATAGTAGTGTCAAAATGAAATAAAACCTAAAGTTGACACATCAATCAGCTAACAGCCTCATAAAAATAACAATTTCTTTTCTGACTTTCTTTTGTTCTCCAGAGTTAGGTTGTTGATTATGGACCATTAGTAGAGTCTGGTCTTTACCGAGTGATTGTTTCCTTTTAGAACTGTTGTTTGTTTTAACTCTGTGCTGGTCTGTGTCTTCCTAAATGTCATTAAGGCAAATTTATGTACTTATTCCTCATTCTAACATTTTTACTGGTACTACCTAGTATTCAGAAATTACTTGTGATAGTAAAGTTAACAGCTGAAACACTGTAGCTTCAAAAATAAACCTTTGAGAACTTCAGAAAAAAATAGTTATATTCTTTAGAATTTCAGGTATTCCTTTGAAACTTAATATCTGTGGTTTGGTGTTTTTGAGTTGTGTAGGGTTTTTTGTTTTGTTTTTGGTTTTGTTTTTGTTTTTTTTTGTTTGTTTGTTTGTTTTTTGTTTTTGGGCTTTTTCTTTTCGTTTTTTGCTGGTTTTGGGGGGGGTGTTCTTGGGGGGTCTTTTTGCATTTTTGGGGTATTTGTTTTTTGGGTTTTTGTCGGGGCCTTCGGGTTTTGTGTTTTTCTCTGATTTTCAGCCTGGTTTTTCTTTCTTGTATTAAGACTTTTCCATGGACGTGAGATACAAAGCAGTGATCTTCAACACGCAAGAAAAACAAGGATTTGTAATAGTGAAGTTCCCTGAAGATCAAGGAAGTTTTTTTGAAGCGAAGCCTGTTAAGGTTTAAATGATGTGGGGAGTAACTGACTTAAGTTCATGATGTGTTGTTTTTTTTTTATTTCAGGTGCGAGAAGATGTGCTAAACTCTTTGAATAACAACTTTCTACAAACACTAAACCAAGCGTGGAATGACCATCAAACTGCAATGGTGATGATTAGAGACATTCTGATGTATATGGTGAGTGTTCTGCTTTTTCATATATGTAACCTGATGCAGTAAATTGTCTTTTGACAAATGTAAATTAGTTAGCTGGAGAGGTGAAAAGCAAGACATGCTTACTAGTGTTCATTGTAAGACTACTGTATTGTCCCTTGGTTTGAATTCCCTGTGTACATGAAAGACTTATCACAAGAGCATGACAAATTATAACTGGATTCTTTTTTCAGGTTACCTCATCACATGAAAAATGCATCTGAAAAAATGACAGAATTTTGCAATGCTTAAAAAAATAACCTAGTTAAGCCCATTGTGTCAGGTTACAGATGTTACTTGCATATTTGAGTTCATGTAAGGGTGGTTACTTAATGTGGAAAGAGCAATGGTGTAAAGCCTCTTCCAACTTCCAATGTAGTAGTTGCTCTTTGAAGAAGTCAGCTTGGCTTAGGTACAGTCTGTGTCCTTGAATGTTAAATTCTAATTAAAACCTTTGTTGTTAATGTAGAGCTTGGGTACAAGATGAAGCAGCATATGTAGATGAGAATGTGACCTTTGGTTGCATGGTTGTAATTTGAAAAGAAACAAGAAGCATTCCTTACCAGATACCTTTCAGAAAAGCCTTTTTTGAAGAGAGAGCTTTGTCCTCTCTGGGTTGTGTTATGCTTTATGTAGTTGGTATATGTTCAAATTCTCAGAATGGTGGGCATGCTCTGAGGATGCATTAGAGTGCATTTTTGCATAGTTTCTAGCGACAGGATTTAACTTCAGAAGGCAGTGTCTTGACACTGGGGATTTTTATGTTTAACTTTTTTTTTTTTCCTCTCAGAATATCATCCTCGAGATAGTACTTCAGGCAATATTATGCAGCAAAGGGACTGATAATGGCATCACTTTGGGGTCAAAAAAGATGGTTAACTGAGGTTGTACTTTATCTGAAGAACAACTGGAGTTCAGATCTTACCTTGTAGCTGTTAAATATCTCATGGTATGAAACTGAACCTGTTTGTATTAGCTGTGAAGAAATCCTACTTGGTTAATAAGCAACTAAAAGTTAAAACATTTGGAATAGTTACTGCAGCCATGTAGCCTCATTTTTAAATATTTTTTAAACTAGATTTACCAATTTTCATGTTGTGGGTATTATGTGGTTGGGTTTTTTTGTTCTGTTATGGTGTGTTGGGATGAGACCACATATCTAAAAAGATTGTTGGGCAAAATGTCCTCAGTGACATTGAAATGTACTGTATCTCAATTTTGCCAAAAGGAAGACTGAGAGATGATTTTGAAGATGTGTTATCTTTGCTATCAGAAATCCTGAAATTTTTCATGTGTTTGTGAATGACAAATACAAATCAATTGCTGCTAGCTGCATTATGGCAAATTCAAGAGTAGTTAACAATTAGAATAATCTAAAACCTAGTAGTAAATTTTCAGAATTGTTAGAAGGTATAATCCAGAGCTTCCCAGGGGAGTAGCTGTTTTGCTTCATCCAGTTACTATGTATAATTTGAGTACAGGAGGTTCTGGATGCTCCAAGGTACATGGGTGGTGATAACGCCATCTTACCTCCTGCTTTTAAAATCCAATAAATCTCTGATCCCTCAAATGCTGTCAGAGAGAGCTGGCTTATCAGCTGTTCCTGTTCAATGTACTAACCAGTGAAGTGCCCTCTTCAAGGAATGGTTAAGTGCTTCAGTTAGCACTTGTTGGGAGGAGATGAGCTGTTTCTGAAGTATTTTTTGTGCTCAGGAGTGCAATGCCTTGACTGTTACCTGAAGCTGTGCTGTGAGATCAGATAGCCAGCCTGCTCTTTTCAACCAAGACTCCAGAAGATGGAGACGTGCAGCGTTCCTACAAGTGCACGTGTGACTTCACTGGGTTATTTTAGGTTCAGAATAATTAATAAACTTGAATACCTCTGGAATGTATAGTCTTTCATGTGCTGTTTGACAGTTCCTAATTATTAGAATTAGGTGTCCAGTTGAGGCAGCCAGTTGACTAATATTTTGCTTCCTGTAGGCTTTCTTCCTTATACCAAAACAACACCTAAAAGAAACAGAATAGGCAAAGCCACAACAAAACATATTTATAATAATTTCTTTTTTTGAAATGTTTATATGAACTTGTCAAACTTCAGGAGCACTGATGCCTGCTTGTTAAGTATCTATTCTATGTTTTTTATGATGATTTAAATTTAATTTTTATTAGATAGACCTATATAATGCAAGAAGCTGATAGGATGGGCAGACTCCTTCTTCTTAGACTTAAAGGGGCATAATACATATTGTCATTAGACAACACATGCTTTGATTAGAGTTGTAAACTACTGTTTAAAATGGGACTAGTCTCAAAATATTTGCAGTTTTACTTTTGTCACTGGCATGTACTGTTGAGTCAATCATCATTCTGTTCATTGGAAAGAGACTAAGAGTCCTTGAGTCTTGAGTATGTGTTAATTCAGAAAGCTTGAAAAATATTCTAGTATGACAGTTATGAAGTGGAGGAACATCTGTCAAAAGATCTGACTGCACATCAGAGAAACAATTATCAAGTAATTCATAAAAGAATGTTTTGTTCTCTTATGACGTTGAGTCTGAATGAAATGTAGTTTTACAGTTAAAGTTTGTCAGAAGTTTATACCTTTTTATTCAAGCACTGCAGATAAAATTTACACCAGAATATTTAGATTAAAAACAAACACTGTAGAAACTTATGTCACCAGGCATTGTTGATTGATATGCTTGTGTTGCATCAGGAGAAGTATATGTAATGATAGTATGTTTTAAAATGAAAGATAAACCCATCCTTCTCCTCTTATTATGCAATCACAATGATTTACCCATCAGTTTTGGGAAATGTACCTAGCAGTACCCAGCAAGCCACAGGCTCTCATCAGTGAAAGTAAACCATTGAACATCCTATTGAATTCTGAGCTTAATCTCTTAAATTCTTGCTTCATCCTAGTGATTGTACACCTTACACTATCACTTTCATTGCCATGTTTGTTTTCCAGCTTATTTTCACCTGCTAGCTCCCATATGATCTAAGTCAAAGTAAACACCTCTCCAATCCACCTAAACCCCTTTCCTCTGTTTAATTTTGACACTTCTAAAATGAAAATGAATAGATAAGTTTAAAAAAAAAAGTTTTGTTTGATAGGAATTGTGCATTTTTATAATAATTCATTATTAGAATTCTCAGTGCTTGAGGTTTATGACAGTATTTCATTGTTGTGTGCAGAATCTCTTCTGCAAGACACTCTTGAAGTTAACCCCTGCAGCTGCATTTTAAACAGTGTGTTTGTTTCCTTGTCTCCTGGATCATGGTTGCTGTCTGGGAAAAGCCTGCTTGGGTTCAGGTCCGTTGTACATTGTAGTTCTAGTATAAAGTTTTGCAACCTGTAATTGCCCAACAAAGACGAATCTTAATTTTCTGAGATATTCCAGTTCCTGCAATCGAGTTTCTGCTTTACATAACTCCACTGTATTTTGCAGTGTGTGTGCACTATCTCCTCCTGTTCAGACTACAGCGAGCAGTGCCAGAAGGGATGTAATGAGTACTTTGCAGATTCCTGGCACTGTCTGCAGCCAGCAGAGGTACCGAAGCAGTGAAGTCATATCCTGAGTAGTGTCTTCACTGTGTCAAGTCATGTGCTAAAACATGTTGAAGTAGGGAAGCCATGTGCTGCATTTGGGCATATCTGAAATGGGGTCTCATGTCTGCAGCGTAGGTAGCATACCTATACGACTCTTGATTTAGCTACTTGCAAGCAACAGTAGCAGTGGAGGTGCACTTGTTCAGTCTTCTCCTCAAGCTACATCAGTGTGAGTATTCTTGGAACATCTTAGAGAAGCTTGGCTGAGTTGGATTCTCTGGTGTCCCTTTTTCACTATTTGTACTTGCTAAACATGAAGCAATTTCATCACCCAAGTGCAGCAGTCGAAGCCCTGGCTGCATTAGAGGCACACAGGTACATCAGCAGTGAGCAGTTCCTCCTGTGAGTACAGCTCTGTGTGTCTTGCAGAGGCAGAGCACTCCCTTCTCACCCCTGTGCTGCACAAAGCCTGGCTCTTGTTTTAGGCCAGCACTGACAGATTGGTCATGGGAGCTTTGACCCTCAGGGCTTAAGCACCAAGGCAGTAGAGAGTAATGTTGTTATGTTTAGAGGTAGGATCAGAGACACTTGCTTTTGATACACAGTGGTGTCTGAAGGCAATGTCATCCAGGTAGTTCATGTATGCAGAGATGGGCAAAATCTGACTGGTGATACATTACAATAGGTAACAGAATTGTTCAGTAGTGTAAGCAGATTGTAGTTCATGAATAATTGTTGCCTAAAACTCCACCCATGTCTCTTCAGAGTTACTCTTACCTTTAGGCACTCATTGCTGCTTCTCCCTGTGGGAAATGATTGCTATTAAATAGCATTGTAGGGTTGTGAGTCAAACCGCCTTCCAAGTGGGGCTCTTTTTTTCTATATGTTTTTTTGGGTTTGTTTGTTTTTTTTTTTTAAGGTTGGGAGAGCTTCTAGTAGGCAGTAAAAGTGACTTGTTACAAAGGGTAAGCAAATCAGCAGTATCATAACCATTAATGCATCTACTTTAATTTACAGAGTGATCTGGTTTACTGTAGAGGCACTGCTGTTACATTGAGAAGAGTTTCTAGTCCACTTGGTATTTCATTTTAGCACTTGGTATTTCAGTTTAGCACTGCACAGAAGCTATGCAGATGAGTCATGACCATGGCTTTAATCCATTTTGATACCCTGCTGCCTGTGCTTCAGATGTGTGAACATTCTTTGGAAATTATGTATATATCCTCTTCTCCTCATCACACATTATATTAGTCACTGCTTTCTAATTCATCCCTCTAAAGTATATTTTAATCTTCTTACTTTATAATCATATTTACTTCTGTCCTTGATGCAAGTGTGTAAATAAGGGAGTGAAAAAATAACCCATTTGTATATAACAAAAAAAAAAAAAATAGAGTAACGTATTCCAAAGATCTAGACCACCATGTGTAGCTACACTGACTTCATGAGACCAATTAGTAAGCCTTTTGCTTTGAGGCAGAACTGAGCTTGCTTCATGAGCGACAGAGCAGGCATATCTGACCTGTTCCTATCTTGTTTTATTATTTAAATGAAGTGTTGCCTGTCTGAAGGGAGTGGGTGAAACAATTTGTGAATTGTGGAACCTGGTGTTTCACTTTTCTTTAGTCTTCAAGTGGCAATTTGGCATACAATTAGTATGTGAACACTTTTGCTGCATAAATTCAGCTGTTAAAATACTAAGGGTGCAGTGTCTGTTCCTTATGATTTTTTCTAATTGCAGAATTTATATAAACTTAGAAATTTGTGATGTTTTTTCTGTAGTCTGCAGTATGTTGTTTGGGGTGTTTTTTTTTAATAGTTTAGCTTTTCTAGGGTTTTTAGTAACCTTACACTTCAATTCTGAGTCTGCCATTTAAGATAATTGATAAAACCACTGGAGAAGCTAATCTTTTATAATCTATTTCAATCACTGACCTTTATCCTTCATAGATTTCAGTTATTTTAAAAATTTTATTTTGTTAAAGATATGTAAATTCTCAGAAAACCTTGTCACAATCAGATGTGTGAGTGGGTACAAAACTCTTTTCTAAAAAACTTCTTCTAATATGATCATCCCGGGGCTGAAATTGTAGTGAAGTATTATCTTTAGTAATTACTGAAACTGCTGTTACATTAGAGGAATAGATTATGCCCTGACAGAAATGTAAACAATAATATTGCTCATCTCAGAAAAACTCAGAAGTTGTGAGTTACAGAAACTCACAATTTTTCTATTTGAATGTGTTAAATGGTCTTATCTGGTACAGCACTATGGGATATTGGGTGAATACACTTATTTTCCCATCTGCTGTCTTCCTGTACTAGAGAGCTTTTAAGTTGGGAGAGGGGAATAGAAAATGGGAGACATTTTTGGAGCAGTTCTGCAGGTATTGGTAGCAAACTTGGGGTCTGTGCTCAGAAGTGTCTCATTCAACTGATGATACTCGGCTATACAGATTTTGGAATGCTGTTCTGAGGATTAGGCTCCACTTGGTAATTTAGGTAGTGTAGGGCTTGTGGATTCTTGAGGAGCTTGATGTTTCCTATAGGCTGAGATTATGTAGGCTGCTTTACTCTCCCCTTTCCTTTTTGTGTGTGTGTGTGTGTGTGTATTAAATTTTAATGAAGCATAACAAAGTTGCAAGATATTTGATCAAGTTGAATTAAAGTGAATTATTTTGGGTGGGTTAGTTCAGTAGAAGTCTTCCTGTATTTTTGCAGTACCAATCCATAAACATTTTTGTTTGCAGCTATGCTCGTTTTGGCTTTACTTTTTCTTCTCTTCATCTAATGGTGCCATTTCAGGAAATATTAATGTTGAGGGGAAACTGCATGCCTAAAAGGAGTGGTAGGAATGCAGTGTTTACACTCTTAAGCAGAATATACTTTCTCTGCAAATTAAGTTTTGGGAAATGGGACTGATTTTGAAGATAATAATATTTTAAGAAAGGAGATGCGATTAATTTGATCGCTTCTGTACAGCAGAAATACGATCAATTTCTTGCTATTCTGAATGACATGGAGTATTTAATTTAAAATTTTCTTGCTGTGTATACCTTCCTTGTAGGACCGTGTGTACGTGCAACAAAATAATGTGGAGAATGTGTACAATTTGGGCTTGATTATTTTTCGAGACCAAGTTGTACGATACGGCTGTATTAGGGATCACCTGAGACAAACTCTGCTGGATATGATTGCAAGAGAAAGGAAAGGAGAAGTAGTAGACAGGTAAGATGTTTGTAAGTGACTGTCTTTTGTTGTAAATAATGAGTAGTACCTGTCAGTTTTTTAAGAGTGAATCAAGAACATACACAAACAGTTACTTAAGGCCACGTGTGTAATCACAAGTAAAACAAACTCATAATCCTGAATAACGTTTGTTCATACAGCAAGATTTAGCATAATGGTAAATAGGGAAGCTCATGACTATGTTTTGACATATTTATCTTGTGTTTTTATTAACACTTATGTTAAACCTCTCCATTACCACTTTGTGCCAGAGCATTTTGTTATAACGCAATTTTCACAACTGTCTGCCACTTGCTACCCTGTGTTTCTTTATACTGAGAGATTGTTTACTTTTCTAGTATCTCTCTCTATTATTTTTGAAGGTTTTTTATTATTATTTTATTCCCCTTTGTCATGTTCTGATCCATTTGTTTCTTGGTTATTTGGCTGCATCCCTGAGGTTTTAAATCTCTTCCTCATGTTCTCTGTCCAGTGTAGTAGATGTGGAGTTCTGTGCCACACACAGAAGATACTGCAGCAGAAGTAACTTCAAATTTGCAAGTTTTTTTGTGCTTCTCCAGTTTCAGAGCAGCTGTTGGGTGGAGATGTGTAAACTCCACGCTGCTTTGGCTGTAGTTCTGTGACTGAGATTGCCCAACATGCAATTTCTGAGGAGAAAAACGCTTCCTGGCAACAGCTGTGTATTGTCCCCTACTGATAGAAAGTGGAATTTTTTCCTGGATGCAGTTCTTTTGTTTTCACATTTTATTTATGTTTTCTATGCTTAACCAAATACTTAACTTGATCCATTTTCCTGTTGTGTGTATTTTGTTTGGTTGGTTTTTTAATTTAAAAACCCAAACAAACAAAAAACCAAAACCAAACATCAAACTAAAACCCCAAACTGCACAACAACTTCATCTGCACTTGTTTTGAATAGCTCAATCCAAACTAAATGTGCATTTTTAAGTTTTCTCTGAATTAGGTTTTTTTCTTTTATTTTTCTTATATATTGAAAAATATTCTTAATAGCTTTTTGAGTTAATAGAACTTGAGACCTGCTTCCCTATTATTGTATTTTAAAATATTTAATAAACATTGTCATTTCTTAGTTTAGAACAAAAATAATCAGTTTTGCACCTGTAATCTTCTTGAAAAGATTACTGCCATGTACTAGATTTAGGATGGGCTTTTTATTATTATATTTTCTTTAAGTTAATATTATGATCTGAGTTATTATTCTGATGTGTGTTCTGTCTTACAAGCATGTAGATTTCTCAAGTTGTTAACAACTTACTTTTTGGCAGAGGCGCAATAAGAAATGCTTGCCAGATGTTAATGATTCTAGGTCTTGAAGGAAGGTCAGTCTATGAAGAAGACTTTGAGGCTCCATTTTTGGAGATGTCTGCGGAATTTTTTCAGGTACAGCAGTGTTGTAATATCCTATTTGCAATGTTCTTAAAACTGCCTGAAATTGTGAGAATTGGTAACTGCTGCATATATGATTAGTCTCTTAATCTCCATTAAATTAAATAAGAGAAAAACCTACTAACTTTGCAGAAAAAGTAGCACAAATTTTACAGAATTACCATAATGCTGAATATTGTTTTGAGCCATGGGTGCCAATAACATGTAAAGTAATCTTTACTTTACATCTCTAGCTCATGCTAAGCTCGTGCCAGCGTTGGGGTATTTCATGCAGCTTAGTCTGTTCCTTCATTGCAGCCACAGTCTTTCTGAAATACCAATAGCATGAAAGGTTCAAAGTATTTCAGTCTGGGAATGAAGAAGGGGAGACTTCCTCTCAAACTGCCTGTGAGGAAGCTTTGTTTCCTTCATAATTTCTACGTTTGTGAGCTAGTTTTGTAATAAAATGAACGTTGTCAAGGAATTAAGTATATCCAAGCAGCTATCCAGTTGGTGACCATACACTGAATAACACCTTTTAAGTATTTCCTGGGGATTTTTGTGAGAGTTTTAGGCAAAAAAACAGTTGTTTGGTTGTTGAGTGTATTCATGCTTACCTGTCATTGCAAATCAATAGGAATTGTAAAAGCATGTTAAAAGGCAGGTAAGATGATTTGTCATTCTCCCAGTTCTTACGCAGAATCAACTCTGTCATACCCTCTGATCTCCACACTTCTTTAAAAATCAGAAGCATATGTTGCACAACTACTAAAAGTCACTGCATTTTGTTTTTCATTGGTGCTTTATAAAATTAAGAAAAATAATTACTTCAGGTTATATATCTTAGCTCTACCTTAAAAAAAATAATTCTGTTCTCCAAAATACTGTGCTGACCTGTATGGGTAAAGACAGTTTCATATGACATAGTGTGCTTAGCATTGTCACCAAGGAGAATAATGGGAGCTATTGATCTTCACAGCTCATAATACCACATAAACTGGCATTTGAAAGGAATTTTTTGCCTCTTACCTCTCACCATTCTTCTGTTTTTTTGTTTTTTGTTGGTTTGTTTTTGTTGGGTTGTGGGGTTTTTTTTGAAGACCTGTGGCTAAAACTCTTATTGGTAACTGGAAACTAGGTTGGCTTACATTGTTTCAGTATGAAAAATACCACTTCACATTGGATGTAGCCCCCCCCTTATGTATGTAACACGAGTAGTGCAACAGAAACTTCATTTTATGTTCTGCATGTGTGTAAATCTTGAGGGGTGTAATAATCTTTTGTTGGACATGCTGAGTTTGATTTGAAGTTGATTATAAATGCTGATCTGAAATAACTAGTACGTTTCCTTTTTCCCCTTTAAAAAAAATCTAAAGTATTAATTTGTGTTAATCACAGATGGAAAGTCAGAAATTTTTAGCTGAAAACAGTGCTTCTGTATATATAAAGAAAGTAGAAGCTAGAATTAATGAAGAAATAGAACGGGTGATGCATTGTCTGGATAAATCAACAGAAGAACCAATTGTGAAAGTTGTTGAGAGGGAACTTATTTCCAAGCATATGAAAACTATAGTGGAAATGGAGAACTCTGGTCTAGTTCATATGCTGAAAAATGGGAAGACGGAAGGTAAGACTGCATCGTACGGGAGACGGAAATGCTTACCAGACTGCTTATTGTCTTTAAACATTAATGTTTGTGTTCCTGTGTAATAGTAAAACCACTTCAGCTCTGTGTTGCAGACATTTAGAGGGCTTTTAATATAGAGCACGTATTTATAACTTCTTTCTGTTTAGTAACAGATGCAGGTACTTTTTTGGTAGGCCAAGTATCTCTTAAGAAAAGTAAAAATCTGTTGTAGTGGTGTTTGTTACCTGTTTTCTAGGAGCCACTTTCTTACTTCCATTCCTCTAGCATATAGCTGTCAAAATGTGTCAAAGTATTTTGACTCACAGGCAGCAATTTTAGAAGTGCTAGTGTAAATAAGTTAAATAGAAGTATTGCAGGACTAGTTCTTGGGGTATGTTGCAGAAATAAGTTGGCAGTTTTTAAAGGATAAGCAGCTTATCAAGGTGGTTGAGAAAGAAAGGATTGGCTTCATTTGATTTTCCCTAATAAAGGTTAATGTGGGAGAGAGTAACTGAACAAAAGTTACTATGAAAAGAAATAGAACGTAAGTTTCTAAAGCAGTATAATGAAGCACATGATTGTAGTATCTATATTTAGAAATTGGTACTCTTGCTAAAGCTGAGAATGGGGAACAGAATTGCTGCTTAGATTAATGGCCTTTGTTCATGAAAGCAGCTTGACAATTACTAGGTGATAGAGTGACAAAGTGAGCAAATTTCTTAGCAGTAGGAAAAGGCAGTAACAGGACTGGAATGTGATGATTCTATACTTAACTTTTTTTCTTTAATGTCCATTTCAGATAGCCTTCAAGCTGAGGGCACAAGGCTATTGAAGTGTATTCATGAGATACAGAAATGAGTTTAACTTTTATAGGGCTTGGTTTGATTTAGTTAAATAGGAGAGAGGAAATACTTTCTGCATTGTGAAGATAAGATTTCACATAATTGTATGAGGATGGATGCTCTTATGGAAAGCCATGTTTAACCTAAGTCACCACTTAGAGTTTCAGACAGATGAAACAAAGTATAAAATTATAGGTCTGACTTTAAGACAGATAGGAATAAAGTACAATTTTTAGCAGTTTTTGTTTTTAATATAGAAACAAACATCTCAATAGGGTTGCTATAACTCAAATTTTTATTTTTTTTCTTAATACTTACAATACAGTATTGAAAGCTACATTCTTAAATGCCATGGGAAGACCTAATCTTATAGAGACTTTAAAGTCACTATTCTTTAGCACAAGCATAAAGTGTTGCTGGCCTGGAGATCAACAACAACAAATTTGATGCTATTAGACAACCTAGGATAATTGAACACAATCTTAGTTTTTAATTTTGTGACTTTTGCAGTCAGCATGTTGTCACGAGTAAAGGAAAAGGGACATCAGAAGATTCTGGTGCCTGAGCTCTCTTAAGGGGTGGTTTTTGTAGCTGAAGTGGCTGAACTTTCACTGTTGTCTTGTGCTGCAAGATGAATAAGTTACAGACATGTAACAGACAGGCTGTCCTGCATAATTTCTCATTCTTGTTTCCAGACCTTGCTTGCATGTACAAGTTGTTTAGCCGTGTGCCAAATGGTCTAAAGACAATGTGTGAGTGCATGAGCTCCTACTTGAGAGAGCAAGGCAAAGCACTGGTTTCTGAAGAGGGAGAAGGAAAGAATCCAGTTGACTACATTCAGGTAATTAAATATTTAACTTTTCTTACATCTTTTCTGTGTTCTCCAGACTAGCAGTTCATTACATGACTGATAAAGGTAAATCTTCATATTGATTCAAAAAGTGTTATTAATAAACTGCATTTATAATTGTGTTTAAAACACACAGTTTCTGAATTGTAAGTCATGTTTAGAACTCTTGCTTTAGTTACTTGCAAGCTATGAGCTCAGTTTTTGCCCTTTTGGAAAGTGCTTTCATTATGCAGCATATCCCAGCTAATGATCTAAATGCTGGGAACTTTTTGGGTTGGTATAGTAAGTGCTTTTTGCCTTCAGAGTGAGTTTTAAGTCTTCTGACAACTAGCTCTGTAGTATCTATTGTGTTTAATTTTGTGTGATGTTTAGTTATCAATGTTTGTTGAAACCAAAAACCACATGACAGTATTTCATGGTGAGATTACCAATGACTTGAGAGGTGAACATGTTACATAAATTACTTGCTTTGTTCTTGATCTTCTTGAGAAACTTGTATGTGTTAAAAGATGTCAAGTGTCCTTTCTCATTTCCAGTCTCTCACTAAGAAGTGATGTGTACCATTAATTTATCAAGATCACAAAGCAAGCTTCAGGAGTGTTTGTCCTCTTGTGTCTCCCATTGTCTCTCAGAAGATGATTTTCATTTTGCACATAAATTCTTTAGAGTTCATTGAAAGTTAAGGAAATGTTTTGTAGCTGGAAGATGCTTTCTACATAATGTGAAAGTGTGTATTCATTACATTTTGTTTGTGGGTTTTGTTGTTTTTAATGTGTAGTTAAAGTTCTCGTGTCTGGTCTTTATGAGAAACATGTAATGCTGTATGTCTGTTACAATGTCTGCTGGTTTGTTTGAAATCAATAACTTTGCTAGGACTGGTTACTATTAGAAGAAGCCATTTGAGTATAAAACCATTTTTGATTGGATTGTTAATTTTCTGGCAGTGCTGAATCTTGGACAAGAATCATCTTTGCAAGGATTTTTAAAAAGCAGAAAGAATGCCCTTTGAATTTTATTAGGTTCAATGTTTTTTGTGGTGGTGTGATTTAAAAAAGGAAGGGGAATGTTGTGAAAAATAAGTACCTGGATTACTTTAAAGTGATTTTCACGTTATAAATCCTGGTGGGTGTAAAGGGTTATCATAATTTAACTGAGAAGGAGTTAAAAACAAAGATCCTGTCAATGTTTCCTGATACAGAGGAGAATATAGTGTAAGGAGACTGAAGCCTTACAGCCACACTGCATGTGCTTTGGCAGAGCTCATCCCCTCAGCCCATTAGTGTGTACCCCAACCATCTCATGAAGGTGTCTTATGAAGCAGATGGAAATGTGACCCAGACAGTTTCATTCTCCACTTCCATTGACATGATAGAAGAGAACTGAAAAACCACATCGCTCTTCTTATCTCAGCCATGTTAATATGAATATTTCAAGGGCTGAAGTAGCTGTAAGAAGGCAGACAAGGAAGCTACATTATGCCATCAAGAAAAATTAACTTTGTCAATAGTCCAGCACTTCCTCTGCAATGACATCACCAAACCCTGAGCATATTTGGCCAGCTGATTGAAAAAGCCTTGCCAGGGGATTAGATTTAAACCTTATTATAATGATTTGAAGGAATGTTGAAATGCTGTTGTAATTTAAGGTACTAACAGTTTCTCCTGTTTAACACCAGGTTGTTCAGATGGTGTACTCCTGGAGAGGAGACATAAGCTAACCTTGGTAAACAGAGAGATACTGGGATTTACTTTGAATTTAAAATTTCTAATACGCATTAATTAGCCTGTCTAAAGACCATTCCTTTAAGTGAGATGGTGAGTTTCTAAGAAAAGTTACTCCTTCTTTGAATAATTCTTGAATGGCTTCTTTAAGTAACCACATACAGATAACTTGTTAAGTAACCAAGGCCTTTTAAGATAATTTAACCTAAATGGTTTTTTGTGGGCAGTCACTACCTCTGATAACTCTTGAGTGAAATTTTCAACCTACCCCCATTCCAAAT
Source organism: Florisuga fusca (assembly GCA_038090715.1). Lineage (NCBI taxonomy): Eukaryota > Metazoa > Chordata > Aves > Apodiformes > Trochilidae > Florisuga > Florisuga fusca. Next base: position 7,599,260 of record JAAWXA010000015.1, on the reverse strand, counting down.
GCTGAGTTACATCTGAAGCCTGTGTGTATCAAATATACTTAGCAAGGTGTGCACTTGATTTTAAGATGCTTCTCCCTTCTGCACTAAGTTCTTTTAACTCTGGGTGAAGATAGTGCGAACACTAAAAATGATGTTAAGAATCTGGTGATTGAGCCGAGACAAAGTGGTTTGGTTCAGGCCTTTGAATTTCAGGCTGTGATAACTGGAGAGCTATCGTTTGCATCTAACTTCCATGTGTTTGTAGTGACTCTTAAATATCAGTAGGAAACATGCAACTAACTAATGCAGAACATGTCCCTGGATTGAAGTTAGAGGCAGGGGACACACAGACCTAACAAGACCAGACCTGCTGTTGCAGCATGCCCTCTCCTCAGACTTGTTCAGTAGCTGTAGGAGTGTTAACCTCATCTTTTCCATACCCTGTATTTATGATAGTGGCTTTGTGAATACTATTTGAAATAGGAAAGACTAAGCAAGTGCAACTAATAACCTCCTTTAGGTTGTGTTTTTAAAAATATGGTAATCCAACTTGTGATGAGAAAACTTTATTGATCTTTGAGTAGCCTGTCACAGCAAGCTTGCACGAGTATTCAACACCAGCGTTTTCACCCATTTATCTGAGAATGGCTTCTATAAAAGATTTAGGGCAGCCATAGGTATTTAAAAAAGGAAATGAAATTTCAGATACTGCCTGAGCAGTGCTGAAGATAGAGAGCTTTGGGGGATCTCTGACTGTAGATGTGCTCTTATTTATAACTTTATCTGTTATTACTGTTTTACAGCTTACATATTCAAGTTGGTGAAAATGTTTTTGCTTTTGTTTAAAGGGTTTACTGGATTTGAAGAGTAGGTTTGACCGTTTTCTTCAAGAATCCTTCAATAATGATCGTCTGTTCAAACAGACAATTGCGGGTGACTTTGAGTACTTCCTCAACCTCAACTCTAGGTCTCCAGAGTACCTCTCATTATTTATTGATGATAAGCTGAAAAAAGGAGTCAAGGGAGTAAGTATAAATTATATTTAAACATCATAGTCTTTGCTATGTAAGCATGAAATGAAGCTACTTTTCTAAGGATTATTTTTATATGGAGGTAAATGGCAATACTGCCTTAAAAAAGCATAGGTATCCACTGTGAGCTTGTAACATTTGATATCTAGACATGAAGAAATACAAGGCACAATATCTCAGTATGTTAAATGGCTTGTCCTCTAGCTCTGAAGCAGTATATACTGCATTATTTCTGGCAGATACCCCCTTGAAAAATATATTAGGCTGTGAAAGATATTGCTACCCTTCCTTTAAAACCTTAAATACTGGTTCATGTGGTAGACCAGTTGTTGGCTTCCTTATAGGTGACTGTTAGACTGTACACTTACTGTGAATTACTTGAAGCATTTCAGTTGTATAAGACACTTGTGCTGAAGGGTTAAAACCAGCAAATTATTTCTTTTCCAGCTAACAGAGCAAGAAGTAGAAACTATATTGGATAAGGCAATGGTTTTATTTAGGTTTATGCAAGAGAAAGATGTTTTTGAACGCTATTACAAGCAGCACTTGGCAAGACGACTTCTGACAAACAAGAGTGTTTCAGATGACTCTGAGAAAAATATGATCTCTAAATTAAAGGTAAGACAGTACCTGCATACTTTTTACTTCACTTTTTCTTAAGTATATTTTAACATATTTTTAGACAAATATTTTTCATAAACACGTATCTTGATTGCTGGTAAGTAGATATTTAATTTTTAAACCCCAACAGAAAAATGAAAGGCTTTTCTGAAGAATTTTGTGAAAATAAAAGAAAGTACTGGAAAGCACCTGTGATGAGAATAATTTAGGAAACAAAACCTGATTTTTTTTCAGGATTTGTTAAGGCTTTGCAAATATTGGAGAACAACTCTGGTCATACAGTAAATGGATTTGAAGACAAGACTCTTTTATCCTAGGTTTTCTGTTATTCGCAGTAGAATTTTTTTTTATTTTTTTTTTTTTTTTATGTATTGTTTTTTAGTTGTTTCCATCCACAGCCTGGTGACAATAATGTTCAGTTCCTAGTTGATGGAGTAGTTTGAGATTAGATTGTGAAAAACAAAACAAAACACCCCAATACATCGTATCAGTGTCTGGGAGCATGCTTTCCTTAGTAGGTTCAATTTACTGATTAAATAGGCCAAGAAATAGAGAAGAAAGTAAAGGCTAAATGTGAACAGTCCTTGAAGCAAGTTTAAATGCAGCTCATTCCAAAGTGGTGTGACAAACAACTGGGGAAGTTCTCAACCAAAGTGATTTCATCATACCATATCATAAAATGGTTTGGGTTGGACTTGGTCCTGAAATCAGACTTCTCTTGTCTTTATTTTTTACTTCTGTATTCTCTCAGTGAATGAAGCCTGTTTGCATCAAATTTGTCCAAACTGTCAGCATTCATTCCAAATCAGTTACAAACTCCTTCCTGGTTACCTCTCTACCTCTTCTAACCTGGTGATTTAGGAAGCACAGGTCATATATTTGCAAGATGGATCATTGAACCTGAACTGCTCTCTTTTCTCATGGATTTGCTTTGCCACATGTCCAAGGATGTGTTAGAAATAGGTACAGAGTCCTGTACATGCAGCTGAAATGTGTGTTTGTGCACATGTATCTGTGTGTGCATATGTGCCTCGATTTCAGCATCCTCACTTGGTAGTGTGCAGTAAACATTTAAAATTGGACACTCATGGAACATCAGGGTTTTTTTCACGATACAAATAGTCTGTTTCCCTTTATCATCCTAAAAGCAGGTGAAAGTGTATGCCTAGGTCTGATAAACTTGCAGAGATCTTCTTTAAAGATAGAAAGCTGAAGAGAAATCAAAAATACAATAATGGAGAAAAGAGAAGGAAAACAGCTTTTGATGCCTGTAGGATTATATCCTTATATGAAATATGAAAATAAGTCCTGAAAATAATGCAGATGGGATTCCCGGTAACCAAATGTACGGAGACTGTTTCTGAGATTTAGGAACCAACTGTTAATCTTGCTGTTCATATCTCAGAAGCTCTGTTTTCATAGTGACAGCACAACAAGTTGTTTTGTGTGTTTTAGACTGAATGTGGATGTCAGTTCACATCTAAACTGGAAGGAATGTTCAGAGACATGAGCATCTCAAACACGACGATGGATGAGTTCAGGCAACATCTGCAGGCAACTGGGGTAAGATGTGTGTGGGGGGGTGCTTTTCCTTCTACTGGTGTGCAAACCCCTGACCTCGGTCAAGGCCTTAAGGTGGTTTTAATTTGTGGTTTTCATCTGTCAGTCTGTGCGTGTGGAACAAAGCATTTTGGCAGCTTGCTCAAGTTACACTTCTCTTGCTGTGTTACTGACCTTACAAACTGTTAGTGCTTCCCGAAGTAGTTCATTCCATAAACGCCCCCTGTTCCAACTTCCAATGGGTCCGGGTTGCCCTTCGCGGGCTCTACAGCACAGCCCGCCTGCTCCCCGGCTCCCCGGCCC
>JAAWXA010000015.1:7499531-7595759 GCA_038090715.1 Florisuga fusca | reverse complement strand
CCCGGCCCGCTCCGCCGAGGGCCGCCAGGGGGCGGACAGCGCCCGCCTGAGCCAGCCGTGCCCCCCGGCAGCGAGCGGGACTGGTGCGGTTTTACTGTCCGTGGTGTGTCTTCTTTGAAGGTGTTAGTTACACCTCCTGCAGCTGAGTCAGTTCGCTATTCGGCTCAGTTCAGATACACAGTGAAGATTTTCTGTCTCACTGGTAGCCGGGTGTTTATCACCTGCTGACAGAACTCCTGTATAGATCAGCACTTCAGTTTAGAATGTTTCCTGAGCAGTGCTGAATATTTATGGCAATGGCTGTCTGTAGGGTAAGCAACTAAGTTATGTGTGTAAGAGTGACTAACGGTTTTCATTGCAGTCTAGAAGTAAATTGCAAGGAAAGCTCCCTCTAATTGAACATTAGATATTCAGTGTTTACTCTCTGGAAGCAGAGAGTAAGTATATAAACTTTGAAACTTACATGGTTAGCAACCTGGCTTTACTGCATATTTTCAAAAATCTATTTTAATAGAATTTTGTATTATCCCAGACCTTCCATTCTTGGTGAAGAATTTTGTTTTGTTGAATACTGCATACTCTTAAATGCAAGAGTGTAATGATGTGGGGGATTTTTCCTCTACCATCTACTCTGGTAGTGATGAATTAATTTGACTTTGTAAAAATAATGCTTATAGACATATGCCCCTTTTTTCTTAGTCTGCAAAAATTCTGTATATTCTATACTGATACAGAAAAATGGTGAAACGTGGTCTTGTTTTAAAAGAGTGGATGTTTTCTTCAATTGTCCTTAGGTCTCATTGGGTGGTGTCGATCTTACAGTGCGGGTCCTCACAACAGGTTACTGGCCTACTCAGTCAGCCACACCAAAGTGCAACATCCCTCCAGCTCCCAGACATGCTTTTGAAATATTTAGAAGGTAGGTATTAGAACAGATTTTTAGGTAGAGGTTTCAAGGGAAACTTTCTAAACTTGGCTTACAGGGATGTTTACATTAAAGACATGCCAGCATACTGCACTTCTGCAGTTCATGATGATCTTTAAGGTCTTCTTGAACCAAAATGATTCTGTGTGAGTGTTAGAGAATGGAATAGTCACATTATGGGGCTTGAGTATTTGGGAGCTTTTAATTAGTCCTAACAAGAGTTAATGTTTTGAAAAAGCAAAGGTTAGGCATTTACTAGTATGCTTAATGGCCATGAAAAGGCTATGTAACTGTTCAAAGCAATTTTCTCCTAGATACAAAATGTGAATTATGTATCAAGTATTCAATTGAATTACATTACAGGTTTTATTTAGCCAAACATAGTGGGCGGCAGCTGACACTCCAGCATCACATGGGTTCTGCAGATCTCAACGCCACTTTCTATGGGCCTGTTAAAAAGGTAAAGTAACAAGATTATGAAAATACTGAGTCATTTTGTTTTTACTTAAGAAAGCACACATCTGTAATACCTTCAGAATTTTAGAAAATGAAAGTTTATCCATTGATAACATAAAATGCCTTCTGTCAGCTTTATACTCTGATTCTACCAGTTATATTTTGACTTCCACCCCCCACCCCAAAATCTAATTTGATTGCATCACTCAGGAGCATCTTTTCATTACCTCAGAAAAGCAGTAGTTTTGATTTTGACAGAACTTCAACACACAGTTGAATGTTTGGTTGTGTTTTGGTGGTTTGTTTTTTTTTTCTGTGAATGAGTCAAATGTGAAATGAAACGTGTTTCTCTAGGGTACTTTTTGTTATTGTGAAAAACTGCTTTTCATATGCAGAGCGTATGCAATGTAGACATTTTTTCAAACATAAGAATCTTGGTAGAGTTTATAGATGTACAGTGCTTGATGGTTATGTATACAAGAAAATAATTTGGTATTGATTTAGACCAGTTCTAAAATGCTAAGCTAGAGGTAGTAATGTCATGATGCATGGGAACATAGAAGATAAAGAAAAATGAAAGCAGAATTTTTACAACACGAAGTATTAATAATTTGTGAGGATGCCAAAATTTATCCTGTAATCATAGGGTAAATGTTTTTATAATTTTAAAGCTAAGAGTAAGAAAGCTGGAAGATGGGCAAGTACTGGAACAGGGGACAGGGAGATGGTGGAGTTTCTGTCCTTGGAGATGCTCAGTATTTGACTTGACAAAGCCCTGAGTGTTGTCCTCTAGATGTCCTGGCCTTGAGTAGTGGCTGAACCATTGGGCAACAGAGGTGCCTCCAGCCTCAGTCACCCTGGTGTTCTAATCCAGGTGCTGGAGAGACAATCTGTGTACCAGGGATGACACTGGTACTGATGGAACTGGTAGAATATCAGTTGTGTAGATGGATATCCTAGCTAGTTATTTCAGTATATAAGTTTATCTTCCCAAAGTAAGCTCTTTTGCAGTGGGGAATCATCTAATAGTAATTTTTTAAAATTTTTTTTTTTTTTTTTTAATAGGAAGATGGCTCAGAGGTTGGTGTAGGAGGTGCCCAAGTAACGGGTTCAAATACACGGAAGCACATCTTGCAAGTCTCCACCTTCCAAATGACAATATTAATGCTCTTTAACAACAGGGAAAAATACACATTTGAGGTAAGCATTGTGGTTTTCTCATCTGATTTTAAGTAACTGTTTTAGGCACTTTCATGTCTTCTTTGAAGGCATTTGAAGATCAGGTTCCCTTCATTCTATTTGAGTGTGGATCAGGCCAACAAATACAGGAAGTGGATCACCAGCAATGCACCTAGGAAGCAGTCCTAGGGGAGAAAATCACATGGGGACAGAAGTTTTCAGAAATGTTGATGAGACCTGCGAGTGTGGTTAATTAATTCCTAGGGCATAGAGCTATAGAGAAGCTGAAGTTGGGATGCATCAGGTGGCTCCATTTGCTCATTTTATCTGTGCAAAACTCGATTCAGAGGTCACAAGGTGGAGAAGGGTTTGTATCCTTGCTTGTTAAACATTGAAGTGCTTGAACTGGCAGGATGATGGAGTGAATTGTAGGATGGATCAAAGAACTTTTGTGCCTTTTCTGAGCTGGTGAGCCAGAAAGGGCAATAAGGAAGTTCCAGATAGATTCTTTACAAGGAGACTAGAGGGGCATTGCTGGGTCAGGTTGAACTGGCCAGCTGATAGATGATGAGGAAGAAGCTTTTGGGAGTGGGTGAGGATCCTGTGCTATGAGGTCTGAACACTGTAGTGTTAATGCCAATTAGTAATCTTGGTTTAGATGTTATCTTCTGTTTGAGAGGACATTTGCAGCCTCAAAGAGCAGTATAGGTGCAGTTGAACCATAGTAAATTTCTCAGCTACTCATGACTGTGCCTTGTGTTGTTATCCTTTTCCTTTTTGTTTGGAATTTGTTTTTTGCTTATTTGGCATACTTCTCTCCTGTTAATAAAGAATGTTCCTTTGAAGTGGTCTCAGTTTGGATAAGGAGGGCAGTGTTTGAAAAGAGGCTCCTGATGAATTACTCGTAGTTCAGAAAAAGATGATTTCTTGTGCACAGAAAGTCCTGGATGTTGTGCAGTTTTTTGCAGGAGCATTACAGCTTTGAGTACTTTTTCTGCAGAATACTTGAGGGAAAAGGAGAGGGATGTAATAGATAACACTTCGAGTTAGTGTTGAAATTAGACTGGTGGCTACCTTGTTTCACAGAATTGTAGGCTATATGAGTAGTAGAGCCTCACTTCATTTATATATGAATAAATAATACTTGTTAGAGCAGGGAAAAATGCAACTTTCATTACATGCTCTAAATCACAGACTGTTTTACTAAGACCAGATGATAGCACAACCGTGTGCTTTTAGGTTGTGTATTTTTTGTTTATTTCTGGTTTGGGAGTTGTTAAACTCTACTTTGTTTCTCACTGTAACTAAAACATTAAGGAGGCACATTTGTTTTGTTTGGTTTCTGTGGTGAAGTGTGTGGGAGTTGTCTTTTGTCTTTTACTCCAGCCAGGAAAGCTTATGAGAACTTAGGAGCAGAATGAATTTTATCTTTGTTCATTGGTTATTGAATATCATGATAAACTGCTGAGTGCTGGGCAACTGTTATGTCTCTGTCACATCAAATGAGTGCTTTTACTGCAACATAACATGAGAGGTGACTTGTGTGTGCTTGTGTAAGCATAACTGTCTGATACACAAGTGTTTCTACAGGTTCACAGTTGAACAGATTAATTTGGAGTTGCCTTCACAGCTGAACAGACTTTGCTGTTTTGTTTTGTGTTCAGTGTGATTATTTACTGCAAATTTGACAAGATCCTCAAAATAATCCTGATAGACATTAATCCATATGAATTAAGAGATCAGATAATGATGCACAGATTGTGCATAAGACGCTACAGAAACTTAGAAGATTATTGCATAGCAGTAATGTATGGTTTTGTAACACAAAAGTGTATGTAGTTATTGTATTCCTATACAGTAACAGTCTTATGCAAAAGAGGAGGATGCACATTTTTTTAATGATTACATCAAAAATAAGGAGAAAATTTTTTGTTACTTCTTTTGGCTTAACAAACAAGGAATACAAGTGTGATTGTAGTGGAAGTTGTTGAATAATTCCACAAAAATGAGAGATTAGAACTTAAAACAGGTTTACCCATTCTTTCTTTTACTGATGTCAGCTTTGGAAGGTACACAAGTAAGCAGTCTGTAAGTAATTGTTTTTATATACTTTTTTGTCATTCTTTTTTAAAAAAAAAAACACCATGTTTTTCCTTCTAATTTCTTTCTACATGTTTTCCTTTTAATAAGACTTTTTCTTGTATAGAACTGTACAGAAGCAGTTCCATGCCTGGAATAATTTCTTTTGTTAGCCTCCAGCCAGAACTCATGTGGTAATATTTTTAGAACTGATTTGTATAATCAGTACTGCTGTTGTCCATGAATGACTCTAGTGTGGGCTTGAAAAAAATCCACTACTTGAGGTAGGGATAAAATGTACACATTTTTCACTGTTACATCAAATGTCTCCATAAAAATGTTTAGAAAAATAATATGGTACAGACTGAATGAAAATGAGAGCACTGGAACATCTATTATCTCCATTTACATTCATAGCCACACTTTTTTTTTTTTAAATCCAATATGAAGTTTTTGCCTTCTGGGGCTGGATATTGCAATGCAATTTTTTGTGTGATTCTCACTTCATGCTAGTTTATAAATTCAGCAACCCAAATGGGTGCATACATTAGTGGCTGAATTGGAATGCTGCAGAGTAAATAAAACCAACACAGAAATATGTACTGGTTACTGTAAGGCTATTTAGCATCAAACCCCTCAAATTCTATTTTAGTTCTTTGTTTCACTTTCATGAAGGCAGAGTATATCTATTTCCTTCTAATAGTGATTTATTTTATTGATTAATTTTAGGTGTTGATAAAAAAAATCAAAGTTTAGGAACCTGCATGTCACAGGCATGCTATTGTTAATAACCTGGATTTGTTTTGTAGCCTTGAGTCTTTATCCACATCCTAAAATCTAAATGTCACCTTCCTTTGTTTTGTAAGACTTAAGCTGATCAATCCATTTCAGTAAGACTTGGTGACCCTGTAAAGGATTACTGCATCTCTGTTGTTTTGGGATTTCCTTGGGGTTTTTTTTGGTTTTTTTAAGTACTACTTTGTGCTGAATCTGGAATAAATATGTGAAGGTGACAGTTGTGTTTTGAATAAAGCAACAAATGAAGAAATAACTGTCTGTGAGCTGCTTAGGAAGAGGCATTTTGATGCTAGCAAAAAATTAAAATATGTGGATACACATCTTCAAACACTGTGAATATTTTTTAAGCCTTATGCTAAAACATTTTTAAGAACATTCTTTTACTTCTGAACCATTTATAAACTGTAGGTATAAAAATAAAACTGATTTATGATTTTTTTTACTTATTTTAGACTTACTGATTTATTTATTTTTAATTTACTTCATTGATACCAATTTGAACTCATCTCAGAAATGCAGTTTCACATGATTTCACATCAAGTCAACATTGTACGTGCAGTGTAGGGTCTGTAGCTGAAAAGTAAGAAATATTCTGCCTGATTTTTGACATGACAGAGACCTGGTAGTAAGGTGTCCATGAGATTCACTGTATTAATGTCAAAGTAGAGCCCAGTACATCCAATTTCTATTTATTGCATGTTGTCAGGAGTGGATGACCACAGAAGCATGGCATTTTTTTTCTGGATTTGGTATAAGAAACGTGAATACACTCAACAAAAGAGCATGATTTAATAGAATTTGGTTGTGCTCCGGTTCTTAATTTTTCTGGTCCCTGAAGAACTGAATTGTTTCAGGTTATTCAGAAAGGAGGTGTAATTAATCTAGGTTATTTCTGTGCTAACAGTGAAAGTAAACTTTGTTTGCTTCCATTTGTGAAGAACTTTTCAGCGGTGCTGCTGAGTGCAAAGGCATTTACACGTCTCTTTGTCAGAAACATTCAGGAACATCATGGCTGTTTTCTGCCATTGACTGAGTTAGAAGGCTAGGTTTCACTGTGTTCAGCGAATGTTTGGGACAGTGAACAAATCCTTCTCAAAACTTGCAGTGAGATGAAACAGCTGGTTGTTCATTCCTTAGTTTTCAGCCCATGGTGACTGTTTGACAGAATTCACTGCATTGACTCGTTTTTCCTGGTACATGTTGAGACTTCACTACTGAGTGAATTCTAACCTTTCAAACCTCACAACTGTTGGGAGAACTATTTTGCACTCTTGAAAGTGGACTTTTTAAGCAATCAGTGTTCTTGTTTGCAAAATGTGATTTGTACTTCTGGTATGCTCATGAATTAATTAAGACACTTTTCTTTAGGAAATTCAACAGGAAACTGATATCCCTGAAAGAGAACTGGTTAGAGCCCTACAGTCCCTTGCTTGTGGTAAACCAACACAACGTGTTCTTACAAAAGAGCCTAAATCAAAAGAAATAGAAAATGGACATATATTCACAGTGAATGATCAGTTTACATCTAAATTACACAGAGTCAAGATTCAGACGGGTAAGTGAGACTTATGTTCCACTGTCATGCAGTCCCAAAACTGCCTTAAAATGTCAAATTATCTTCTGCAGTGTGGATGTCCACACAAGTAAAAGGAGGAGAGTAATGGTTTTTTTCTGTCAATGGTTGGTTGCATCAAAATGTAAATTTAAGTACCAAGAAAAGGGTGGAAGTCATAGTTAGGCCTTTTACTTCACGGAAGTTGTAATTATCTCTTAAAAGGAAATGTTGAAAGATAAATGCAATTCAAATTAAATTGCAAAATTAAATATGCTGCTGATTTGGCTCAGAAATAGGAAAATTGTCTCATAAGTTGCTGTACTGCTGTGAAACTTACTGATGTTTTTAGCTCATGATAAAACTGCCATTTCCAAGTCCCAGGCTGCTGAAGTGTTTTTAGGCAATGATTTGGGTGTCACAAAGAATACAAACTGATCTGTACAATACTGCACATTATTAGCTCATCAAAGTGATGATTTGTGTTACACATAAGTAATATTAATACCTTTTGTCTGGAAAGCTTTCTGGAAGTAGTTTTTGGGTTGTAAGATAGCTATGGATACACTTCATAAGGTGTTGAGAAGGATCAATTTAGTACAACCGAAAATATTTCCTGACCTTGCAGATCTCAGTGGCAGTGTTAAATTCAACATTGGTAATTCCCATGATATTTCTTGTGTGCCATGGAACTTGCAGAGCTTCTATGCAGTGCTCAGTGTCCAGGGGTGCGAGTGTGTAAAACCCAACAGTGGCTGTGGGTGTGGCCTTGTGTTTGTCCCTCTATATAAGTGATAGCCAAGCTTTCTTCCTTCAAATGCAGAGTGCTGTGGGGACAACACGTTTGCCATGCCTGGAGAATTTTTGCCATACACAGGATCATGGCAGACAAATGAGGCTGTTGAGAACCCTCTGCTCAGTGCCCAAGGCACATCCCTGGCATAATTAAAGCAAATTCTGCGACCACTCTTTGAGCTTCAGTGGAATTCTGCTTTTTCATTTCCATTTCACCAATGCTAGTGAATGGGGAATATGATTTGGGTTTCAAGAGGATTTTGGAGCAAGTTTGATACTTGTGGTTTTATATTTCTGTCTTAGCAAAGACTTTTTACATCTGTCTCTTTAAAACCAATAAATACTTGGGGCTTTTGAGTGAGGAATGGCAGGACAGAAGGTGGTGCAGCAGGGTGGGAGGAGGGCTTGGTTATAATGATGCTTGGGTAAGCTAGACATAAACAAAGGCAGAAGTAAAGCCTACAGAGGAGAAAATAATACAGAGAGTGTGATTGAGTTGGGAGAGGATAAATTTGGAGGTTTTCTTCTGACTGATTAATTTTTTAAAAAGTAATTAACTAGTTCATTAAGTGAATTTTCTATCCTTTTTCTGTTTTAATGAATTTTCAGTATGAAAGAGCAAAATATTTAATGGAAGTGTGGAGGTTGGTGCTGCCTGTAAGCAGGTTTAAGTACTGTTCAAATTTTAACATAGCGATAATTAAGTAACAGATTGTTACCTTGTCAGTTGCTATCAAAATACACCAGAAAGTGTTAATATGTTCTTGTGACTGCTTGTTATTAAAAAAAATCAAGTTTGTGAAACTCAGGAAAATAAAACTTGATGTCTAGGTGAAATAAATAGTGAAGCTATCACAAAATTAAATACCTTTTGATTTTGCTGATGTACTTTACATTCTTTTCTTTCAGTTGCTGCCAAACAAGGAGAATCTGACCCAGAAAGGAAAGAAACAAGGCAGAAAGTAGATGACGACAGAAAACATGAGATAGAAGCTGCTATAGTTCGAATAATGAAATCTAGGAAGAAGATGCAACACAATGTTCTAGTAGCAGAGGTAAACTTGTACACAGTCCAGACACTGACTGGGGTGTTCTTTTTCTTTTTCCTGTTAATTTCTGTAAGTTACGTAGTTCTTAATTGATTTTGAAAGGCTTTTGAGAGATTGCTTAAATTCAACGAGCTTTTTTTGTCTTGGTCAGTCTGGAGACATCCAAGTCCTTACTCTTTGGTTTAGGATATATTCTGGGGTATACTTGATTTTCTTTTAGTGCTGTTATGCTGTTACCATATTCTTGAAATACCACTTGTCAACAAAAACCCCAATGTTCTGAGCATGAATTATTTTCTGTTTTGATCACGTTACTGACTGTTGGGTCCTATTTTGATGGAATTGTACCCTTAGCAGAAAGAGTCCTGCTGCTCTGAACTCCTAAGTTCTGACAACTTCAGGAGCAGTACACATTTTCCTCTCTTCAGCTTCCATAGGGTTGTGAAATTTAGAGGTTTCTCAGATGGTGACTGTGCCTCTGTGGATGATCAGTGCTTTGAATCATACCCAGAAATGAGCGAGCAACTAATGGGGAAAGACTTTCAGAAGTTTGCAGAGTACTTGTTACACTTCATGAATGCAGTCAGCCCAGTCTAATTATAATTTTCTGATTATTTTGGTCAGTTAGGGTACGAAATGACCTTATTTGCCCTGTCATCTTACATTGCTGGTTTTGGTCTTCTCTTTTAGGTAACTCAGCAGCTGAAGGCCCGATTCCTACCAAGTCCGGTTGTTATTAAAAAACGTATTGAAGGACTTATTGAGAGAGAGTATTTGGCACGAACACCTGAGGATCGCAAAGTATACACTTATGTAGCATAAAATGCATTCAGAAAATTTGATTTATTCTTGGACTATATTCTTCGCATGAACTGGGAGGTTCTTTTAAATCGTGAATATTAAGACGACCATCTCTTCTATTAAATTACAGTACATGTTCTAGACCATTCAGATCAAGCCTTTTACTCCTTTTGAGAGTTTTCAACATCAATTGATTGAGCTTCAGGCTTTTCAACGTTACCCCTGTAGAGATCATCCTTACAATTCTTCGGGAAAATGTGAATGTGCCGCGTTTGTTTTCAATACTGTATGAAAACAGAAAAATAAAAACAAATTTAGAAAATACAGCTCATTTAAAAAAAAATAAAATTGTTGGAATTTCATTTCCCCAGATCTTCAGTGTTGATGTAAATGTGTTTCTGTAGTGTTGCTTAGCACTTCGCGCATTGTATAAGTTGGGTTTAAAAGAAACCACAACTGGTAAGGCAGAATTCCCAGTTATATTGCTCTGCTTCAAATGTTACTTTAACTAGCCACGTTTAATTTAAATATCTGGTAATTTTTTGAAGACCCAAGAAGACAACTTGAGCATGTTTCACTCTTTCAGCTGCACTCACTGTTCCAACAACATGAATCAGGAACTTCTCGGGGCTCAGAAAAGACCATAATAATTTTTGGCTTTCCCTTCTGTAATTTGAGTTCTTCTAAATTAAACTCTATATTGATTAGGTTTGTTCTGGTTTCTTTATAGGAAAAAGGAAAATACTTTAGTGTGTATAAACTGTATAATAATTTCTGCTGTTGTACTCACTGCTGATGGTGGATTGTACAGGGCTATGTTTTTATTTCACTAAATGTAGACAAAATAAATTTAAAATAAATGGACTTAGTGTACACTAACAACTAATTCAAGTGTGTTAGAGTACAGGGATGACAATCTTGGAACCAAATACTGTCCTCTGGGAAACATACTGGGATTATATTTTGTTAATGAACATCATAGATGGATCTGTAGCCCCAGGGCTTCCCATCATAAGTGCATATTTCAGGAGATTAAAGTGAAGCCAGTGTGAGCTATTTGTTTTTAAAAATGCATTTAAACATGCAATAAAAAATTACACTGTAATGAAATTTTTAGTTCTTACACTGAAACTTTTTTCTTCTTGCCAGTTCCAGCAGAAATAGATTAAAAATTGCAGTTTAGTGGCATCATTATTCTCGTAGATAGAAATTGTTGGCAGTGTGCATTGTGCTGCAGAGATTTAATATTAAACACCATTTCCGACTTCCCAGTGCACAGATGATGTGGCTTCTGTGCCACAGCTATTTTTCTATTTTAATTCAAAGCAATTTTTTTCTTGGTTCACATTGCTTTCATCCATAGATAGTGAAAAATAGAGTTGGGATGGTTTTCCCAGTATGTAGAGCTGGAGGTGAAACAAAAAGAAAAACTTGACAGCAGGCACTGTCAGAGAATTTCCTGATAAGCTGATAATAAAGATGTGGTGCTGGTACGGTAGCAGTACAACTGGAGAGTGTTTTTCATAGTCCCCAGTTTCACCCCTCTCCAGGCTGTTAAATAGCTGTTGTTCAGTAGTAGGGTACTTCTTCGAAAGAGAGGAATGGAACTGGGGGGTATTTTAGCTTGACTGCTCTGAGGGTTTTCTTCAAGATACTTTACTTGGTTTCCCATCAACACACACAAGATAAACTTCTAAGTCATCAGAGGGCCGGTGGCTGAGGGACTGTGCCATTGCTCGTAACAAATTTAGATCCAAAGGAAGTGACTAGACTCTAGGCTATGCTAAAAGCCTCTTTACTGACAGTTATTAAACCAGCTGGGTGTCTCTGTACACTGTATGCAAATCTTCAATAGAAATGTAGTTGTTTAGCTGTAGAACAATACTAAATACAGGTTGGATGAGAGTTTGGGGTTTGGCTTGTGTCTTAAGTCATCTGAAACCTCTTCCTCAAAATGTAACTCACCCTTCCATTTGTTGCTGGGTTTGTTCTTTTATGCATATCTTTCTAACGTGAATATTATGATAATTGCATGATAATGCTTTCCCATGTGCTTTTCAGGGTGAAAAGGGTTCATGTAATTTTTTTTTCTCCAGGAAGGTTATAGAGAAATCGATGTTGCTGTCTGACAGGATGACTGTGTCCTTGGCATTGCAATTGTACTTTTGTGCATCAGCCAAAGCTTTCTGCCTCTGGTGGCTTTTGGAAGTGCTGAGCCTGAATGTTACATGACTTGCTGTATAATGATGTGTTTAAGGGTGGTTTTGCACAAGATGTGTGAGCAAGAGTGTTTGCTGAAACATTTACCAGGTGATGATGGCCTTCTTCAGTAACAAGTCCTAAGAGTACAGTTGCTATTTTAAATTAAATAGAATTTTGAGGACTCATTATTTATGAAGGGACTTTTGCTGAAGTCACTTTTTGGAAATGTGCCCTTCAGCATTGAACAATGAACTTTTTCTACTGAGGATTTAGAGTGTGAAAAATCTGCTCAGAGAGAACAAGACATCACTGGGATTCTACTTAAGGTGAGTTTGGTCCTCATGCCTTTGATGTTTTATGCTGTTTGTGTCCTCATGTGAGGTTTCTTCTACAGTCCATAGAATTCTGTTATTCTTACCTAATTTCGTTTTTGCATCTCAACTTTCCCTTGAAACTTGTAATTTTGTTAAAATTTCATCAGTAGGATTGTAGTTACATTTATGAGTGTTAATACCGGTAAGCTCGGTTCCTTTGCGTGAATGTTCAGTAACAAGGCTTAATGAACGTGGAGGTTAATTCTTTAGAAGTTTTAATTTTAAAAGTAGGCTTTGAGTTTTGTTTGAAGTTACAGAGGCGTGCACTTTCCTTGTAGACAAGTCTGTTTAAAAGGGTTGAGAGTACTTTGTTTGCCATCGTAACAAATAAGATCCTATGTATCCCTGATGCAGTTCTTGATGATTTAGATGTTCGCTGCCTTCACGGCTTTGATTTGCCTAGATTTGCCTTTTGTCTCCTAGAATTTATCAGTACAATGATGCCCTCTCATTCTTGTTCTGGTTTAGCCTGGTTGGCATGACTGGAACCCTCACCACAGGAAAGTGCTGCTGTGTTGGCGTTGATGTGCACCAAGCTTGTAAAACAGCTTCACTTCTCTCTGGGTCCTGCTTTTTTTTTTTTCTCTCTTCCAAAATGGGAACTTGGATGGGGATGATATCAAACACCTTAGTTTCATGAAAACTAAGGTGTTTGATATCATTAAGATGAACATGGAGGTTGTTGCATAAAAGAAACAACATTTGAGCTTGCAGCAGTGATGTCTAATTATTCTTTCTCCTGCAGTTCAAAACTTGGCATTTACTCCAGGTCCAACGGATGTTGAGGAGCCTTCAGTCTCTGTGACTGCTGTTGGGCTCTTCCTCTGTGTCCACTGAATTGTATGCCTGTATGTGGAAAGCCACAGGATTGGTACTTGGTTTAAGGAGCTTTCACTGTATTTTACATCTAGTGTGAACTTTATTTTTACAACTTCAGAAACACCCAGGTTGTTCAAGACCAGCCCAGCTCTTTTGAGGGGGTACACTTGCAAACAGTGGTTCTACAGCATAGTGGTTCTGCCTCCTTCCACACTAAGGCTGTGAGGTTCAGGCAGGTACTTCTGATCCTTCAGTCTTCACATGCCAAGCCCGATCTGACCTTTGCTTTCACAGTTTCTGCCTGCAAAGAAAAATCTTGTAAATGTGGTGTGACTGTAATGAACACTGCCCTGTGTGCCTGGCTCTGCAGCCAGCCTGGCTGAGCCTGCCTGCTCACAGCAGGTGTGTGCTATAAAGCAAGAAGGTTCACTGCTGCTGAGGAGAGACAGGCCTGTTGTACCTCCTCAACTCCTGGAACTGCTGACCTGGATTATTTGTGAACAAACCAAGGAAATTATTTGGAGAGATGATGGTCTGCGAGCCAGGTGCTTCTGTGCCTGAGGAGCAGCTGGGAGGGAAGGGGGATCCACCGGTAGTTTTCTATTCATTTGCTGTTTATAAGTAGCCTTTAGCAGCCCTGTCCTTGGGAGGAAAAGATTACAGTGGGAAGGGGGTAGCCTTGGGGGTCTCAAAGGGGAGCACAGCAGAGCCTGGTAGTGTCTTTGAGTTCATGTGTTGCTTTGTCTTTGCAAAGTTTCCTAGAACATGCCTCCAGTCCCTGTGATGCCTGAGTGTCTTACTCTTCGAGCCACTTCTGCAAGTACTGGGTGTTGTTCAATGTTTGGATATTGCTTCTTTAGAAACTCAGTTAAAGAGGAGGCTAATAATCTCCTGCAGAGTGTCTGTCACATCATTTGTTACCAATTTAATTATGAAAATCTGCAATTCCACCATAATCTGGGATCCAGGCCAAGACCTTTTTTCTTTTTTTTAAATTAGGATGTGGGGTATTGTCTGTATCTCAGGAGGGTTGTCCTCAGGAAAGGGAGTAATTAGAAGCCTTCACACCGTGCAGGTCTGACTTGTTTCTTAAGCAGGAGCTTGGAGGTGTTGGCGAGCTCACCGTCTCCTGGGGACTTGCTCTTATTAGCTCTCAGCAGGGTGCAGTTTCTGTTGGCATCTGCTGGTGGCCTTCCAAGAATTTTCCCTTGTCTTCAACAATGCTAAGTGTAAGCTGATGAAATGAACACTTTGCTTGGCCCTGCAATTCCCAGCTTTATTAAGATGGGCCTGTCTTTTTTTTTTTTTTTTTTTTTTTTTTCCCTTTCTGTAAGCATTTTTTATTAAAATGTAATTTATGTAAAAATTGCTGGTTAAATCTTTCAGAAATGAAGCTCAATGCCTAAATTCACAGGAAAGCAGGCTGGCTCCCTGCCTTGTCTCACTCTGAGCTGGATGTGAGTGGGGCTGATGCTGGGGATGTGGGCAGGAGGCTCCCAAAGATACCCTCCCAGGGTGGTGCTAAACTTTGCTTCTGTGGGGTTTTGTTTGCAGTGTGTTTGGTTTCTAATACTGATTTCTGATGTAATCTCCAGTTGCCTCATTATGTGCAGTGGATCTTGGATTGTGTGCATGGAATACTTTGGGGTTTTTGTTTAATATTTCAATCAGAGCAAAAATTGAGGAAGAACCTGTCTGCCTGCAAGCACCTGGTAACTTTTTGAGGACACGTAGCCCAGATCAGGTTGGAGATCCAAGTCTCACAAACTGTCTTTGTGTCTATGGTGGAATGTCTGTTGGCAGGCAAGGACATTTGCCTTTTAATGACATTTATTACTCAAAGCTAAAAGCTGTAAAGGGCAAAGCATATTCCATGGGTTTTTGGGGTGTGCAGCTTATGCCTGTTGCTGTGAGCTGGGGCATGCTGCCAGCACCCGGACCTGAGCCATGCAGGAGTTAATGCAAAGAAACTTGTGCATCCTTGGTAACATGGGCTTATTTGGACAGCCTGATCCTATTGCCTGTGTTCAGACTGCTTGGGCAGTGCAGCTTCACAAAGCAGCCCCTCCGAGTGGCTGGAGCTGGCCTGCCAGGTTTCCCCTGTGTGGCTTTAGTGGCTTCCAGCGTGTGTCTCAAGGCTGTCCATACAACCATGTGTCCCAGGTGCATCTCGGGGCATCAGGATTGGGAAAGCTGACCCAGGCTTCAGGTACAGAGAAATTCTTGGCCTCTCTCCTGACCCTTGTCTTGCTGCTGGATCTTGTGCTACCCCGGTGGGAGGGGGGGAGGGGGAGAGGCCACTGCTACAGACCGCAGCCGCATCTCCTTCCGGAGGGGGAGGATGATCCCAGTTGCCTTTTCCTTTGCTCAGACAGAAAGGAACATATTTGGGGATGGTACCAGCCAGGTTCACATCACTGCAGTAACTCTGGTTCAATGGGAGATTTCCAAGATCCTGTGGAAGTCTCTATGTATTTGGAAATGCAGCCCTCATTCTAGGCTCTCCGTTCCCTAAGAGGTCATTAAGGTCCCAAAGGTAAAAGCACAATTGCCTCAAAATTTAAGGCAATTTTGAAGTGGGTTTTGTCAGCATCGTGGTTTGATCCATTGCCAGTGATCTCCCTATCTCAGTGCTGCTCTCCCAGCCTTGCAATTGCACTAAAGCTCATTTTGCTTTAGGATAACTTGTGCTTTACTTCTGTAAATGCAGTCACTAAGTGTACAGGGAAAATGTTTGATCCCAGTCATCCCCCTGGCGGTGTGTGCTGTGAGGATGCCTCTTTCCTGACCCCCGCAGCTGAGTACCAGGAGGAACCTCTCTCACTTTAGTTTGCATTTTATCTCCCGTGAGTCTAGAAGCTCTGCCCTGTCCGTGCATCTCCCAGTGTAGTGTTTCTCCATGCAGGAGTCTCAAGTCTCTGGGTCCTGTCCCGGGGAGGAGTTGCAGCAGCCCCGGCTCAGCCCAACCCTCCAGGCAGTTCTGTGAGGTAAGGCGGCAGGCTGCAGCCTGCAGGGAGCTTCCCAAGCCCTCTCCTCTTCATAACTGCATTTTTAATTATTATTAATTTTTTCTTCTTCTTCGTTTTCTGGTTTGTGTGTGCTCTTGGATCCTGATTTGCTGTGTGCGGTGATCTCTCTATTTTCTATGTCTGCTGTCAGACCCTTGCTGGATTCCTACTCCTTGTTAGCTGGTTAAAAAGGAGAAACAAGAACCATTTGGGAGAGAATTTTACTTAAATAACTGTAGTAAGTTAGGTGGTTTTTTGCTTTTTTGGTCATTGGGGTTTTACTTGCCTCCAAACTGATGATGAATTGGAGTCACAGGGTTTGGAACAAGGGACAAACTCTTTAAAAAGCTTATTGTATTCAATAAGACCTTAATCCTGTTTGGTTTGGTTTTTTTTTTTCTCAGTACTGTCTATGCGGGAGAGGTAATTGTCATCTAGCAGGCTGATTTAGTATTTTTGTCCTTGTTATAGGCAGAGCTTGAGATTAAAGTATAAAAAAAATAAGACTTCTAAAACTTAGTAAGCCGCAAACATTCCATGTATCTAATGAGGCCTGCTCCCAAGATGCTTAGGTGATTCACAGTCTCCCTGAAGTTAATTATGTGCTAATATACAAAGCCTAAATCCTTATGTAAAGTAGCTTCCTCGCAGATGTTACTATCAACTTATTAAATCCTGTGATGCATCATCAGTCTTGTTGGTGTCAGCTAGACCGAAGGGCTCTGAGCACTGCAGAGGACTAAGGCACATCTGAAGAATTCATTATGAAAAGGAGGTTTAATTATTTTGCTGTGCCTTTCCACTCTAAGATTTTAAATATATAGCAGGCAGTATTCTCTGAGGCTTCACACAAGTGTTTGTTAGTTGTTTACATTTGGACTTCATGCAGGGCTTGCTGGTTTATGTATTGGTTGTAGATACAAATATTTGGATTGATGTGCTCTTACAGTCCAGCAGTCTCCTGTACTTTCTGCTGTGTGGCCAGTCACTGCCATGCAGGCACAGGGCTCCAATATATTTTTTGGGTACCATAAAAGAGTTTTGTCCCCTGTCCCCTCAGCAAAGTAACTTTTCACTTAAGATGGAACAGTTATTTTTCTAATCTCTTAAAGAGATCTTTCTTGGCCTGTTCAGTAGGTCACTGTGAATGATGTGCTTTTCCATTTGGCAGCCAGACAGGAAAGCTGGGGGAAGGGCAAGCGAAGGAGGGAAAGACTCATTATGTTCAGGGATTGGAGAGAAACCTGCACTTTCCTTTTCTTACAAGATCCAGCAAAATCCATACTTGGTTCTGATGGCAGTCATCCCTTTCTCACCCAAGAGCTTCTTGGTGCCTCATGAGAAAAGTCGTGGATGAGAAGGTCTAAACTCACCAGGCTGCAGCAGTGAGGGTCATGACATCCTGTTTCAATCCCAAGGTTTAGAGGGCAACAGATTGGAGACAAGGCAAGCACATGAGAATATCCTTGTCTGAGGTTGGGAAGCCTGGATTTGAGCCTTCCTTATGGACTTCTATATGTTAAAGCCACATGGAAGAGGAGCAGAGCACTCCTCTACTGCACAGTGCTTAGCCAGGGTGCTGGGGCTCCTTTCCACAGGAGGGGTTTGGGCACAGGCTGATGCTCAGTTATCCTCATGGTAGGAGTGGTGGGCACCCCTGAGCTAAAGCTGCTGGAGAGCTTACAGGTCTGAGAATCAGGCCTCAAGTTTTTCTCCAGGCATCTGCATTAGATAGAACTCAGAGGTGGGGCTGCTCCCCCATCCCACCCCATCAAGTGTGCTGCTCACAGGACACACAGGACAGGGCAGGGCTCTGGATTTGGCCCTTTATGTCCATAGGCTCCATTACTTGGATGCTGTAAAACCTGGTGACTCTTGAGATGGATGGCAGCTATGTCACACCCCAGCTGTGCACAGGAGAGATACCTGCAACCTTCAGCAGTCTCTGGGGGAGGCACCTGCCCATCTGGAGACCAGCTCAGAGTCCTTTGCAACACAGGAGAAGGGGGAGTGGAGGGCAGGTGCTGGGAATGCTGTGTGGGTGCATCCCGGTGGAGTGATCACAAAAACCCTTCCCCGCTTTTTGGGAGAGAACCTACAGCTTTCTCTTTACCCTCCTGATGCCATCCATAACTTTATAGATCTATAGAATATATTGCCATGGTTCCTTCTCCAGGTCCTTGTCTGCTTGTTCTCACCAAAGTGGCTTCGTTCCTCCTTCAGAGGTGCCATTACTCCTCCTTCATGACTTTCCCCTTTGTAACTCCTTCCTCCTCCTGTTCTCTCCCCGAGTATCCACATCCATCTTTTTAAAGGCAGCTGGAACAGCACCTACTATTCAAGATACAGATACTTGGTGGATTTTTATCTTGATGTCCAATGTTTTCTGTTTCCCTCCCACACAGGGCTGCTGCTGGCCACAAAGCTGCCACTTTCATCCAACTGCCCACTCAGGGAGGGGAGAAGCAATCCTGACCCTGGCGGTGTCACTGGGCTGTCCACCAGCCCCCGGTCCCACCGCTGAGCACAGGTCGAGCATTGCTCCCCAGACAGCAACCTTCCTGTTTACCTGCTCTGACTGGTACCGGTTCCTGCTCCTCCCCTGCCCCCGGGCCGGTACCGCGGGTTGGTGCCCTGTCTCGGCACGCTGCAAACCTGGGCCTGCCCAGCACCGTGGGTTCCTACCAGAACAGGTCCCAGGGAAGCTGCTCCTGCCACGAACCCAGCCCTAGGGAACTTTCTTTATTTCTGAGCTTTCTTGTACAGGCGAAATTCCCCTTTCCCGCACACACAGGAAGGCAGATGACTGCTTGCCCCTGCCCTGTAGTAAAGAGTTGATGAATCATTTCCTTTCTCATGTTTTAGTAAAATTGTGTCGCTCAGAGCTCAGTCAGAGTGTTTTAATGTTTTGGGCATTTGCACTCTTCCCTTTGCTCTCTTCCTGTGATTGTCCAGAGGTTGCATTTCTTTGTCTCCCTCCCAGCAGTTGTTACTTGCTCAGAAGTCTTGGAGGGGGAGGGGGGGGGGTTGTGGCTACCAGTGCAAATTGATTTTTTTCCATGTCAGCTTTTTATTTTTATTGCACGTTAGTGCCAGTGCAGTTTTAAAGCATGAATGTGTACATCTACCAGAGAGAGTGATATCTCCATAAAGGAAATGAAGGCACTGCTACCTTGTGCCTTTAGATTCTGGAGATTTTTCTCAGCTGAATATAAAAATAGGGTTGTATTTGAAAAAAAACAAACAAACAACAAACTTCAGGGTTTCGAATACCAGGCTCCTATTAATGCTGGGTTTTGTGCATGGTGGATCATTGGTGTGTGTGTTTGGCTGGTTGAGAGGTAACTGGCAGCAGAGAGGTGTGTTGGGCTTCATTAGATGGAGCTGGGTGCACCATCTGAGGCTCCAATTTGGATTTAAATATTGGCTATGGGGAGGGCAGTTCTGAACAGAAAATGGAGGTTGGTCTGACCTGTCTTTATTGCTCCTGGGCTGGCAAAATAAGGAGATGAAGGGGCAGTGTGATTTATTGTCAAGACACTAGAAGATGCCTGGCAAGAAGTGTGTTTCAGCATTACTATTATAATTGATGCAGTAAGCTAAATTAAATACAAATATGTGAATCCAAGGAACAAGGAAAACAAAAAAACACAACTGGAGTTTGCTTGAAGATGTGTTTACAGCAATAAAAAAAAAAATCACCAAAAATTGGGAGG
The DNA here is from genome assembly GCA_038090715.1 of Florisuga fusca. Taxonomy (NCBI): domain Eukaryota; kingdom Metazoa; phylum Chordata; class Aves; order Apodiformes; family Trochilidae; genus Florisuga; species Florisuga fusca. The sequence continues at coordinate 7,576,006 of JAAWXA010000015.1, read as the reverse complement.
AGGAAGAAAGAAGGAAGCAGGGCACTGAAAGAGGGATGCTTGGTACCCAGCTTGTCCAGGCCATGTGCAATAACCCAGGGCCTGGTTTCCAGCCAGGCAGTGAGATACCTGTGCTGTGAAGTACATACCAAGGGGTCAAGGTTTTTTCCTGAAGCTGATTTATATCTGCCTTTACTGTTATCTATTGTGTTCACATGCTTTTTATTTTTTTTCTTTTGTTAGTGTGTTTTCCTTCCTTGTTTTTAAAGAACAGCTTATCTGTATGCCCCAGAAGGGTGGAGACTCAAAAGATCACAAGCTTTTCCCAAGGAGCTAAAGCCGGGCTGCTGACTACAAGAAAATTCACTGAGGTTTTCAAACCCGAGCAGCACATCCCCAGTGCAAAAAGCAGTGATTTCTCCAACATGCATCCTGGGGGGACTGTCCAGGTCCAGAATGTCCATTTCCAGTGCTGACAGGTGGGTGTTGTACTTAGAATATAATCTCATCTTGGAGAATTGCTGCTTCTGTGTTTCAGTGCTCTTCACTTCTGATGCCCTATGCTGGGAAGGACAGGACACAGAGGGGTTTCTATGAACAGAGCTCAAGTCTGTCCTGTGATGTGAGTGACCTGAGGTTGCTCAAAAAATAATGCCTTGTCACTCTTTGCCTGTCTCCTCATGTACATTAACTGTGCATACCTGGATATTTCATTGGGTTACTGCAAAGCCTGCAGAAGACTGAACTAATTCTGATGAAGTCTTATGCTCCTCATCCTACTGAGACTCCTGAAATAGGAGGAGAGGGAAGACACCAAATTGTCTATTTTATTTTTTGTCAGGACCCTTTGCAATGGATGATGGAGCAGACTGTCTGATGACAGTGCATCTTCTCACCAATGCAGGACACTCGGAGCTTCTGCAGAAAACTCTGGATCGGCTGTTGGAGTGGCTCTGCCTGGACATTTGCCTTTTTCAGGTGTCCGAGCGAGTTACTCCATTGAAATACTACGAGAGATACCGTAAGAGAAGCTGTGGCTTTCCTGGAATATCTGTTCTCCTTTTTCTACACGAGGACTTGGGAGAAGAACGGATTTTCCAGGTTCACGAGGAATTCCAGCATCCGCCCTGGCGCTACCGGTGTGCTCAGATTGCCAGTGGGCAAAGCCACCCCGGTGCCCCTGCTCACCAGGACTTCTATGGCCTGGATGAGCAGATGCCAGTGTGGGGCATCAGGCGGGTGCACTGTGGCCCTGAAGTCCTGAGGGTCACCATCTACTGCAGTTTTGACAACTATGAGGATGCAGTGAGACTCTACGAGATGATCCTGCAGAAGGAAGCAACCACGCAGAAAAGCACCTTCTGTGTCTTTGTGCTGTACTCCACAGGAAGCATTGCTGTGCAGCTCTGCCTGAAGCAGCTGCCCATCGGGGTGGCTGCAGAGCCCAAGGACTCCTCAGCCTTGCAGTTCAGGGTGCAAGAAATGGGGCAGTTGGTGCCTCTCCTGCCTAACCCGTGCGTTCCTATCAGTAGCACCAGGTGGCAAACACAAGACTATGAAGGAAATACAATTCTGCTTCAGGTATGTGTCTGTGGTGCTCTGAGAGGAGATTTTTTTTCCCCAAGGAAAACAGGACAGCTTCAAAAGGAAATGAAGATTTTGCTTGTTCATGGCTTTTCTTTTGAATAGGTGTCTGCAGTAATTGGTATGAGTCGGTGCTGTGATGCTGTTGATAAACATAAGCACAGATCCTTGGAATGTTTTTGTTGTTAAATTAACTTCATTACTGCTCGCCTGAAATTGAAAGTATTTGGGGTTTTTTTGAGCAGGCTAGTTTAATATCTTCCCTGCCTGGATCAAATCATTGTAGCAGCCTATTCTTTTATTGATAAGTCATTATAATGACTCTTTCAATGATTTTGAAAGCAAACCGAAAAGCAAACCCAAAACCAGGTTTATTCTAAGTGTGCTGTTGGTACAACATCAGCTGCAATAGATTTTGTGAGCTCTTGAGTGAGGTGCAGTTGGGAAAAAGTGCTGAAGAAATGTCATTTAAAAATCTCTGCCTTTTCCAGAGGCTTCATGAATACAAATAAATAGAATATGACAAAAAAGTCTGTGCTGAGACAACACATAGTGGGAATTGTACATGCAAGCAGGAGGGCTGGTTAGCTCCATGTGCATACTTTCCACTATAACAACCTGTCCCACCTCAGATTGTTGTTCTTGTAATTTGGATATTTAAATAATTTATCCATCCTATGTTTTGGTTTTTGATTGGTTTTGGGGTTTTTTGGGTTTTTTGGTTATTCCTTTTTTTTTTTAACCTTCCAGAGCTCATTTGTTAAAAATGAAGTTCATCATTCTGTACAGAATATTTTTATGCTAATCCAAACACATGCAGGACAGCCTTTGAGTACTTCTCATTCATTCTCTTTACAAACTGTTCAGTGTCCACTTGGGGTGGACAAGGCCCTGAGCATCTTCATGTAGCTTTGAGGTTGGATCTATCTGGAGCAGGGGACTGGGCCAGGTGACCTCCAGAGGTCCCTTCCTAAATTGTTCTGTGGTTCTTCCTGCTGTAGATTCTAGGTCTTATTCAGAAGCTTTTTTGGGAGTGTAGCTGTACCCCTGGTGAAGGAAGCTGGAGTGCATCTCCACTTGAGGATGTGTATCTTGTGTCCGTACTCCAGGCAGCAGGCTGCCAGCCCAGCACAGGGCACTTTCATCTGCAGCTCTTTGGCTCATACTGTGAATCTGTATTCTAAGAACCTAAAAACTATTTATGGTCCCCAGACCCCCCTCACCTGCCCTCTCACCCCCCAGCTTTCTGCCTGATTGTAAACCACATGGAAGGGGCTGCTTTTGGACTGCCACCCACACGGAACTGTTATTCCCCCTGAGCCTGCAAGTTCTCTTTTCTTGGTTTTACTGGGGAAAAACCTAACCCGCCTAGTTCCATAAAGAACAAACCACAGCCTCTCCTTTTTTTTTTTTTTTTTCCCCTAAGTTGCTCTCTAATTACTGTTCTATTCCATGTCATTTCTCTGAGCATTTATAGGAGATACTTGTTGCTCAAATTTTACAAGGTCAGCCTTAGGACTTAAGTAGGGGAAAGTAGGACCCTCTCCATGTGTTTTGTAAATAAAGACATGAAACTTGTCTCTAGTCTGGTTCAGGATGGATGAGAGTATCATTACTTGTCCTAGCGAGAATGATCCATTAATGAGTTATCTCCTAATTTTCTTTAACAGGTTCAAGGCAGCTCCAAGCCCCATGAGGCAAATGCTGGGCTTTCCCATCAGCATAGAAATGCAAACAGTGAAAAAACATTGCAGGACTTGGTCCCTCTCCCTGTAAAGGGGAGTAATCCTGGGTGGAGAAGTCAGGAGGTCAGAGTTGCAAAAGGCAACCCAAAATCTGACCAAAGCAAAGCCCTTACTCCTCAGCAAGCCGGTGGTGGCCTCCCCAGGCACTGCTGCTCTCCTCTCAGCGGTCCGGCAGCCCGGTGGTGGTGGGATGCTCCCTCCCTCCGCAGGCAGGCGGGTACTCAGCTCCAGACTTCCCTCCAGGAGAGCCGTGTCCATCGGGAGCCACCAGAGACCAACGTGGACACGGGGCTGGCTGTGATGAAGCCCGGGAGTGGCCGCTGCCGGCTGCACAGCTTCTCCAGGGACCTGCGGAGCAGCCTCCTCCAGCCCCCGGCACACACGGATGGGGCTGGCAGAGCCCTGGACAGGACCCCGGTGGCCCTGGCTGCAGCCAAAAGGAGTAAAGGAGCTGGGCAGAGAGCTGTGGGGCTCCTCCCACAAACACTGCGGGACAGCCCCGCAAACAGGGCAGGGGAGGAGGAGGAAGAAGAGTTCTTTATATGACTGGAAACAAACGTGCCAGAAGGACTCATTTTTTCCCAACTACAGCAGAGCACTCCTGTGAGCTTCATGGCCACTGACACTGACTTCCCCTGGAGAGATGCTAAGGAGGCTGAGGGCAAAGCAGGGAAAATAGCAGTGCATTTACAGAAAGGGTTTGCTTTTGTTTTTTTTTCTAATGCAGAACAGAGTGGAGGATCATTGTGCAATGAATGAGTAAGCCAGATGACTCCTGGAGCTGTTCTTAGATGTTGAAAATAATATTCAGTGACATGTTCAGATGGGGCCAGAAGGTTTTCCCCTTGCCTGAGCAGCAGGATGCCCTGGCTGTGAGGGCTCACTCTTCCCCATGGCATGTATTGGCACAAGGCAGTGGCACGGTCACAGTGGAAACGCCAGTTTTTGGGAAGGTTTGAAGGTGCAGCCACATTGGTCTGAGGAACTGGAGGTGAGAACAGGGCAGTCCCTGCTCTGTGCTTCCATGCTCTTGCAACAGGAGTTGCTCTGGGAGTGATGCTCACATCCCCTCGGATTCAGGGACCTAAACCTGCAGGAAGCTGAACAGGACACACGTTTCACTGGACACTTAGAAACCACTCCATGTTTTCATAAGATCCATAAAATTTTGGACTTTTTAATAAAACTTACTGTAATATCTTACATCTACAAGGGTGGTTATCTGATCTTACCTAGTGTGCTAGAAACTTAGCCAGTGCTTTTCAGAGCTGGAGAAAATGTTTGGCGAACATTTTTCCAGGACAGCTGGAAAGCGGAGAGCTGGCAGGCAGGAACACTTGCTGGGTTTGCTGCCATGTGTGGGAGGGAGGGCTGAGAGGGACTGGGAGGTGTGGGGGGGCTACAGCCCTTACAGTGGGCTTAGATGGAATTGCTATGAACCCACAATGAAGGCACAAGTGGGTCAAACAGCTTAAAAGAGAGATTTCGTGGCCACCTCTCCGCTCTTGTGCCAAAGTTACTTGTGTGTGACCACTTAGTGTAGTCCCATTTTAACCAAGAGGAAGAAGGTAGAAGGTCATTATCTGGCATGGGGAAAATGCTGCATCATTTAAAACAAAAAAGAAAAGAAACCTATACATGAGGTTTACCTGCCTGCAACAGAAAAGATGAGAAATTCAAGTCAAAGGAAAATGGCTCTGAAAATACACTTGTGACAGTGAGTGTATAAAATCCATGTATTTTAAATGTAGAAAACACCTGGCATAAATGCTGTGTTACACAGGCAGCTGGAGGGTCAGAGGGTGCCATTTCTCCCTGGATGCATCCAGTAGTGGCAGGTGACACTTTACTTTTTCTGTAGATCTGTGTATCTCTGCCAAATTTGTTTTATGTTTCTTCTTTACATTCTGTGCTATTTCTTTTAGTTGTGTCTTTTTTGTTTTGTTTGTTGTGAGATTTTTTGTGTGTTTTTTGGTTGGTTTTGTTGTTTGTTTTTTTTTTGGGGGGGGGTGTTGGTTTTTTTTTTTGGTTTGGTGGTGGTGTTTGGTGTTTTTTTAGAAAGATTCGTAAGAGGGATCAGGAGTAGCCAGGGGTCTGCTGAAGATCTGTGCCCCCAGCAACACCTGAGCAGCACACAGGTAAGCAATTCAAGCTGTCCAGTTCTCAGGAATGTGCAGATGTACAAGGTGTTGGGGGGTGGCAGGGATGGTGGTGGACTGGAGCCAGGGCCTTTGCTCTGACCCAGCTCCTGTCCTGCTTCCAGGTCCCAGCAAGGCAAGCAGGAGAAAATGGTCCTCGGGAAAAACAGAGGAGAGAGTTGTGAGAAGTTTATAGTCAGTTGTATGGCAGCATTGCAATCCTCAATGAAGGGTAAGGAAGGGGTTTTTACCATCTGTTTGTGTCATGCTTGATATAAATTATTTAGTCCAGTGGAAATGGTTTTGATTTGTCTATGGGCATCAGGGGATGCTGAACTGCTGACTTCTCTGAGGGACATCTCAGTAGACAGCAGCTGGAGTGGTTATTATGGGTGGGCACCTGAGAAACAAGTTTAGTTTTCCAAGATGCAGGCACCCTCATGTCTGTTGGGTGGTGGTGCACCCAGGAGCATGAGGCACCCCGGGGCTCCTGTGCATCATGCTGTGGGTGTCCCCCTTCCCAGGAGGGAGCAGGGGTGCTGCTGTGGCTGTGCTCAGGAAGGGATGATGGCAAACAGTCCCAGCCCAAAGGGAAGGATGGAGTGTGGAAATCTGTTCTTGCAGTGACAAAGTGGGAGCAGGGTGCGTGCCAATAGCAGGGGCCTTTGGTAGAGGCAGCTGGGCAGAGCTTGCTCTGGAGTCACTTTCATCCAGTCTGCAGAGGCTGCTGCTGTTGCTGGTGTTGTTCTAGCCCCTGGCAACAGGAACGGTGTCTTTGGCCTCCTCTGAAGCCAGCAGAGTGATATTTCTGAGGGTGAGTGGGATGGTCCCCACTGCCTGGATAGGGGCACATAGGCAGGGGTGCTCCCCCCATAGCAGGCACCCATCCCTTGGCCCTGGCAGGAGGCTGATGGGTCACCAGTGATGCAACAGTCTTGGCCTCTTGTGTTGAAGAGAAGTTGTCAACGCTTGATTTTTTTTGGTGAAGCAAATGCTGACTGCACTTCTTTCCTGAGTTTTCGGCCAAATTCATCTTTCGTGAGCACCACAGTCATTCCTGTAGCAGTCCAGCAAGGACAGCCGAGCTTTCCAGACTGACACTGGTGGGCCTGGGGTAGCAGTTTTCCTTCTGGCAGCTGGGGCAGGATGTTCTCCATCCGCTCTGATGCTGGGCTCTGCGCTGGGGCCCAGGAGACGCACAGCTTCACAGCCACCGAGTGCAGGAAAAGGCGTTGCGTGTATCAGAAATCCCGAGTTTGCAACGGGAACACAGGGAGTGTCCCTTCAGGCAGGGCAGGGGGCGGCTGCCCCGGGGGCACTGCCGGGGGGTACTCGGGGCCACCGCGTCCCTGCGGCCAAGGAATGGGTGGGGAGGGTGCGGAGGCGCTGATGGGGTTCCCCCCACACCCCCACCCCAGCCGCAGGGATCTGTGGCAGCGATTCTCCCTCCTCTCTGTCACCTCTCGGCTGTGTTACCCGCCTTCAGTCAGGAGCCCTGTCCCCTCGCCTCTGTCTTTTTTTCTTTTTTTCTTTTTTTCTTTTTTTCTTTTTTTCTTTTTTTCTTTTTTTCTTTTTTCTTTTTTCTTTTTTTCTTTTTTTCTTTTTTCTTTTTTCTTTTTTCTTTTTTTCTTTTTTTCTTTTTTTCTTTTTTTCTTTTTTTCTTTTTTTCTTTTTTTCTTTTTTTCTTTTTTTCTTTTTTTCTTTTTTTCTTTTTTTCTTTTTTTTCCCCTCCTGGAATTAGCCCTNGAGCTGAGTGTCCCTTCTGAGCCTCAGTAAGAAACCTGGAAGGAGTATGATGCATCCCCAACCAGCAAAGTGCCAAGCTGGCTGTGGTTCTTGGACCTCTCAGTGGAGACTGGTAATTCCTTGGGGTGGCTCCATGCTGTACAGATGCTCTGCTGCCTTGTAACCCCTATGCCCAAACACATGGTGGAGGGAAATCTAATGAAAGAGAACAAAATGTCTTTTAAAAGACCTGTCTGACAGCTGCAGTGTATTACTCAGAGTGATAGCTCATAGTCAGGCCCCTTCTCTGCCAGAGGCTTCGGCAGCAAGTGGTGTCCTCAATCTGTCCCCTGCTTGCCTTCAGGAGTTCCCATCAGCTTTATTTCCAGGAAGAGATTCTTGTTTTCAGTGCCATATCTCAGCCCAAATCATTTGCACCTCATTAACCCTGCCTCCCAAATATAATGGTAGTTATATAGATTAACAAAATAAAACAACTGTCACAGTAAGCAAATTCTTCTGTGATCCCATTGAGGCTTCATTAAGCACAGGGGGTGCACCTGATCAACCCAGGATTACAAATTCAGTTATTGGATCATTTACAGTAGAAACAGGAATCTCACACAGGTTTGGGAGGGTGTCTGGAGGGAAGAACCAATATTTTAGGCAGCAATCTGTAGTGCTGGGGAATGATATTTCCACTGAATTTCTTAACCTCTTTCTTCAGCAGATTCCTCCTGACACTAAAACTGCATTGCAGCTTGCTGTGCTGCTCTTCCAATATTTAATTCCTGTAATTCGAGAGAGGTTTTGAGAGTTTTCCATCTCCCACAGAGCACTTGCATTAATATTCCAGTTCAGGATCTCAGTTGAGCTGATGATTACAGGCAAGGACAGATCCGATTCCTGTTAGTGTGAATTAATATTCTTTAAGAGTCCCAAAGCTTTCTTCTCCCCTATCACCCTCCTTCAAGCACTGGCAGCCTGGCTATGCTGGGAGATTAGGCTTGTAAATTTGCTCCTGCAGACACTCAGTGACACCATTAGTTTTCTCATCTCATTTGTGCAGCTGAAACTGTGACAGCCTCACTTCCTTAATTAGGATCATCAAGTTTCATCTCAGCATCAGAAGCAGCCTTGGACACAGGCTTAGGTGGGCATGAGCAGGCAGGAGCCTCTGGGGTTTTTAGCTGTCATAGCTGGTAAGAGATTGATCCTCATTTTGCAAAGCTCAAGATAGGTTGAGAGGTGCCCTGACAACTGACTGGAGGTGGGAGACATCCCTTGCTCTGAAGGAATGTATCCAAGATTCAGCACCTTGGGGTGGAGGAAGAAGTGGGAAGTCCCTTCTCCCCTTGCCTGAGGTTTGGCTCCCTGCTGCTCCCTTGGGAGTTGGCAGGAGGATGGAGGGAAAAGGAGGCACCTGAGGCTTTCCAGCCCTTGTGCCACTGTGTCACTTGTCATCTCGTGTCACTGGTTGTGACTGCCCATGGTGGGTGAGGTGGTGAGGACAAGTGCACGTTCAGCACCATCTCTCTGCACTCAAGAATCTGGGGTAGGAATGGGAATAGTTGGAGCTGGGACTGCTTGATGTTGGACTGCCCTGTGCCTGAACCACCTTTGTCTCTTTCTTCACAGGGTGGCAGCAAGCCCTCCCATTGGGCTGGGGGGACCAAAGGTCTCTGCAGAGCTCCATGCAACCCCGAGTCACCTTTGGTCCCCACCTGGCAGGGGAACACCCTGCCACTGCTGCAGGCAGCACCTACCAGCCCAACAGCTGCCTTTGCTTTGCCCCAAGGAGAGAGCTGGGGCTCTCAGCACAAGGCTGGGCTGCCCTCTAAGCACTATCAGACCATCTCTTCTTGGCCCCAACTTTGTGTTCCAGAATCCCCACTTCTCCCGCTCCCTTCTCGTGGTCCTGCAGCTGATGCCCATCAGGTCTCACAGCTGGTGTGCAGAAGGGTCCAACTGGGACCTGCCTCTGCTGTGGGCAAAGGACAGTGACCTGCCAGTGCTGCAGAGTCCCCAGGAGGACGAAACAGCATGACCTACCTGGGTGAGGACCTCAGCATTCAATCCCAGTGTTTGTTTGAGCACAAGTAAGGAAATATCTTGGGTTAAGCAGCAGCCTCTGAAATGCCCTTATTGATCCATGTGGAAGAAATTTTCTAGGACTTGAGGATTACTGGCTAGTGGGATGGGTGACTGCAGCTGCAGCAATACTACGTTGATGAAACAAGGTATTAAACTGCAGCCTGACCTCCCCTTGGATCCACAGCCCTCTGCCAGCGTTGTGCTGCTGGGTCAGAGGCTGCAGACACGGGAGGGCTGTTAGCCGCCTCCAGATGGAGTCTGCCACACTCATGGTCTTCACAGGACTGGCTGAATTGGGTGTCCAGCCTGTAAGTGCTCATCTGTGAGACTTTCCCCAGGCTGGATAGGATCCCCATCCTACTGCTGGCCACCTCCAGGGCTGTCCCTGCTGTCCCTGCTGCAGCCTCTCGATGCTGTCTGTCTCCAAGCCCATCAGAGGACACTGGGCTCCCAGAAGGCTCTCGTGGGTGCTGTGTGTGTGCCCACCAGCTCAGTGATCTGCTGGCAGCCTGTGTCAGCCTGGCACATGGCTGCTGTCACTATCACTTGCCTGGTCCCACGGACTGGTGTTTCACCTCACTGTGGAGGGAAGGATTTCCTCTTCTGCCCCAAACAGGAGCCTGGAGTGCGTGTTGTCGTGAGAGTGGTGGGGATGGGGCAATGATTATTGACTGCCCCAGGTTCTGGCACTGGTCCTGCCCAGCCTGTGCCCTCTCCAGCCAGACTCTGGAGCTGAGCCAAGGCCACTGCCAGCTCAGTGCCAGGCTGCTCTTCCCAGGGCTGTTCCCAGCCAGGAGCACAAGCCCAGCTGGGTGCCTGCCCTGCCCACACAGCCTGCTGCCTGCTCCTGGCAATGGAGAGAGAAACCTGAGCTCTGGTGTTCCCGTGTTGCCTTTTGAATCCGAAGCTTTGCTGGCTTATGGTTGGAGTGAAAGGGTGGTTTGGGTGTTTTTTTGCTTTTGCTTTACCAGGATTGGCTTAAACTGCCCCAGGGTTTCTCAGTTAAAATAAACAAAGGAGATAATGTTCAAGGAGGCTCACAAGACATGCAATTTTCAGTTTGCAGTGAGTACAAAGGGAACATGTTTTGGCCATCCCAGTGGCTGAAAGTTTTGTTTTCAGCCTGGCAGTGGATCTAAGCAAGTGGATCTTGATTGAGTGACATGGAAACATCCTTGCAGGACGACCACATGTGGTAGGAATGGCAGCAAGAGCAGCTTCCTCCAAACACTACTGTGGGTAATGATCACTGGGGTGAATGAGTAAATGCGTGCTGTAGATCAAACGTAGCATTCCACAGCACTGATAACCCTCTTTCCAGGGGCTTCCTTTCTGTTGGTCTGCGTGGCCTTCTGCCAGTCCAGACAGTGCTTAAAATGCAGATGCACCTTCCAGAGGTGAGCTGAGTTACTGGATGGTGACTGATCAAATTTGTTCTGGCAACACCACGAGTGTCCCCATGGATCAGATGCTGAACGCTGATGCCTGGGCTCTGCTGAGGGACCTGCTGGGTTCCCACTGGCCTCAGTGGAGGCGTTTTGGCCACCAGTTGGTTTGACATGTAGGTTCAGTGGCTTCACCCTGAGGAGAACACTGGGCTCCCAGCCTTGCAGCCTGGCTGCCCAAAACCTGGAACTCCAACCTAAGTCTGGCTGTGAGGATTTCCAGACCGTCTGTGTGAGCTGGGAGACGAGGGAAAGGGATGGGAACAGATATTGCCTGACAATTTCACTGTGGTTCTTCATCTTGATTTAATTCAGAGATACTGGGCTTTGAATAGCTGATTGCAGAAATGAAATCATTCTGCATCATGAGAACTTTTGTAATTAATTTTTGTTGCAAATCAGAGTGAAACCAGATTTTGAGGGGTTTAGAATATTTAGACTTCTGGAGTTCCCACAGCTCTGACATCCTGCTTGAGCTGCTGAGCCACTCCATTCTGCTGCACATGGCACAAGGTGTTAAAAGAGCTGAGACAAGCTATGTGTCGTGGGAAGCCAGGAATTTTCTATTAAGGAAGAGCAAAACTTCTTGTAGCTGTTTTGATTCAGCAATTGTCTCAGTAGAGGCTTTTTTTTTATTATTTTTTTTTTCAGTTTCATTGTTTAGCTCTGGTAATAACCACTGTTGTGTTTGCAAGTTTTAAGTAATGACAGAACAGATGCCTCCCCAGCCTTTCCTTTCTTCTGTGCTGGCTTTGCCTGCCTTCAGCTGCACCAGGGGCTTTCTCTCCCTTGCTCTGAGATGTAACCTATCTGAGGACAAGTCCTACCTTGTTCCATGCTGATNTCCAGAGGTGAGCTGAGTTACTGGATGGTGACTGATCAAATTTGTTCTGGCAACACCACGAGTGTCCCCATGGATCAGATGCTGAACGCTGATGCCTGGGCTCTGCTGAGGGACCTGCTGGGTTCCCACTGGCCTCAGTGGAGGCGTTTTGGCCACCAGTTGGTTTGACATGTAGGTTCAGTGGCTTCACCCTGAGGAGAACACTGGGCTCCCAGCCTTGCAGCCTGGCTGCCCAAAACCTGGAACTCCAACCTAAGTCTGGCTGTGAGGATTTCCAGACCGTCTGTGTGAGCTGGGAGACGAGGGAAAGGAGTGGGATGGGAACAGATATTGCCTGACAATTTCACTGTGGTTCTTCATCTTGATTTAATTCAGAGATACTGGGCTTTGTGGAGGGAATAGCTGATTGCAGAAATGTCTCATGCTGATGTTTCCCAGATATTCTTTATAGATGGAAAAATCATTCTGCATCATGAGAACTTTTGTAATTAATTTTTGTTGCAAATCAGAGTGAAACCAGATTTTGAGGGGTTTAGAATATTTAGACTTCTCACAAACTTGGAGTTTTGGTCCCCCTCAGCTACAGCTCTGACATCCTGCTTGAGCTGCTGAGCCACTCCATTCTGCTGCACATGGCACAAGGGCTGGAAAGCCTCAGGTGCCTCCTTTTCCCTCCATCCTCCTGCCAACTCCCAAGGGAGCAGCAGGGAGCNGAGACAGGTAGGAATGGCAGCAAGAGCAGCTTCCTCCAAACACTACTGTGGGTAATGATCACTGGGGTGAATGAGTAAATGCGTGCTGTAGATCAAACGTAGCATTCCACAGCACTGATAACCCTCTTTCCAGGGGCTTTCTCTCCCTTGCTCTGAGATGTAACCTATCTGAGGACAAGTCCTACCTTGTTCCATGCTGATGTGGGGTAGCGGTCCTTGTGCCTCCACAAATTATTATTGTCTCCAGATGGCTCTTACTCAAAGAAATGACAATTTGCTGGCATTTTGAACGGGGGTACTTGATGTGACTACTTAATGGCCTTCCTGCTCCTCCTGTGCCCTGTGTGGTAGTTGGTTCCTGGTTTAATTTGGAATAAAAGAAGTGCTGCTGGAGTGTCAGTGGAAGCAGAAGGTGTGTAGGTGTCTGTAGGCTCGTGTGGAGAGGTCACTGGGAGCAGGAATGGTGGTGGGAAGATGAGCCAGGGGCTGAAATCAACCCCTTTCTGTGCAGCAGGCATGTGCTGGGAATGGCTCCTTCGTTGTCCACATCTGCTACCAGCACAGACCATTGCTGCCAAAATCTGCCTGGGGTTGAGCAGCACAAAGAGACCCAGCAGTGGAGCCAGCGTGACCCCAGGGCAGCACCCCCAAGGCTGGGAGCAGTGGGAGCTGCCAGGACACATGGGCTGGCATCAGCCTGGGTCCCCTGGCACCACTGCCTGCACAGGATGGGTTGTGGGAGCTCAGAGTCATGTGGAAAGCCATGTCCCAAAGAAAATTTTATGAGTTTAGCAAAACTAACTCACTGAAGGAAGGAGGGACCCATAAAACACTTTTCTCCACTGTCTTACAGGTTTGCAGCTGTCACTCCACTTACCTGTCTGATGTTTTTTATTTTCAGCTGTTTGATTCATTCAGTGTGTCTCGCAGTGCTTGGAAGCATGTAGACTGCTCCTGTCCTGCCAGTGGGAGCCAGCCTGGCTCTGGGGAGAGAGGGGAAAGGGCTGCTGGCACCCTGAGGATATTGTGCCCAAAGCCCCCCCAGCCCTGCCTGGAGAGTGGTCCTGTGATTTGCTGCAGTGGGATAGCATGAAATTCAGCAAAACCAGAGTGGGATGGGATTTTTTTCCAGGTTTGATTTTAAGGTTTTCTTGATCTTCATGTAACTGTGAGATTTGATGGACTCCTGTTGTCCACATTCCACTGTGCTTTTATGGCAGGAGCAATGATGAACCTTGGACTGACATCACAGCCTGGTTTGGAGTTGTTTGTGGTAGGAACTATTAAAGGAACTATTAACCATGAAAATATTAGATAAGTATTACAAGGCCCAGGTTGAATGCAGATCTCCTTCCTCCACACCCACCACACTGTGGACCTTTGAGAGGTAGGTGAAGCCAGCAGTGGTGGCCACCCACAAGAAGCTTGACCCAAGGTGCATGGAGTGGGTAGGCTCCTACATACTTGTCCAGATTTTTTGGTCGCTGTTCTGGGTAGGATTTGTCTGCAAGGGAATCTATCATTGTTTTAATTCAATATGCAGTTACTGCTCCAGGGGTGGTGACTTGAGAGCATTTGTTCTATATGTTTCTCCTCTGTGTTCTGTCTTGCTTGACCTACAGGCAAAAATGCACATTGGCAATCTCAGCCTCTCCATCTATTCTCATTACTGCTCCAGCATGTGTTTTTACTTTACAGAGGATTGCACGGTGTTGCTGATGATAATGGGAAAGGAGATGTTATGGGCATGCAGCAGCTCCTTTTAACATCCTGGCCAATTTTTAGAAGCCAAAGCAGTCATCCGTTGTATGTTCTAAAAGCTATTTGTCTATAATCTTAAATTGTAATAATAATAATAACCTTGCTGATGCAGGAGATGTGTGGGAGAAACAGCCCTCCTTGAAAGTTTCCTACGAGGCTTTGCCAAGCTTGAAGTGATTTTTTTTTTTTTTTTTTTTTTTTTTTTATGACTAAAGGCCATTTCTCACAGTGGTGGGTAGCAGTTCCAGCTGTGACATGTCAGAGCTGAGCACAGGATCAGGCTCTGGAGGCAGTGCAGCAGTGCTGGGCTGTGTCCATTTGCAAAGTAGGAGGCAGCACAGTCATTTCCCCAGAAATGTGGGAAACGAATGTATGTGATTGCCCTTTTGGTCCAGCAAGGCATCATCAGAGCAGTCCTGTCCACTCTCAGCCCAGCTGTGCCCAGCTCCCACACATCTGCACCTCACAGAGCTCCAGCTTGGTCTCAGCCTTCCTCAGAAGCCCCCAGTTCACCCAGTATGGAGACTGGAAACCTTGCTGGGAAGGCTGAGATTCACCCACCTGCTCCCAAGAGGCAGCATGGTGAAACTGGGATACCTCTGAGGGACCCTGGAGGTCTTGGCTGCATCAATGCAGTTCTGTGCCTGGAGAACCCAGCAGGTGCCACCCAGGGGGTGCAGGGCAGAAGCATGAGAACTGGAGGGTGAGGAGCGTGTCCCAGGCTCCAGCCACCCCTGGATGCCAAGTGCCACAGAGAACTGATGAGATTGTCACAGGCAGAGCCGCGGTTGAGGAGACACTTTTGTCCCCAGCCCCTCGCCCAGGGCTTCCAGCCTCTCCAGAAAATTACTCTGTACAGTGTCATTTCTCATGCTTATCCTTAGCCTAATGGTGTGTAGTTGGCTTGGGTTTTGGGAGTAAGATGAAAGTAAATTCATTTGGGTTTAGAAATTCAGTCAATTGGATGTGGTTGGTTGAGTTGTTTTTTTCTTTCACCTCGTGCTCCATAGAGATTGTGGTGGTGAGCATTAGGGCTGAAGTGATCTAAACCTCTCCACTGAGTAGGAAAATAGTATTATTCCCATTTTATTCAGAGGGAAATGAAAATAAAGGGATTTTATACAGCTTGCCCAACATCACAGGCAGAATCCCTTTAATAAAAACCAGATCTCTCATCTCTTAATCTTGCACGTTAACTGCAATAACATCCTTCTTCCTTAATCCTCCTCTCATACACTTCAAAACTTTGCACTAACAGTTTGTTTTTATTGGGCATAGTCTTGATAAGTGATTTCTTTGAACAATAGCCAATTCACTGGCTATTGTTCAGTGGTAATGATCTGGCTTAACATAAATTCAACAGTATGCCAAGACTTTACACCTGAACAGGCATTCAGAGGTCTCTGCTCTGTCCCTGATATTTCAAAAAAATCCCCATTATTGTTTGGAGAGAAGGATGAGAACAATTTGAAAGAAGGTGATTGCAGATATATGGCATGCTTGCAAACCGCAGTGATCCTAGGTACTTGGGCTGGGTTCTCTGTTTTCTCATGCTGTACCAGTCTTTTTAATTCTGATTGTAAGAGGGATGGTGAGACTATGATGTTGCCTTTGATCAGTGATGCTGGAGGCTGAGAACATCTCTGTGAAGGATGGTCAGTGGTGAGTGGCAGGGAAGGAAGTTTTGACAACTGTAGGAGGAGAAAGGGCTTTTGAATAACAGTGAAGACATCCTTCTTAGTGCTTGGGGGGATCATAAGAAGCTCAGCATGAGGCTGCAACGTGTGCTTGCAGCCCAGAAATCCAGCCATATCCTGGTTGGTATCAAAAGCTGCATGACCAGCAGATCAAGGGATGTGGATCTCCAGCTCCTGTGAGCCTCTCCCTGGAGCACTGTGTCCAGTTCTGGAGCCTCCAGCACAAGGACACAGGTTGTTGTAGTGAGTCCAGAGGAGGGACACGAAGATGATCAGAGAGCTGGAGCAGCTGTCCTATGAAGACAGACTGGGAGAGTTGGGGTTGTTCAGCCTGGAGAAGAGAAGGATCTGCAGAGACCTGAAGGGGGTCTACCAGCAAACTGAGGAGGGACTTTTTATAAGGCCAGGTAGTAATAGGACAAGGAGTAATGGCTTTAAACTGGAAGAAGGTGATTTAGGTTAGAGAACAGGAAGAAATTCTTCAGTGTGAGGGTGATGAAACACTGGAATGGGTTGACCTGGAAATTCGTGGATGCCCCATTCCTGGAAGTGTTCAAGGACGACAGGTTGGACTGGACTGTGACCTGGTGTAGTGGGACGTGTCCCTGCCCATGCATAGGAAGCTGGAACTAGATGATCTTTAAAGGTTCCTTCCAACCCAAACCATTCTATGATTGCATGATGAGCTATTTAGGACATCTTTCTTCCATCTAAAGTAAGGACCTGGGAGGCCAGCTGGGCTGCAGTTAAGGCACTTTGTGGTGAAACTGGGCATTTCCCAACAACAGGGTATCTCAGAGGGATGTGAATGGTTGGACCAGAAGTAAATCATGAATGTTTTCTTCTCCGTATTCCTTTATGTGTTTAGGTTTCTGTGAACTATTTATTTTTTCCTGCCTTTAGAGGTGCTTATTACTATAGGCTTCTGGAAGATCCTGGGGAGTGGATGGTCCTTCTTTGGCAGAAGGACTGATTGTGCTTGGAAATTAAGTTCTAGCAGCCCTTAGAGTTGTCACCCTTCCCCTCCCCAGGAAGCACTTGTTGCAGTTGTGTACTGTGCAGTGGTTTGGATACTGGGGAGGTAGGTCCTGAGATAACTTTGCTCTGCTCATCTCCTGTGGGGTTAGGTCAGTCAGCTGAGGTGGTGGTGATGTTGCCTTTTAGACGTTATACAGCTGCAGTTGGGTCCCCTCCTTCCTTAGATGCTCTGGTGCTGAGGAAGCCCCAGGTCCACCCATGGGTGCTTTCCTTGGCCTGCAGGTGCCAAGTACTCCTTCCCAGGCTCCTTCCCAGGTTCATTCCCAGGCTCCTACCTGCAGCAGCAGCAAACAGACGCTGATCCAGCAGCACTGGGAATTGGGAATACTGTGTCTGCCCCTGCTCACATGTTGCCCTGCAGAACTGTGTGGCACAGCTGGCTCTGCAAACCTCACTGGTTTTGTTTGTTATTCACAATAATTTTCTCCAAGGGTCAGAGATTAGGCAGTGTTAGTTTGCTCTCTTTTTTTGGTTTTAATTACTAACTGACCTCCCTGCTGCTGGTTCTCTTCTGCACTTGCTGTGTTGCAGTCATTTTGCTCTGAGCTGTATTCTGAGAAAAACTAGGACATAGCCAGTGCCTTTGGTAGATGTTATGCCTGGAAGGTGGCCCAGTGCTGTAAGAAATGCTCCTGACTGAGTAATAGAAGCCAAGAAATAAAAAGTTATGATAATGTTCCAGTTAAAGCATGAAAGTACCTCATACAGTTTCAAAGTGGCTTAGTCTGTGTCATCACAGAAGCAAAGGAAAAGTGGGTCCAGAGTACTGCTGTTCCTAGGAGATAGTTGTATAAATAAGCATTCCAATTAGGAGTCTTCAGTGATAGCCTAAAATCACACCTTCTGTCTTGCTAATGTCCTTCCCCAGTCTANGTCTCGCAGTGCTTGGAAGCATGTAGACTGCTCCTGTCCTGCCAGTGGGAGCCAGCCTGGCTCTGGGGAGAGAGGGGAAAGGGCTGCTGGCACCCTGAGGATATTGTGCCCAAAGCCCCCCCAGCCCTGCCTGGAGAGGATTGGATGGTTTTTCCAGTTTGATTTTAAGGTTTTCTTGATCTTCATGTAACTGTGAGATTTGATGGACTCCTGTTGTCCACATTCCACTGTGCTTTTATGGCAGGAGCAATGATGAACCTTGGACTGACATCACAGCCTGGTTTGGAGTTGTTTGTGGTAGAGTTACAAGGCCCACTCCCCCCCGAGTGGGTAGGCCTACATACTTGTCCAGATTTTTTGGTCGCTGTTCTGGGTAGGATTTGTCTGCAAGGGAATCTATCATTGTTTTAATTCAATATGCAGTTACTGCTCCAGGGGTGGTGACTTGAGAGCATTTGTTCTATATGTTTCTCCTCTGTGTTCTGTCTTGCTTGACCTACAGGCAGAAATGCACATTGGCAATCTCAGCCTCTCCATCTATTCTCATTACTGCTCCAGCATGTGTTTTTACTTTACAGAGGATTGCACGGTGTTGCTGATGATAATGGGAAAGGAGATGTTATGGGCATGCAGCAGCTCCTTTTAACATCCTGGCCAATTTTTAGAAGCCAAGAAATAAAAAGTTATGATAATGTTCCAGTTAAAGCATGAAAGTACCTCATACAGTTTCAAAGTGGCTTAGTCTGTGTCATCACAGAAGCAAAGGAAAAGTGGGTCCAGCGTACTGCTGTTCCTAGGAGATAGTTGTATAAATAAGCATTCCAATTAGGAGTCTTCAGTGATAGCCTAAAATCACACCTTCTGTCTTGCTAATGTCCTTCCCCAGTCTAGCTGTCAGACAGGCCATCCCACCTCCATGGGATCCGAGTGCAAAGGACAGCACTGCAGGCTCAGCATTCATCTGAAGCATTGCTGGACCTTTTCTAGTGGGTGCAGTTTTAGATCCAGTGTTCAGCTCTGCTTTCTGTGTCTGTATTTGTTTAAATCTCTTCCATGTGTGCTTTCCAGGGTGATAAGATCTCAGCAGCACAAGCTCAGCAACAACTGAAATGATCCCATCATCTTTCAAAAGCCTCTGCTGTCAGCAGTGGTTCCTCCTTACCAAGTGGAGTAGCTCCCCGGGAGAGCTGCCCACTGCAACCTGCTCCTCAGGGATCAAGCTCAAGAAGGGAAGCTGAGACAGGCCATCCATGGAGGCAAACATTTGAGACAGAGTGATGGAAATGTTAGCTGAGATATGGTTGCACCTTTTAAACCCTCATCTGAGTTATGTAGAAGGTCAAATGTTTGTATAGGGTAAGTAAAAGTACCATGTCTCAAAAATACCATGTTCAGAGGGTGTGACGGTCATTGCCTCCCAAACAGAGTTATGGTTCTGCAGCAACTTACTCCAAAGTTCTTGATTTGACCCAAGGGCTGGAAATATCCACCTGGAATAACAAGGTTTTATGTGGGTAATGGCAACAGTGAGAGAAGCTTTGGTGGAGAGGCTCAGTTAAATTAGGCTTTGCTTTAGGTGACTTTCTTCCCTGAATCAGCCAGGATCCAGTGTGCTTTTGTCAGTGTGACTTCTCTTGTCAAGAGCTGAGTCTCCTGCTTATATGTTTGTCAGATCCTTCATTTAACAGGGCTCTGACTGGCTGGTGATATCGCAATAGGACTGGTGATTATTGAAATGTTATTGTCTAGTGCTGAACAGGCACAAACTTGCTATTTTATCATCCCTACTGAATTATTCTTAGAATGCTGTCGAATAAAAGACTAACTTGTCAGCACAACTTCATTTTTATTGTGTTTGTGCATTGAATCTAACCTACAGACAATGATGAATTTTGCACTGTGTGCTGTGGAAATGCTCCTATTCTTTGTCTTGTGTTCTTCTAAGCAAACCTACCTGCATAGTGTTTATCTGGAGGTGTAAAAGCTCCACTAGAAATTGATGCATATCCTGGCTTCATAAGACTTGCATATTCATTTGCTTATCTTCCATCTGAACAAAGGACCTCAGGAACCCACAAGCACGGTGAGAATCATCTTGATCCAATTTGCTACATGGTTTTGCTTGACTATGCAGAAGTTTTCTGTGTGTTTGGCAAAAAAGGGGTCAAACCCTGTATCTGAGCCTGCTATTTCTGGAAAAAATCCCCTGATGTTTTTAATCCTTTTTGAATGTGGATCTTCTGAGAGTTTATTTTGATTTATTAACCTGATTATTTGAACACAGAGAAACATTCTGGAACTGTGACCTTCGCTCAGGAAAGTGCACGCTCAAGATTTTCTGCTCCGAATCCCTCTGAGCTCAGTTCAAAGTGTGTGAAGGATCCTGATGTGCACACCAAGGCTCTTCAGAGGCAGAGGTGTGCCTGTGCACCTTCCTCCCTCTGTGAGCTCTGGGTACAGTTGGCTCTTGTGGTCTGTGTGGGGTAGAGGGACCTGCATCCTGTGGTTACCCAAAGGAGGGCTGGGGCTGCACCGGGGAACGCGTGGTGACAGCATCCCCAGGTTTCCCATTCCCTATGGGTGTATTTGAAGGATGTCAGTGTGGGTGCTATGCAGACAAAGCACAGGGACAGATGCTGTCCCCCTGGGCTGGGCAGTGACAGTGAATTTCTCCAGGGAGTGGCAGGATGAAATCTGCTCTTCACATTTTCTGCACAGCTCCTGCAGCCCGTGCACCAAGGCAGCAGTCGGCCGGGTTGTTGTACCTCCCTTCCTGTTACTCACAGGGTTTCTGACTAAATCACACATATCTGGGCAATATTTCTCCAACTTGGCTGCCTCAAAGAAGACACCTCTGGTGAGAGCAGTTTCACAAGGTGCTAGGGAGCCCCTGCTGCCAAGCAGAGTCAAATTTGTCATTGCTGGCCTATGGTTTCTTTATAATTGCAAACAGCCTGTCTGCCCAGGAGAGGGGCTCCAGCCCTCTGAGCAATCTTGGTGGCCCTTCTTTGGACTCGCTCCAACAGTTCCATGTCCTTCCTGTGCTGGGGACTCCAGGGTTGGACACAGTACTCCAAGTAGGCTCTCACCAGAGCAGAGTAGAGGAGGGCAATCACCACCCCTGACCTGCTTGCCATGCTTTTTCTGGTGCAGCCCAGGATACATTTGGCTTTCTGGGCTGCAAGCCCAGAGAAGGCTCTGGGGAGACCTTGCAGAGGCCTTCCCATACATGAAGAGGCTATAGGAAGGCTGGGGAGGGACCTTTTACAAGGCCATGTAGTGATAGGATGAGGAGTAATGGGTTTAAACTGGAAGAAGGTAGATTTAGGTTTGACATTGTGAAGAAATTCTTTACCATGAGGGTGGCAAGACCCTGGCCCAGGTTGCCCAGCGAAGCTGCTCCATCCCTGGAAGTGCTCAAGGCCAGGCTGCATGGGGCTTGGAGCAACCTGGTCTAGTGGGAGGTGTCCCTGCCCATGCAGGGGAGTTGGAACTGGATGATCTTTAAAGTCCCTTCCAGCCCAAACTGCTCTATGATTACCATTGCAGTTGGAAATGGGCATTTATTTTTTTTTTTTAATCCCATGGGTGTGATCTGAGTGTGCTGCACACAGGTGGAGGGAGCAGGAGCAGTGAGGATGTGTGGTGGGATGGCTCCTGTCCCTGGTGCAGCTGGCAGGGTACAGCACCCCATGGGTGTCTGGGAGGTGTTTGCTGGATGTCATCAGTGCTGCTTCTGCAAGCTGAGTGTTGGGAAAGGAAACAAATGGAAACAACAATGGGAGACAAAAAACAGCCTCGCATACAGCAAACTTTTAAATTCCCCATTTTGTAAGCAATAGCAATTGTTCAGGGCCAGCACCATAAACGCTCACCTCGGAGTGCTGCTCTCCATGCTGACAATGACCAGATGTTCAGTCGTATCTGACTACCCTCTGCCTCACAAGTTCAAGGTTTTCCTGTGCTGTGGGCCAAACCCAAAGCTCATGGGTGTGATGGAGGGACTCTGTGAGACATGGGGGCTTTGAGATGTTTTCAAAGCTCTGAGGTTGTTTGTAATAATATTGGACAGCAGTTTTCAAATGGCTCTGGCTGTGTTTTGAGCACTGTTCATTTCTGGGCTTTGCAAATGTGTCAGATGTAGACATCAGTAAAAAAACAGCATTGTGACTAACACTGGAGTGAAACCTGGGGTTGGGGAAGGAAAGAATTAAAAAGCTTCATTCACGCTACTTGCCTTACATCTTTAATACCTCTCTCCCTCTCTTATGGAGAGAAATTTTCATGACAAGCTGTGTTTCAAACATCAGACAATTATTTTATTTGCTGACTTAAGGAAAATTAATTTTTGTCCCTTTCATAGAATCATAGAATTAGCCGGGTTGGAAGGGACCTCAGAGATCATCAAGTCCAACCGTTTCCCAAAGCATGTTCTGTAACTGCATTTTTGATTTAGGGATGATTTGCCGTGGCTTTTAATTATTGGTGTTAACTGATCCTGACATGAGTTTGTTACCTCAAGAAAGCCCTTTTCATCTCAAAAGCTGTCCCCAGGGCGATCTTCATGGTTCTGGGGGTGAAGTCCAGAGAGCCAGCAGGTGTCCTGGGCTTTCCTTCTTTTTCCTAACAGAAGAGCAGCCTGACCAGCTGATGGCATGGGGATGATTGCTGCCTTTGGCTCCCAGTGACAATGAGTTACCAAGTAGGTAAGTGTTTCCAAAAATCCCTTTTCTCCCAGCAATACTCTGGCTGGTAGAAGAGACCCTGAAGGATCCATACCCAGGCCTCAATGCATCTCTGTTACAGTCTGATCTGCCAAATGGTCAGGACTGAGAGATCTTCAGCTGGGCTCAGACCGTAAAGGCCTGGGACAGATGTTGCTTTTCATGCCTCAGTTGCCTCCTGGTCAGCATACAGCAGCACAGCACAGTTGGCTTGGGCTCAAAGCTTGTCAGGGAAATTGCTCTTTTAATCCATAAATTTAAGGCATCTGTCAGGTTTCTTCTGTTTTCACTTACCCTGTGATGCCTACTGCAGCCTCTCTGAAGTGATAATATGGCTTGGTGTCCCTTTGACAACTGTCCAATATGCCAGTGCCCCCTGGCACCGTGAAAACCCAGGATATTTTAGTGCAAAACTTCAATGCCTAAATTTTTCCTACAACTCCCCTAATTCACTTATTAATCGATAAAATCTCAAATATTTCCACTTTATTCCAACCCCTCTCGTGCCCACCATGATCTCATCTTTTTCCCCATCCTAAAAAGTTTCATCAGAGTCAGTGGCAGGCTTGTCTGTAGCCTCTCCAAGTTCTGGGTCTGTAAGTGTACCTGAATTATTCTTCACCCATCCAGGGAGTCCCTAAACTCTTGGGTATTGCATATGCACACCAAGCAGTGCCTTAAATTACTTCTTTTTCTAATCGGCCCTTATAGAGACAGTTTTGGAGGTGGGATGTACGTGTCATTTTTTTGAACCACGATGTGTTTTCCAGAATCACAGCCAGCATGGCTGTCACTCATGTCCAGCCCAGGAGAGCCACATGCAGGAGCTCAAACAGTGGAGTGACGATCAGAACCTCAGCTGCCCTGTGTGTTTACACCCGTAGATGAAGATCAGCATAATGACCTACAGGTAAGCTAACAGAGGTTTTAACAGGTCAGTAAATAGCTGCCTGTTAGAGAAACATGGGGTGGAGATCTTCATGTGATTCTTCAAGAATGAATCACAAACTTGCGGACTACCTGGTGTTCTTGTCTAAGAAAACAAACAATTTATTTCCTATCTGCACAAACTGTGATTCTATTTTTTATTTTTTTTTTTGAGCAGGGCTTGTTCTAAGCCAGTGATGACAGCATGTCTCATCCCAGGCAGTTATAAGAAATCCTACATTCAACTCTGCTCTCTTAATAGCCTGGCTACTCATCTCCTAGGAACAGAAATGATAGTAAATGCCTTGTACCTTTTTTTCCCCTGTAACAGTACTGGCACTGATAGCTTGCACTGGTGTATCCCGAGCCCAGACCAGAGGGGCAATGTGCTGCTGTTGACAGTGACACCATAGCAGCATTTCAAAGGCTGATTGTTGCTCTCCTGGCAGTTTCTTTGCGTCCCTTGGTCTCTGTACAACTCCATTCCCACAAGGCCAGGCAATGCCTCTTGGGCACACAGGGCTGTACCAGAGCCCTTCCTCAGCAGCAGCCAACCTGGAAAACTGACCTCAGAAGCACCAGGGCCACTCTTGTTTTCAGCCTGGGATTCCATATGGATTGAAACACCTGCTGGGCAATGCCAAAGCTTGCAGACAACACAAGTGAAAAATAATCTCCGTGTACTTGACCTCTTGGTTGAACAGTGTTCCTCTGGGATGGATAAAGCTGTCTTGGGGGCGTTGGCTCAGCCTGTTGCCTGCTCCTAGCAGAAGGGAAAGGAGCCATCTGTTTGGTTTCCACTGACTTCTGAACATACCTGTATCCTATGAAGAAGGAACCCTTTGTGCACCCCTGATGTTAACCACACTCAGATGCGCCATTAGTTTTGCTCCTCTCTGCTTGCAAGCAAAGTTTCTGCACGTGGGCAGAGGGAAAGAATGTTTGGGGAATGCTCTTCCCTCCCCAGGCCCATGCACTGGGATGCACAGTGCTCCCACACCCCTGTTACTGGGTGATGTATGATCTAGTGGCACACGTAGCTCTCCATTTCTGTCTGTGTCCCTTCCCTAAGAAAAAGGATCTCTGTCTTAGAACTGACAGTAAAAATTAGGAAACATTGGTGTTTTATAGCTTGGCAGGCATGGAAGATGGGGCTTGACCATTGTGCTATGAGGGGACAGCATGTCCTCCCTTTCACTGTTTAAAATAGGTTGATTTGAATGCTAGAACAGATTAAGGCACTGTGGGTGTTTAAACTTTCAGGATGATTGATCACCTCTCGGAGAAAGGCAGATGGTACGGTGATGAGTTCCAGATCCTTTCAATTGAGTATCTCCAGGGAAAGCTTTATGGACCAGGCTGGGGGGAGGGTGCTCTTAATTTCATTATTTTCGTAATAACAATGTAGGTTTTGAAATTAAACCCTCTTGGCTCATAAACAGTAACTGTAAAAATTGACTCAGTTTAAAATAAACTGCCTGGACCACTCTAGGATGTGGGCCAAGCAAAAGGGCCTCAGTTCACATTCCCCCCAAAAGCTCTGGGAAAATTTGGAGTGGGTCAGACTTTGTGCTGTGGTCTTAGCCGAGTGCTGCTGTGTGGCCCCTGGAGACAGTCCAGCTTTGTGGCTTTAGGTGGTCACCATGCCAGATCCTGGCTCTGCCAAAGGCATCTATCTGCATTAATTCCTCTGTTTGGGTTGCCCTACTTACAGGCTTTTGATCCCTGGAGTAGGAAGACCCACTTCAGATATTTCAGAAGACCCACTTTTCAGACCCACTTAAAATATTCCAGTGGCTGTCCTGGAGCCTTTAGGGCAGTAACCCCACAGTGGGGCTGATGCTCAGTGAGCTATCATTGATCTTTATCAGTGAAATAAGCAAAGCTCAGCAGCTTCCCAAACACATCCAGCCTTCCTGCTAGCTGTGGTTGTCTGAGGAGGGGGAGAATTGATTACAAAGAGCCATTTGCCTTCTTGCTTTCTGGCAGAGCTTTTAGCACTTTGCAGCAAGGGTGGCAGGCTACGGTCAGCCCCCCATCATCTGAAGCAGGTTTCCCCCAAGCATGCCCAAGGGCTCAGAGCAGAAGAATGTGTCTGCAAGGCAGGGACTGCATCTTCATGGTCCCTTTGGTCCCCACCCTTTGCCAGGAGGCTGAGGAATCCCACGTAGGCTTCCATTCACAAGCCATTACCTCTGTGGGCATTCAAGGAGCCAGTTAGTTTTTTGAAGGCAGTTTCTGGGCTTTAGAGTGATGTGAAGTTTCCCCAGCAGCCAGCTGGCAGCAGCCCCTGGGCAAAAGCCCACGCTCTGTCACTCTTCCTTGAAGTGCACCCCAGCCTGCCCAGGTCTCAGCTCTCTGCTGCTTTGGTCTGTCTAGCTTGACTTCTGCAATTAATTAAAGGTTATTGTAGGTTTAAAATATTGCCTGCTTTGCAGTATCTGCAGTCCCACTAGGCAAAGCCGCCTGTTTATTGTTATAACACCAGCTAAGCACAACACAGAGAAGTCCCTGTAGAAAAGAGTGGATTTGAAAAAAAAAAAAAAAAAAAAGGTATTCCTGGCTGATCTCCGAAACTTAAATGCCATTGGAAACTCGCACTAAGTTTATTTTTTTTCCTCCATAAATCACATCTCGGAGCTTTTGTTATTCTGCTCTCATCCTGTCTATCTTCCCAGTGCTGATAAAGAGCACTCAGCTGCTGTCCCAGATCCCTGCAGGGTGAGCAGAGCTCCTGGGGCATTGCTGGGGGGTTTCCTAGGACTGCCAGAGCTGTTCCCTGCCCCCCAGGCATTGCTGGAGATGGGCAGAGCTGACTTGGGTGGGAGGGAGGTGGTTCACCAGGGCTGGTGGCCCCACCACTGTGACTGTGTTTATCGAGGGGCAGCACCTCTGCCACACAAGGCTTCTGCCAAACCAGCTGTGCCAGCATCCTGCTGGGCTGGGAAAAATGCTGGTGAGTAGCAAAATGACTTTCCAGTAGCTGCCAGTCAGTCTTCGCTGGGGTGTATCAGCTGTGGGTTGTACTCTACCCAAGCATCAAAGTGTGCCTGTGCAGTCATAGAATCATGGAATTGTTTTGGTTGGGAAAGACTTTCAAGAATCATCAAGCCCAACCATTAACCTGACAAGTCCATCAGTAAATCATGTTCCTCAGCACCATATCTACATGTCTTCTAAATATCTCTGGGGATGGTGATGCCACCACAGCCTGTTCCAGTGCCTGACTGCTTTCAAGGACCTAAGACCCAATCTAAACGTCCTCTGACACTACTTGAAGCCTCTTGTTCTATCACTTGCAAACTGGGAGAAGAGACAGCTTGCTGGCACAGCCTCCTTTCAGGTAGTTTTAGAGAGCAACATGATCTCTCCTCAGCCTCCTCTTCTCCAGGCTGAACAATCCCAGTTCCTTCAATCACTCCTTATAAGATTTGTACTCCAGACCTTGACCAGCTTTGGTGCCCTTCTCTGAACAGTCTGGTTTCTCTACACTGGAAAACAGAGGAAAAAACCCTTCTAAACTCTCTGTCCTCTCTTCTTTTTAGCACAGCTGCTGGGCTGCCAGAGCTGCGCATGCATGGGGCTGGGGGTAGCATGGCTTTTCTCCTGCAAGGATATGGGTCAAGTGGGCTGCTGTGCTGCCTGTGGCCATTTGACATGTACAAAATACAGAGGAGACCCTGAGAACTGGGGGCTGGCCTGTCACCCAGCCCACAAGGGTGCCTGCCTCTGTAGAGGGGCTGCTGGAGCCACAGCAAAGACCCTGGGAATGGATCCTCTGGGGCTCAGTCCCTTCAGCACTAAATACTCAGCCTTCAGATAAAACCCTCTCCAAAAGGAGAAAATTCCACTGTAGGATGGGCTTGCATATGAATTAAAATAAGCAAATGCCCTGAAATGTATTCTGGGCTTCTCTTCAGAGGAACTGGAATATCCAGTATCCAGCTGAGTATGAAAATCCCCTCACCCTGCAGTGTGAAGCAAGGGATGGATGGGAAGAGAGAGCCTGTCTGTCAGGCTGGTTCAAGGGTTTGAGTACTTGTGCATTTTTATATGTCAGAGCAAGCTCATATATATAATATATATGGTTTATTTGTTTTTTTTTTCCCTTCAGCACCCATCTTTTTCATTTTCTTCACACTCCCCTGGGACCATGCAGAGGAAGACTCAAGCTATTATTGCTATGTGCCTTCGTTTCACACACATTAACATGAAGATGCTGAATGACAGGAGAATTCAGTCCTCCTCCTGCTGGTGCCTGGTGTGTGCAGGTGGCAATCCTGATGTTCAGAGGGAGGAATCAGACTGCCAGGCACCAAGGCCTCTGCTCCTTTCTGATGTCTCTGAGCCAGGTAACCCTGTGGAATAAATACTGAGGTCTTTTTAATTCTCCAGCTCCCTACAGAAGACATTGATGTATCATTCTGATCCTTTTCCACAACTAACCAGCAGCACAATCACAGATGAAATGGAAATATCTCTATATAGGTGCTGCCTGAGGTGACTACTGAAGGTTTCCCAGTGACCTGGCACATGATGAACTGGAATGATTTCTGATTTCACTGCTGGCCTCCCTTATCATGTCTGCATAATTTAGCAAGAATAATGAGCCAGATCATCATGTTTGCTACGATACAGCAGCTGATGAAGTGGCCCATCATCTCAGCTGCTAATAGCACATCCTGGTGCGAGCAGTGGGCTGAATGTCTTGGCTTTTACTGAGAGCAATGAAACTCCTGAGTAGGTTTATTTTGCTTTTCTCCTTGCATTTGATGTGAACTTTATGCTAATGTGTTTCGGCTCTCTTCATGTTCCTGTCAATAATCCAACTTTCACATCTTTGCCAGTGAGAAGCAAATCAATTAGGTTCCTGAAACTTCACAGGAGTGATGGTTTCAAAGCAATTGACTGTAAACACATTACTCAAGGAAGATTATTAGCAGAATATTCATGACATAGGTTTATCTTCCAGAAGGAAAAAATTCAGACTTTAATATCTTTGCGTGCTTTATCTGCCATGCTTTCCGTCTTGGTGCTCTGTAACTACTGTATGAGATTTTAATATTAGGTAAAATTAATCTTTTTGAAGAAAGATACAGAGGGAATATCCACCAAAATTCTGAATTGTACTGTTTGCTTTTTGCTCCTTTGGTAAATGGCAATGGTGGTAACAATCTTTTTTTGAGGATTAGGTTTTAGTATCAGTGTATATTATACCAATGTTTTCCTAAAAGCTCAAAGTGGAATTTACCCTGAAATTAGTGTTTGATTAAAAGTGGGATTATGTGAACTAAGAGTAATGATCTTTCAGTCAGGATAATTTCTCATTTCTCTGAGTGAAAGATGGAGGAACCCTCCGCAATAAGCAGGGTCACGGTGTTATTGTAAACTTCCCATGATTTTGAGAACAACTTGGAACAATATTTATTGGAAATACAGTGCAGATACACGCCTGTGAAGTTAGAGTTCACCCATTGCCCTTCCTTATGGTGAGCTGCAAAAAAGATCAGTCTGAATCTTGTGATTCTAGAGCCTTTAAAAAGACTTTTTTTTATAGGGGTTTAAAAATCTTTAAACTGCACACTCTGCTAGTGGTCATCTGGGCTGGGGAGGGGGGGGTTGCCCTGCATCCCTGTCCTCAGCAGAGTCCCACTGTCCCACTGCTTTCTTTGGGCAGTTTCAGGAGCTGTGTGTGTGTTTTGCCCCTTTGACTGTGCAGCTGTGGGGCAGCCCGGAGCAGGGATGGGATGCTGCAGAGCCTGTGGAGCTGCTTGGACAAGCAACAGCTGCTCTGCCTTCTTCTGCCTCTCTGGTTTTAGAGGTAAGTGGGCAGCTCTGTTCAGATGCCATCTTCAGAGCTTCTCCCCTGCCTGAGAAGACCCTGCAGATAAACACCTCTCAGATAAAACATCCCCACTCTGCAGTGTATGGATGCCTAGAATGCCCCAAGTAACCAAAGCAGAGCTTCACTGTATTGTGTTGGGGATTTAGGGGAAGCTTTGCCAGGGTGCATGCTGTGCCAAAACTCCATCAGATACCTTTCTCCCACACCCTGGGAATCCAGCACAGGGCCAACTGGCATTTTGCAGACTCCTGGGGGGTGAGTGCCCTTCCAGTTTGTCATTTGGAGCTTGCCAGCTAGTGCTGGGGATGTAGCGTATTGCAAACACAGAAACTTCTCCAGGAAGGGTTAGGCAGGTCCTGTCCTCTGAGAATTATGGATGTGCTGCAGGGCTTTGTAATAAATGATCTTTGATGCAAATATTATTTTATTAAGTTTGATGGAAGAACTAAGCAAAATGCTTTTGGGGTAGTTATGTCACTGTTAAGCTGCTTTCCCACGTTAGTACCCCATAAATAAAAAAAGTTACAACATATTCTTTGTCCAGAGCCATGCACAGACTGTTGCACAACATCTTTGCTTAGTGCAGGCTTTATTCTCTATGATGTCTGACTTGCCATGGCTGCAGCAGGAGCAGCCTGGAGGTGGTTCTGAGCAGAGAACAGCCCCCTGGGAGGGGGTGAGCCCAGAGGGTGGCTACAGAGGGCTGGGAGGTGGCACCTCTGGTGGTGGTACCTCTGGGTACACAGCAGGAGCTGTGTCCTGCGGGTGTCAGCCAAGGGGTTCCTGCACATCCACAGCAGGTGCTGGCGTGTAGTGGAATGACCGGCAAGCATGGGGTTTTCTAGGTCAAAATTGCAGCTTATGGCTTAGGGTTGGGGATCAGCGAGAGCCCAGCAGGGAGGGGAGGGGACATCCCTCTGCCCTGTCCCAGTGACTGCCAGCACTTGGCTGTACCACAGGACCTCAGGGTGTCTCAGGGTCCCTGAGGTTAGCTGTCAAGAGCTGTGTTCATCTCCTTGCTGCAGCCATTGCTCATGTGGGCTGGCTGTCCCCTCACCAGCCCCTTGGCCCAACCTTGGGCAGAGTCTGGCACAGCAGCTCCTCCCCTTCCAGGCTGATCCTCTAACCCTGATGCTCCAAAGGAAGAATCTAACTGCTGCCGGTGTTTAGATGCACAAGACACCTCTGCTCTTCATGAGTCCTGAGCAGCAGCAGCAGCCAGTGAAGGGTGGCAAGGCAGGACACTGGGATGCATCTATCCAGTAGGACTGTCACTGTTCTGACTCTCCCCACCGTGTTGCCTCAGGGCTCATGATTTCTGGCTTCATACCTGGGTATCCCCAGAATTAAATCATGTGCCTGAAGCTGTGTTTGCAGGCAGGGAGCAGGCTCTGCTTGGGGTAAGTCTGTCTGTGTAGGGTTTCTTAAGTCTGCTGTTTAAATTATTTCCTTACTCAGCATAAAAGCACTGAAGTGATGTAAACACACTCAGGCACTAGGGGCAGCCCTAGGACCTGGTCCAGGCTGTGACCTCAGATGCCACTGTTGTTTTCAGCTTATTTCTTGTGCTTCAAGTAAAGGCCAAAAGATTTGAGGGACAAGGACAAAGTGCAGAAGGATACCACAAGGAGCTGCCATCACCTACGTGCCGAAGCCTTCTCAGGCAGCAGAACCTTGCTGAGCCTGCAGCATAGTGCAGCCCTTACTGAGGGCTGGATTCCTCCCTTTGTTCGCTGCCAGGCTGCTTGCCTGCAGATTTTGAACATCCTTCAAGTAAAAGTCAGACAAAGCTGTCCCCCCTGCTCCAAAGCTCTCTCCAGTTTGTCTCTGCTGGCAGCACGCTGCTGCTGGCAGGAGCTGGCGGGGCCCAGCACCAGCAGAACTTGTGGCAATGCAGATGGAAAGTCCAACGGGGGAGCAAGCACGGGCTCTGTGCCTCCTTTCCCAGCTCCAAGCCCATGTCCTCAGTTGCCAGCATGGGCAGGAGCCAGTGAGAGCCTGTGGCTTGGGATGGGTTCAGCTGGGTCTCCAGGGGGGGTCCAGCAGGCTCCCCTCTGGCTCCTGGCACCACAGCTGCTCCCCCCTCTCCGTTCCCTTCCTGGGATGTTGCTCATGCACTACCTCAAACCCACGTTCTGAAATGCAGTTTATAAACTCCGTGTGTTTTGCTTCTTCCCACTGTCCTTCCGTGTGGTCCTGGAGTAATTGCAGAGAAGGCTCCCTGTGTTTCTTCTGCAGTCGGAGGCTGGGAGGGATAGGATGTGTGCTTCTCCTGAGGGTGTCACAGGCAGCTGGGAGACAGCCACAGACTGGCTCTGTCTAGGGAGAGATTTGCAGTGATGATGGGTCCTTCTGCCCTCACTCATCCCAGCTGATAGCCCCGTGCTCTGCTGCTTTCTCTCTCATCTCTATTTCTCTATGATTTCTCCCCTTAATGCTCTCTCTCCATTTCCTCCCCGGTTCTGTATTCAGGGCCCAGCTGCAGCTGTGTGACCTTTCTGCAGAGGCGTAGGAGGTGCTGGGCCTGAAGCATGTGCTCACAGAAACATTGAAGGCTGCTGAGACCACCCCTCCAGGGTCACAGAGTGCTGCTCTGCACCCAGATAGGCCCCTGTAAGGTTTTAACTGACTCAAAACGAGGAATTTTCTCTTTCCTTCCCAAACTTAACACGAACATTTCCACTGAAACATTTGCAAAAAAACCCTCAGTGCTAGGGAAACACCTGGCTTGGGGGCCAAAAAAAAAATATCTTAATGTGAATGATTTGAGTTGTGTAGCTTTGCCAGCACCTGAAATCAGAGACAAAGTTTGGAGGCAGCAGACACTGGGGCACTCGGTGGCTGCCCCTGTGCCAGGGTGTGATGCCTGGCAGCTGAGGCTGACAGTGATGCTCAGCTCCAGCTTCAGCAGGAATTGGATTAGTAAAATGTTATCAAGTTTCCTTTTCTAATTCTTGCTTTTCGGGGTGTGCACACAAGTGAGCATTTAGCTTATAGTGCACGGAGGTTTTGGTGCCTTGTGAAAGATTTCTTTAATACCAAGCCTGACTGGAAGTAGGTCAACTGAAAAATGAGTAAATTACACTTGCAAAAATGCATTAGGAGCTGTGGTGTGCATAAATCCAACTGCCCTTTTAGCAGAGGTCCTAGAAAATTAGAAATTAGAGGTTTAGATAGAAAAGTTTTCCAGGCTGCAGTCAGCAAAGCTGCCTCTGGGCTCACTGCCTGCCCTGAGGTTTTTCTTCCACCTCTTCTGGAGAGCTGCTGGAAGAGTTGGGGGGGGCAGCAGCTCATGGAATGACTTAGTGCATCTTATTTTTTTCTTTTTAAGGTTAGATTATTCCATAGAATCTTGTTTCTTAGTGTACCCTCAATAAAAAGGATGAGTGTTGCTCCCACTAGCAAAGCCCTCCTCAGGAGCAGCCAGTGCTAGGCAGTCTTCTGGAAATCAAAACCTGCAGCATATGGTGATGTTGTATTTGGGTATCACCAGGGTTTTGAAGTTGAAAACCTTCAAAATCTTTCTAACCTTGGTCACTGAAAAGCCATACATTCAGACGCACAACTCTTGCTCTTCTTCCTAATAACAGGGAGTGCAGGAAGGGGCTCCAGGGAAATACAGGTTCAGCAATGGAAAATTTTTGTTTTTTAAAGAAAAAATACAAACAAACTAACATCTTGAAAACCCAACCTTTCAAAACTATAGGTTGAGTATACCCAGACACACTAGCAAATCTGTTTCTCAAATGATGTTCCGTAGTCTCTAGCAAGCATTTTAAATACCAACTCTTCAAGAAAAACCATAGCAAAGCAGTTTAACATAAATATGTTGGGTGAATTGTGACGACAAATACTTTCAAACAAGTGTTTTAAAAAATTTCCTTGTGTTTTCTTGTTCTCAGGCTTGTGGTTTCTTGACCAAGAACCTTAAAACTGCAGAAAAAAAAAATGAAGATTTTTCCTTCTCTCCCTCTCCTCCTACCTGATTTGAACATTGTTCTCTTTTCCCGAGTGTGGTTCTTGTTCTGCTCTTTGCCAGGAGTGCCTCCTCCTCCAAATGCACATGAAACTTGTGATGTATTTAAAAATAAATGTTTGTTAGCCCCTCACACCCAGTCTCATCCAGCTGTCAGATTCATTTGAAGGGCAAGAAGTACTTGATTTTTCTTTAAAAGGTATCAGAGGACTAGTAGTCAAGAAAATAGATTTTAAAAGTGCCCCCTTTTAAACAGCTTTCTGTGTCTTGTTTCACTGATTGTATGCTCCCAGATGCCCAGGCAGGGAAGGTCCTTCAGTGTGTGCTTCTGAAATCCCCGAGATAAGCAAGTTTAAAGTGCACCCTGAGTGCTCGTCTCTATTGCAGATTCCCCCTGTGCACCAGCACTGCAGAGTCCCCCGGGCAGTTGGGGATGAAGGTTTTTAATTGCTGCCTAAGTTCATGTTATATTGCTATCACCACTGGGAATGGAAAACTTCTGTTTAACTCCTCGTTGCTGCCAGGGTTTCTTTGTGCTTGCTTGGTGAGAAAATTCACCCCGGTAGCACAGCAGGCAATGTGAAAACCCTACATTGCTGCATTAAATCCTCTTGTAAAGCAGAAGCACACTTTGAAATGTTAAGAGGCTTCTTCCTTGTCTATCTTCATTTCTTCTTCCCTTTTCCCAGATGTTCTGCTGGGAGCTTGTTATCCTCCTTCTCACTGCATCAGTTTCAACCACAGGGCTGCTGTGTGATGGCACCACTAAATTTTTCTTTCTGGTTGAGGGGGAAATGTTTAGGTGAGTTTTGCTCATAATATCCTGAAAGAAGAGCAGATACGAAAACTGTAAAGGTGTTTAAAAATGCAGCTGGGCTCCTGGACCCTGAAGAACACAAGCTGCTTGCTTGCTTTGCCAGGGTCACATCTGTGTGCTCCAGAGCTTTGGAGTCTCGAGTGCCAAGCAGGGGACAGCCAGCACTGGAGTGAGGAAAATGCTACAGCTGCAGAGGTCAGTGTCCTGTCAGCTCATGGGATTGCTGTCCTTTGTCAGTGTGAAGGGATGAAGCCTTCTAATAATGTTCAACTGCTTACCAACACCCCAACGTGGCACCTCTTTTTTTACATCAGCTGCATTTTTCAGCAGTAACTTCTACATTTCCTGTCTTGGGACCTTGGTCTGAACTTCTCTTATGCCTCAACTTAGGGTTTGTGTTTATTTCATAGCTTTTAGGGGAAAACCCCCTGGTTTTGTGAAGGAGAGGGGCTATCCTGCACAGTTGCATTACACCAAGTGTCAAGCCTGTATATTTCATTCTTCAGAAAACCACTAAAAAGAAAGCTATAGTAATTTTAGTCCAGGTTAAATGCTGCCTTAAAAGCAAGGAAGGAATTGCAGTTGTAGACAGCTAGTCATTTATTTATATTTCAAGTAAATTTTATCTCATTTAAAATATGTTTTATTAAATAGCATGCAGATAGTTCTACATGTATTCAGGTTTTCATGCCAAAACATACTTTTTGGGGCATTATTGTATGTACTGAGATAAAGAAGGAAAAGGTAAGACTGTCATAAGGCAGAAGTTATTCTGCATTCTCAGCAACACAAGTAGAAGCTGAGGCCTGACAGAGGCTTCGTTTCTGAGCAAACTCAATTTTCTCCTGGGAGTGGAAAAGAGAGGCACATGGTGATGGGGGTGAGACTAGGGCTGCATACCAAGTCACACACAGGCAGCCAGTGGCTTTTCATCCATGCCGGTGCTGGATTTTTGAATCTTGTTAAAGGAAAGAGCACTGATAGGCTCCTAGGAAGAAATAAAAGCTCTGCCCAGGAGCTTTGCTGAGGCCTGAGTTGCAGGAGGTGGCTTTTGCCAGTTTACAGAGAGAGGTAAATGAATGGGAATATTCTCTGCCTTGCAAAGGATTCCCTGGATTCCATCCTGCTGGCATGATGAAACAGGATTGTACTGTGCAGGGTTAAGATAATGGCAATTTTGCTTGAATACAGCGGAACACCCACCTGGAAAGACATGAGGTTCTGCTGCAGAGTCAGGTGGGTGCTGTGGAGTCTCTGGGGCCGTGGTGATGCTCAGCCAGGGGGGCAGCCCTGTCCCCTGCCTCTGCCAGAATGCCTTCCTTGGGAAGATTCATGAGCTTCCCTATAAACAGGGATCAAGGCATTATGGCCCAGGGCTGATCACAGCTGGGATGAGGACTGCTCTGTTTGCCTGGTTTTTCTTACAGTCACGACTCGGAGCCCATTCACCATTTCAAAGGAGCAGAGACAAGCACAAAGCCCATGGG
Organism: Florisuga fusca; assembly: GCA_038090715.1. NCBI lineage: Eukaryota > Metazoa > Chordata > Aves > Apodiformes > Trochilidae > Florisuga > Florisuga fusca. The sequence goes on along the minus strand of JAAWXA010000015.1, from coordinate 7,540,594 downwards.
AGTGCCTTTCTTTTTCTCTGTGTGCAAGTTGCTTATTATTATACATAATCAGGAATCGGAGCCAAACAAAATCAGGATGACAAATACACCACCACAAGCAAAATATATGGAATATTTGTCATGTTCTTTTCATCAGCCGTTTTGCACAAGGTATTTCGACAGAGTAATTTATCTTCTTCAGTTACTCACTGTAACAATATTAGCAGAGGATGAAGTAATGATTGTTAATGATGGGTGAATTACTGTCCAAACTGGCAAATTCCATGTGTTTTTGTAACTTGTTAAAATTTACCTGTTGAATATTCCTCCTCAGGGGACCATGAGAGAACTGATCCTTCAGACCCAGGTTAACCAACTGTGGTATGTCTGTTGTCAGCAGAAATTTTGCTCTTCTTAAAATCTAACTTATTCCAAATGTCACTTCCATACGATCCCAAAAGAAGTGCTTACAGATCCCTGAGTTGAGGAGAGCAGCAGGGGAAAGGAGAAAGGGGATTAGATGAGTCCGTTTCATCAGGAAGTTTTGTCACCTTGCCAAATCATTTGAGTTGCCAAACCCAGTATCTCTTGCCCTCTAAATCAGCTCAGTATGCTGTGTGGAGCAGCAGGCTGAACAGCAGTGTCCTTGAAGGGGATAGTACTTTTAATTGAAAATAATGAACCAGATGTTCAGCATTTACTGAGTAACAGACCACCTCCCTAGAGCTGTGGGGCCAGACCTGTGACTGATGGAGTGGGACCCAGTGTTTCTGGGGGCATTTTCCTATCCTGGAGCTGCTTGGTGTCCCCCTCCCTGCATGCTGTCCTTGGATGGCAGTAAAGCCAGGACTTTGGGCTTCAAACCTTTCCCTGCCCCATCCCAGGCACTGCTGATCCTAATCCCAGCCCAGGGTTGACTCAGCTGTCTGCAGGGCAGCTCCTCCTGCCCCCCCTCACAGCCTGTGCCTCACCTCCCATACACTTGGATGTGTTTCACTGCTGCATTTTGTTGTGTATATTTATTTGGAGTTAGAAAAAGCATAGGTGGAAAAATTGCTCTGGAACAAGTTACCTGACTTGTCCTTTTCTGTGTGGCTTGGCTGCTGCTCTGGCTCATCAGAGCTGTGCTCAAAGTCCCCAAACCTCCCAAGCTCTGGCATCTGGGCAGCTTTCAACTGGAGCTAGAGCCAGCCGTTTACAGGGAGGAACTGGTGGGAGATGTTTGCATGTGGTAATGTGCTCAATGGCTCTCAGGCTAGGCAATGAAAAATGCAAAACATCCTGGAAAAACTGCTGGCCTCTGGTTCTTAACTCTTTGGTGATCATGTAACAAGCAGCTAATAACTGTAATAACTTGATTAAAAGTATTTGTTTCCTCTCTTATTTCTTAGTTAAGCAAGAAGCTAAATCTGACTTCCCAGCTTGTTTAGAAAATCTTCATAGATTTTTTTCCTGTCTGCATAAGAGATATTGCTATTTACTTTACTCTTTTAACTCCAAGGTTCAATATCAGAATGTTTTGATTTGCTATTTGAGCCATTAGAAAGTTACAGATTTTCAGGTCCTAGCATGGATTAATCCCTGAAGATGCTGTTTCACAGACATCCCTTCAATGAGACTCTGCATTAACTCACTGAATCCCCTGCTGCACACGAGCATCATTTGTGGTGAGACACATCTCTGGTGGCAGTATCTCCAGTTTGCAGTATGAAAGTGGTCCACAGGCTTGTTATCACCATGTAAGGGTGACAGAAGAGGTGAAAAGTGTCCCAAACATCTCTAATGCTAATGTCTGACAAGAAGGCAGGTGATGGCTGGGCATGGCTGGTGAGGCAGGAGGGGAGCAGGTGGCTCCAGGCAGTGTTCCCATCATGTGCATCACTGGGTGATAGCAGTGATGGGACCTGGAGCATGGAGCTTATGGCAGAACTAAAACACTTGTGAGAATCTCAAGGTCAAATAGCAATAGAAATTTTGCTACATAATTTCTATGCACACACATGTACAATAATGTATATTATAAAAATACTTTATAAAAACCAACATACATACAGGATATTTATGCCATTAACACCATCACCTGCGTCTTCTGTGTGAAAATGCACAAGTGCCTCTGTGTGAACTTCAGGTGATCTTTGGTCCTTTTGGCCACCAAGTATATTCTTTAATTACTTTGCACAACACCCACATCACTGATGGGCACTTCATAACTATGGGTACATCCATCCTGGTAGGCTTCATCTCTGGTTTCATGTGGCAGACGACCACATTTTTTTCTCTCTATTTTAGCAAAAGTATCCAGCATGATTCAGATTTGCTTTCTTAGCAGTTATACGTGTTGTGCATACAGAATAACCAACTCTGTTGTCTGCAGGGCTGTTCAGTGCTCCTGGAGCAGCAGGTGAGATGCTTTAATCTGAGATCCCCATTAGGAAACTGGTACAAGCAGTTCATCTAACATCTTGAGACCTTTAAGTGGGGTTTTTCCCCCTCTGTGACTAGGGGTGAGTCATTGCCTGCAGCTTCCCTGAACCTCTCTGGAGAAGCAGCCTATTTCTCTGTGATAGGTGCCCCATTTCTGTCTCTCTGACAGGATGCCTGATGGGTCAGTCCTGCTCAACCTCCCCGAAGCCTGGCCCTGGGGACAGGGGAGGTGGGGGCTGCTGAGCCCTCCCCATGACTTGCTGAAGGGGAGCTCCAGTTTTGATCATTCTCTTGGTGCTCAGAAAGCCAAAGATTTTACTGTTTTGTTTTGTTTTACTGTTTTACTTTCCTTTCCTTTCACAAGCTTGGAAAGCAGAAGCAGTCAGAAACAGCTGGGGCTGCTGAGTGAGAAGAAAACCCTATCAGCAACTGATTTGAATGGGAGTAACAGAGAGTTGTTGATGGGAAGTCAAGGCTGAGGTACATCATCATCATGGCTAACTAGCTTGTTTACCTTCTATAGTCCTTTCAGAATGTTTCTTCACTTTTTTTTTTTACTTTTTTTTTAATGGAAAATCTGGGGGTGGTTCTTTCCTTTCTGCTTTTTATCTCTGGGTTTTGTTAAACCCACAAAAATGCTGAGAGAAGTTGCTTAATCCTCCTCAAGTCTGTCATCATGTTTCAGCTCAATATAAATTTTTGTTTGATTTTTGAGGAAACTGTTGTTTCAAGTGGTTTTTTGGGCCATGACAGAAGATGTCATTTGTATGTGTTATGGAAAACTTTTTTTAATGAGTACAACTAACATTGCAAAACCAATGTTGTGCACATAGAGTTTTTAGGGGTAGGTCAAGAAAATGTCCCAGAGAGTGGGGCTGAGCAGCTCCAGGTGGTACATTTGATCTAGCACAGATTTCACTACGTGTCACTACTAAGGGTACATATCCCTGAGGGTTTTGCTTTCTGTTATTTTTTCATATGTCATCAAAGACCTCACTCTTAGTGCAAAGCTCAAATCCCAGGCTTTCTGACATCACTGCAGCCTGCTCCAGTAAGATGCTTACTGTGCTGCCCCTTTTTGCTGCTTCTAAAATCACTTTTCTTTGAAAATACAGGCTGTGTTCTGGGTAGTTACAGGCTTGGCAATTACCTCTCCGTGCACTAGCAGAACAAGATCTATAGCAGAGTGATATAGATTAATATCTGTGCATAGGCCCTGGCTTCCCAGAGGAGTTATTGATAAGAATCTCTTTTTTGGTCAAAACATCCCTGACAGCATCCATCGCACACGTCGGGAAGTCATCGGCATACCTGCTAAGCATTCCAGGTTTATCAGCTTAAAAAGTTTCTTAAACTGTTATACAAACAGGCTTTTAATTAGATCTTTCTTACAGTCTGTTAATTTATTAAAAGGGACATCTGTACTAGCTGATCAAGCACCACACCTTCTTCCCTTTGCCTTCCATCCTCCCAAAAGCTCTGCTCGTAACTGTGCCAGGTATTTATGTGCAGATTGTCACCTAATCTACAAAAATGAGATCTTCCTGTGCACACCACTTACAGCCTTACAGCTGTATTACAGACTCATAGCTGACACTGAACTGAACTTCCTGTTGAACTCCCTATCTCACAGCCTGAAAACATCAGGTCTCTTGTGACTGAACTGCATAAGCAGCAAAACTCAGTATTTTCTTTTTGTTAACACGTTTCAGCACAAATTCTGAGAAACTTCTGTACCTTTCATGTTCTGAATGTGGTCATGAACCTTCCTTGGCTATAGCAAAATACCCATGCACTGGTATAACAGGTATCCTGTGCTTTGTGTCAGTTCAAGCTCTCATGATAAGAAGGTAACTTGGTGCAGGGTACCAGGCTGGGAAGACACCTCCTGCACGGAGACACCTTTGTGTCCCTTGGTGGCAGATGGTACAGAAGATTGCTTAAGCTGAACTGGCTGAGGGGTTTCCCTCACTATTTTCTGAGACAAATTTGCAGTTTCAGCAAAAGGAAACTTTTTAGGGAAAAAAACAAAACAAAACAAAAAACAAACTGAAATAGGAAAAAAAAACCCCAACACTTCATTTAGGGGATAAAAAGGAATTCAGTTCTCCATCAGGGAAATCAGAAGGAGATGTTTCCTCCAGGAAATGCTGGTGAAATGTTGATACTGGTCTGCTTTTCCAAGGGAAGAAGTCTGCTCTCTCATGCCTGTGCCAGGTCAGGGGAAAGGGGTTCTGGCAAGAGTTTGTCCCACACATGCAGTAAGGGGCATGGGCCTCTGAACCTGGTTCCACAGCCATTCATCAGAGCAGGTTCATTTGGTTGATTTCCCCACAAGAAATATTTGAGCCAAGAATGCTCTGGACTCCCACACATCACAGGAGGTTGCAAAAACCTGACCTTTTGTGTTCCACTTTAGAAAAAAACCAAATGGAATTTCAAATGGGAGGAAACAGTTATTCTTGATCTGTCACCCATGGACCACCTTAAGGTCTGGTAAGTCAGGCTTGATTGTACAGATACACAGTGGCCCTAGAGATTGTTGAAAGCTGAGCCAAAATAATTGGAAAGGACTGCAATAGAAATGGCCAAGGACAGATTATTGTTCTGCTGTCATCAGCTCTGGCTTAAAGAAAATGCTGTAATTTTAAATGAAGAGTGACTAAATTGGAAGTAGAGCAGCTCAATACATTAGCTGAGCACAACAGCAATAGCTCTGATTTCACCTTGTGCTGATTTCCCACCTTGCAGAGCATAACAGCAATAAACTGTATGCAGCCAGCAGCTCTGGGGAAATGGGAATGGTCCTGCCTGGCACTGCCAGATGGCTGCAGCCCCCAGCTGAGGCTAAAAGCATCTTCCCTGCATCCTGAGGCTGTCTGGTTAGGGAAAAGGGACCCAGGAAAAGTAACAAGTAGATGATAAACTTTGGGTTTGGAAAGTTTGGGAAACAGAATATCACTGGCTTGCTGGAAAGGTTGTGGGATCAAGTACTGGCATCCCACCTTGTTCTGCACATCACAGGGCTGATGCTGGGGTAGTGGGTGAAGACTTCAGATTTTCTGCCCAATGCTGAAAGTAAGAAATGTCTCTTCAGCATTTCCATTTGGTTATTCTTGGCTGTTTTTCTGCTATCTGTGAGTGTCAGGGGATTCACTAGGGGCTTTGTGGCACTGATGTATTCCAAAATGACTGTGGATGATGTGGAAAATGTCTTTGACAGCTTGGAGGAGCTGTGTAACCCCATGAAGTTGGATTATTTTGTCTTAGGAGGTAGGAATCATATACCTGGGTCGTAACAGATAAACCTGTCTTGACCTAGTGGGTAATCACAATGCTCTCAGCATTGCCCCACTCATGTCCCACTTGGAAGTCTGAATAAAAAGGAAGTGCTGCACTGCAATAACATTTGACATGGCAAATAAAGGAAGTTTTTACACAGAGGATTAACCCAGAACTGAAGCCCTTCTGATTTCTCCTGAAAATTCCTTAGGAAGACCAGTTGCTGCTGGCTCTTAGAACTCACTTCACTGAGAGCATCTTATCAAGTTATGCAATAGAAGAGGAACACGTGTCCCTCTGCCTGTTTCATTTTGCCCTACTTTAGCTCCTTCCTTTCGCCAGGCCTGTCTTTGCAGTGTCTTAGCTTGATGTAAGGGCTCCCTCTCAATCCTATATTGTTCCCACCCTAGTTAAGTGTGGAGAAAATATTGCTCAACACAGACTAAAAAAATGAACATAAGAAAAGACTCATCTGGGTCATTTGGATGGATTATTTTTTTTTTTTTTTCCCTTCCATTTTTAATTAACTGAGTTAAAGTAGTCCCAAATTGTACAAACTTCTGAAAAAATGCAGCCAGTATTAAATGTGGTAGGCTGATGGTGGTGATGGTAAAAACCTGGCAGAAGCCAACACCAACTTACTGTTTCTATTTGTAGCTCAGCTGGGCTGGGATCTGTGATGGGAGGTGGCACAGGAGTGCTGGGCAGCTTCTTGCTCCTGAGAGATCAGAGTCCCAGTGAGGTGATGGGAACTGGGATGGGACACGCATGGCAGGTTGGGATATGTAGCATGGGAAAGCTGAAATGCTAGGCTGGGGAGGGGGTAATTAATTTAATCTGCAGCACAGGGTAGAGCTGCTAAGCATTTTTTCCTAACGGGGAGGCAGTGATTTCTTCCTGGCTCCTTGCTTGGCCAGGCAGGATGAATTAGCCCTCCTGCTCCTACCCAGCAGCATTTGCCTGATGCTGGCTGTTAAATCAGGGTGCTGTGTGGCAAAAGCTAAGGCAGAAGGTAGTTTGGGGGGCTCTGCTGTCCAAGGCTAAGAACAAAACACCATGACAAGATGAATCCACTGAGTCATCTGCCCTGGGACCAGCAGGCACTGTCACTGGCTGCTGGTTGGTTGGCCCCAGCAGGGAGCATTTGCTGTAACTTTCGGCATTAGATGAGTTACTTGAATTTCTACGGAAGAAATTCTTTAGTGTGAGGGTGTTGAGGCATTGGCACAGGTTACCCAGAGAAGCTGTGGATGTCCCATCCCTGGAAGTGTTCAAAGCCAGGCTGGATGGGGCTTAGAGAACTCGGTTTAGTGGGAGGTGTCCCTGCCCATGCAGGGGGTTGGAACTAGATGATTTTTAAGGTCTCTTCCAACCCAAACCATTCTATGATTTTATTCATCAGGACCAGAGGAATAACTTGAAAAGCCAGCTCATGACCCCCAGTGTCTGGGGGCAGGGGCAGCATAGCAGGGAAGGAGATGTCCTCACCATTTGAGGACAGCTGCCACTGGGCAAGACCATTGGTCCTTTAGTCCCTGTGACATCTTCCCAGCTTCCTGGCAGGCTGTGTTTGCCCAGTGCTCAGAAATGAGCACTTTTACTCCTCACAGCACTACTGATAAGCAGCTAAAGAGCTTAACATGAAGCTGTGGGCACCAGTTAGTGGTGGGCTCCAGCTGCACTTCTGAGGGCAAGTGTTCATCCTTGGGCTCTGAACCACTGACTGCAGACTGGGTTCACCCAAAGATAGACTGCTGCTAAGAGAGCACAGATAAACTTCAAGGCTTCTTGCACCAAGGAGGGCTTTAATAAGAAGGAAATGCAGGGAAAAATAAACCTAAGCCTTTCAGAATCCCACTGTGATGCAAGAGCCAGGGCTAGCTGCATAGGAGGCACTGAAGAGGAGGAAAGAGGAATCATTTCCTTGGGCCATCATTTGTGCCTGTTGGATAATTAATGCCTCTCTGGATCTACATGACTGGTTTAAGCTTGAGCACCTGGAAAGCTCTAGGTTGCATGTAGGCCAAAGAAAACATGTTTTTGCTATTTCAAGCCCTCTTATTTTATCTCATCAGCCTATGCACTTCTTGCAGTCTGTGCTAATGTTTGCAAAAGTGGATTTGAGCTTTTTTCTCTCTTCTCCTCATATGCAACTGTTTAGTTGGCCAAAGGTTATGGAAAGTTTCTGGAGACCACCTGACCTCACTGGAGAGAAATGTCCCATGCTGGGTATGGAAGGTAAAAAAATCTAATTTCTCTTACTGTTTTTTGCAACACCCCTGAGAGAGCATCAGTGTGCAGTGCCTCCTGGCTGTGGATTGCTCCACTAGACCTGCATGGTGGGGTCATCAGGACCTGATGCTGGGAATCCCCAGCAAAGTTTCTGAGCTGACAGGAACAAGACAGACACCATCACGATGGGGAGAGAGCTGCTCCCCTACAAGGTTACGGGAAGGAAATCTCAGGCTACTGCCAATAACACCAGGGCAGAAACGTGCTTTTCATGATGAACTGAAGTAAGGGTGGGGCTGAGAATGAGTCTATCCTTTTTTTTTCCAGTATTACTTCATAGGGCTCTTGTAAAAGATACGCACTTCTGCAGAGCTTGTTTTTCCTTAACTTAAGGAATTTGTGACAGGAAAAGATGTCTATGATCCAAAGTCCCACTGGTTAATAGAAGGACATTCTCTAGTTAAATCTGGTTTTGTAAGAGAGCAAGAAGGTGTCTTGCAAGTGAGTGCAGGCTGTCAGATGCTGCACTGCTGGCAGTGCCCAGCTTTGGGCAGTTCTGCACTCATCCTGCACCAAGGCTCTGGTGGCAGCCTGGACCCCAGCCAGCCTGCTAGCATTTTATGCAAAGCAAATCATCATCTTTGCTTTTGAGGACTGGTTTAAGATTTTTTAGGTTTCTTTTCTTTGTTGTTCTTGCTTTGTTTTTTTTATTTTGTTTCTGTGGGTTTTTTCATTGTGTTAATATGTTACTATTTAATGAACTGACGAATTACTAGAATAAGGAAATAATAACTTGGTTCCTTAAACCTTTCAGATTCAGGTGTTTGAAATTAGATATATTTTGTGTCAACTTGACTTCCAAATACTTTGCAATAATGTCAGCCCCTTTATTCATTAGCCATGCTGTGGAAGAGTAGTAGCCCTTAGTATCCAAATTCTAAAGATGTGGTTGGTGACTGCCAGGAGTGGTGGGGTGAGCAAGTGGAGGTAGCTGAGCCAGATGGGAAGGGAGAGCCTACAGGGCACACCATGATCCAGGCTGGAAGGGAAGAAGCCTGAAGCCTCTCCAAGATGAGCATCATCCCGGGCAGCCTGTGCACAGGAGCAATGCCATCTCTCCACAGAGACTGGGAGCTGGAGCAGTTAATGCAAATGCACTGAAAAGGGGGCTGGGCTGTGGAAACAAACTGTTATGATTAGATCTTACTTGGTTGGAAGAAAATATTCATATTCCATCTATGTTTGTGGTAACAGCTGGGCCATCCACAGGCTCTGCAGCAGGTTGTGGTTACCAGCAGCATTCCCCCTCCTGCTCTGTGTGGCAGGAGAGAGATGTTAAGGAGAAATCCAGCTTAAAAAGACAGGAGTCTCCAGGTCTCTTAGTTCCATGCCTGTCACGGAAATATTTTCCATGCTTTTTAGCTGTCCAGCTGTTGTAGGTAGCCCTTACTGCCCAAGGTGTTAATTTAGCTAGCTAAATAGAGCTCATAACTTCCCTCAGTCCCTGGAAAGCTGTAGCAGAGGGCTCCTGTGCTGTCCCAGGGTAGCAAAGAGAGGTGCTTCCTGCCCCCAGAGCAGCCAGCCTTCTTTTTTCTTTTCTTTGTGTGGTTAATGGAGCTATTCCTACAAGGTCAAACCATGTTTCCATGTGATATGCTAATATAATTTATTTTTTATTTCATTCTTAGCCTTTTTTTTTTTTAAATATCTTAGAAATTTTGAGGGGAAGGTGTTGCAAAGCTTCTACGTGCCATTGCTCATCTGAATTCAGCCCTGCATTGCAGCAATAACTGATGGGTTGTAATGCCTATAAATGCTGCTTTGAGATTTAAATTTAAGAGACAGGCCTAGGAAATAGATTTTTATCACAACACGGCCTAATAAAATAGGATCCCAACAAAGAGATGGAAAGAAAATATTTTATATCTGGGCATTAACATTCTCCTAGATGTTGGGCACCATCTGCCAGGATTTTTTACCTCTAAAGTAAGCTGTGTTTATAACACCTATAAACCCAGAGACTTCTTCCCCTCTCTTTTCCCTGCCCAGGCTTTTTCAAGGGAAGGATTTACCTGTACAGTAGCAACTCAGGGTGAACATTTCTTGTTGGTGTGCATGGAGAGCAGTGTGGCACATTCAGGGAGACTGATATGCAGGACCAAAATGAGTGCTGTGTAGACTAAGAATTTGGATCCTCTCTAATAGTGAGCAGGAGAGCTGTGGTTCCAGCTTCATGTCACTGGTGCTGTGGGAAAGTGATGGGCTACCCCATCCATCAGTGCTCCTGGGAGCCACTTCTGTAGGTGAGGAGGTTTTTATCTTCTGTAACAATAGAATTTGGATGCTCCCAGGTTGATTTTTTTTTTTCCCTTCTGGCAGCAGGTTTGCTGTCTTTTAGTATCAGTTTGAAGATATCCATGCAGGTGTTACATCTCTTTATTGTGATGTGCAGTTCACATGTGGTAATCACAAGTCGATGTCCCAATTCTGACCTTACCACTAGACACTTGTGATATCATTGGCATCTTTAGTTTCCCTAATGCTCAAGTTTTTCCTGGGGAAAATGTCCATATTCTCCTATTGCAGAAATGATGAAATTCAGCATTTACTGAAAAGTCTTATCTAGTGTTGTTTTTGCTCTGAACCCCAGTGATTCTACACAAAGATGAGATTTATTAGAGGTGTGAATGCTCATTTGTGAGCATTATTTCCATTGGATTGGGTACAGACTGAAAACTGGACTTTCACATCGTCCAAGAAACTAAGGGTACAACTAGCAATGCATTATTTTTCCCCTCTGATTTATGCTGACAGCAACCATAATATTAAGGCTGAAAAGTTTATTTACTATATAAAGGCCATATTTTTCCTTCTTATCCCAGCTTTTCTTGGCTTGGAGTGCCTGGCAGTATCCCCTTAACCACTAACACCCAGAGGTGTGGTGTTAAACTGGGATGAAAAATGAACATGCAGAAAAATATTGGAGATCTAAGTGAGTATGGTTCTAAGAAAACCAGTGGAAAATATGTTTACTTCAAGCATCTGTAGCACCTAATTGAAGCAGTGGTATTTTCTGTAAGAACACAGGGAATGTTTTCCTGCTTTCTCTTTGGTTTTGAATTTCACTTTGAATTGATGTGACATAATCCATGGAATTATTTTCTCACAGCTGCAATGGAAACTTCTGCCAATAGACAAGGATGTGAATTGGGGTGAAAAAACTTACATTCAGTCCAGCTTTGTTGCTTTCTGGAGTCTTTGTTAGTAACTGTTTCTTCCTCCTGATTTATTGAAATCTAGCACACAGTAAACACTGTTATTTTTGAACTATTAATGCTCCTATAATTTTGAATGGCTAGAGAAGGGTGGCAGATTGTGATCAAAAGGGAGCTGATCTACAGCTGTGTGTGAAATCATTGCAGATACTCAATGTGACAGAATGAAACATGAATTCATGCACCCATAAAGGATGAGTTAGAGCTCCTGGGTTTGCAGTATTGGCATCACCAAATGGATCTCTGTGAATCTAATTTAGAAGAACATATAAAATACTGTATCACCTTTAGGGCACCTGCCAAAGCTGACGGTTGTTGTTTTGTTGTTTATTGATATTGCTTTCCCTGGGCATCTCTGATTTGAAGGCTGGGTTCCCTCTGAGAGGTTGCCCCCTGGGAGGAGTGGTGGGGTGCCAGAAATCTCTGTGTGGGGTGGCTGTGGGTGCTGTGCTGCTCCCAGGGCACTCCTGGTTAACGCTGCTGGTACCAGGCTTGTAATTAAACACAGCTAAACCCTGATCAGCAGTTTTAGTTCATTACAGTCCATTATTGGTCTCGTGGTTCCCCAGTGCTCTTGAAAAAAAAACTAAAACAAAACAATAAAAGGCATTGTGTGCACTTGACAGGAACACATGGGCAGGGAACAGCCTTTCCTTTTCTTTTTATTTTCTTTCCCAGATTACACAGTTAGATTTTCCACTGACCTTTGAAGATGTACATAGAGCTGTTTAAATTTTAAATCTCTTCTAATCAGCATCACAGCCCTGGTTTGTGCCATATGGAGGAGCAGAGGAACAGACTGGAGCTGAGAGTGAGATGGGGTGGGTAACACAGCAAATGCCTCAGCAGGAAGTCTCACCGCTGGAGAAAAGCCCAAGCAGGGGGATTTAATGGACACCCTAAGGTACGTGGTCATGGCCATCGTGACAGAGCCTGACAGTACCATCAGAGTGGCTGGAAAAAAATAGATTTTCTCATTTAACCAACTGCATCGTTTCAGAGTCACGTTTTGGTGGAGGTTAGCAGGGAAGAGAAGAGGCTGCTGATGCAAGTGCTTCAGGGATGGGGACTTCATCCTGCAAAAGAGTGAAACCAGCAGGATGGTGTTCAGGCTGGACCAGCTGGGCCAGAAATGGCTCGGAGTAGGGGGGAGCTGACTGCTGTGAAGCTCCTGCTGGCTGACAGCTCTTCTGGGGACAAGTGGACTTTCACAGCCCGATAGACATCTGGACACTGACAGGTATTTATAAAAATGGTTGTGAAAATGGATTTTTACCACTGCAAGTACCATCAACCTTCAGTGGGGCCTCCAGGCTGGGCTGCAAAGGAAGTCTGTGATGTTAGGCAATAACCAAAAAATTCCTATGTAAAAAAGCAAAACACTGTAATTCTTTCTCTTTTCCGGTGAGTTTAAATTAATGGCAGTTCAGAGCTGTGCTGAAATAAATGGGGTGAGATTGTGGAAGAGCTATTTTTAGTCAAAAAAATGCAACACTTTAATTGCCACCCACTCCTTTGCTTTTTAATGTGAACAAGGCTTCAGCAGGCTCCAAAGGGCTTTCCCCAGCTGCCCACATCCCCCCTGCTCTGGAGTGGTCTCAGCTGGGGACCTCCAGCCTGGCACCAGGTGGGTTTTTAAACAAGGAGCCAAATGCCACCTCCAGTGTCTATGGCTGCAGCCTGGAAAAAGGGCTCCACACTTCCCAGTGCTGGTAAGCTACCAAAGGAAATTCAGGAACCCCCTGCTCTGCTCATTTCCCGTGAGATGTTACTGGGTGTTAATAACCTCACCAGCTTCTGTGGTGAGGATGTGTGCACAGAGAAACAGCAATCATGTGCTGTAATGGAAGGCAGTCAAGCTTGGGGTATTTTTTCCTCCCCTAATCCATGGTTGTTTTTGGAAGGGGAAAGACAGCTTTACTGTGTTTGAGGTTTTTTTCAGGAATCCTCTGCAGTGGCCTCATCCCACTGCCACTGATCTCAGTTGGGAAGAGTCTGACTGCTGCTGGGGATTTCAGCAGCATTGTTGGGGTATCCAGCCCCTCTCCTGTGCAGGGCTATCACTTTTGTGTTTGGACCTACCCTGGCCAGGCCAAAAAGCTCCTGAGAACCACCTCTAGTTCTTGACATTACTTTGGATTGGTATGCAGATTTACCTTGGGGTTTTTTGCAATTTACTATCAGAGAAGTAGAATAATATTCCTCCTCTTCACCTTTTTATGGCAGCTTAAGCACTGTCCCTAACCATGTACAGAGACCTGCATCCTGGAGCTGTAATTGCCCCTGGGACCTTCCCACACCATCATGCAGAGTAAGAACCCAACACTATAACAAACTCTGTGTCTTCAGTCAGGATCAGACCTGCCCTCCTCCTCCTTGCCAGTGAAATTACTGCTGGTCTGCTAGTGCTGTTTTTCCAAGGGTCGGCTAAGTTTTGCTATACGTTTGAACAAATCTTAATTTTGATTCAAGTTTTCTTCTGAAATATCCAACAAAGCCAAAGAAAGACAAAGCCAGGACAGCAAAGCAGAGATGAATGCTGGGAAAAAAAAAAATGGACCCAGGATTCTTTTTAATTTGCAGTTTATCTGCAATTTAAAGGAATAAACACCACCGTGCTGAAGATGCATAATCAGAGCTGGGAGAGCCATTGAAATCTAGGTCAGGGCTTCAGCTCTGCCTGGGGATCTCATTACGTGAATCAGGGAGACTCCGTGCTGCTCCTGTAGCCTGGTGGAGAATTCCTCTGAAGGGGTGTAATGAAACCAGGGAGGCTTCTGCACAACCACCAGCGGCTCTGCTGCAGCCTGATAAACAAACCACCTGCATCATTGCTGAGCTGAAATAGCTAGATTGTTCCCGAATCAGGTCCTTCGGTAACAGGGAAGGAAAATTTCCTTTTGTTGTCCAGTGGCTTTGGGCTGCCAGGGTGTTCTGTGCAGGACTCGAAGCATTTTCCAGCAGTAACTTACTTGCCTTCCAGGTACTTGGGGGAAAGTATTGACCTGTCACCCTGGTAGTTGTTAACAAAATGCACACCATTTGGGGAGAGAAAAAAATAAAACCAAACACTTGCACTGGTCCGTGCTCATTCCATTCGCAATCTGAGTATGTGGCTTCTGCAGAGCATGAATCTGTGCCGTATTTGAGACCCAGTCTGTGTTTGTATTTTAAGTTAGTCTTCCAAGCAAAACATGTGAAAAGAGAACATTTAAACAGGAAAGTTTCGATGGTTTTTTTTTCCCCTCATAAATTCCTTTAGGTCTTGTTGCTGCTAATTACTGGAGATCTCAGCACAAGAGCATTTCTTTCTAGCAAAGCAGCTTCTCATGTTTCCTGCCCTTCAGTTAATCAGCTATAATCTCCTGCTCTGTTTGTTTATTTAACTTTTAAAAATCTAATTGAGTGCTTGTGACATGAGTTGGCCTGAAACGAGGAAAGCAAAGCCTGTTTGCATGCACCCGCAGAGCAGACGGAGGGTGGGCTCTGGCGATGCCCTGGGCTCTCTGCAGCCTCCTCTCCGCGGTCCCCTCTCCATGCCCCGTGGCCACCGGCGTGCAGGGAGGTTGGGTCCATTCCGTCCTTCTGGCTGGTGCTGGTTCTGGTGCTGCCCCTCTGCCTTCCAGGAGGCCGTTTTCCCCAGGAGCAGCTGGCCGGCAGCCCGGCTCCTGCAGGCAGGGCACAGGCAGCTGCCGGGGCTGGTGACTTCTGTAGCCTTGCCCGGCTGGGGCAGCAGCATCCCAACAAGGGATAGGATAGGTGGGATAGGATTGGGTAAGGCGGGGAGATGCCCGTGGAAGCCACTGCAAGCCTGGGCCCCTGATGTTTCTGGAGGTGCAGCAAATGTAGGTTAAAAAATAATGTTAAAAATGAAGGGCATTATTGCAACCTGACTTGGGTCTTGCTCTGTTAATCGAATGAACATGTTTGTGGCTAAAGTGGTGGGCTAGTGTCCTCTCTTGCTCCAGTGCCCTGTGTGTCCCCTCTCTGGCACAGATATGCACTCTGGAGAGGCCAGGAAGTATCTTCTCACTGTGAATCCCCCGGGCAGGACAGTGGCTGCACACACAGCTCCTTACTCCCTGTGCCCTGGAGCTGGACTGCATGAGATGCACACCAGCACGCTGGGCTCAGGGCTTCTCGGCCGTCACTGCCGTTTCCCTCAGTCTGTAGTTCCTGTGCCTGCAGCTCAAGCACCACAGCTCACTCTCCCCATGGTGTGTGCTCCCCCATGGCTGCTGCCTCTGCACCCCCGTCCCTGGGGACAGCTGGGTGGGTGTGAATCTGGGGCTTGTACAAGTGAGTCAGGTTGGGATGTTACTAATGGCTCACTGGATCCTCTGGGCAAGATTAGGGGACAACTTTTCTCAATATTGGTGTTTGATGACAAGCGAGGGGTTTTTCTTAACCACATCTATTTTGCCTTGACCATGCAAGAACTAAGACACAATGGTTTTGTATTTTTTTTCTTTTCTCCCTTTCAAATGAGTCCCTAGATCAGATCAGACGTTGTCCCCCATACAGCTTCCTGTGGCACTACAAGGTTACTGGCTCAAAAGATGTGGCCAGTGGAGAAATGCCAAAGGGGAGTTTCTTAAAGAATGGATCTGCTATGAGGTGTTTTAGTCAAGCTCATGCATGCATATTATTGCTTTTTTTTTTTTTTTTTTTTTTTTTTTTTTTTTTGGCAACTGTGTACTCCTGGGATTGTATTTCAGCATCAGAGGAACAGGCTGTAATGCAAAGACTGTTCAGAAGGTCCCCCTTGAGTTCCTGATATGACAAAGCTACCTTTTACCCTCAAGCTATCAAGTATGAGGCACTCTCTGTTTCTAACTTGTTCTGAGACATTATGCCCAGTTCTATAGAAATGCAAAGCAGGGCTGCTACATTACCTCCTGTAGTACAGAAGCTTTGGAGGAACTGGTTCATTGCTTATTACCAAAAAAAAAAAAAAGCTTCCTCATAGCTGTGGTTGCTACACCTGCAGCAAGCTATTTATTTTTGTGCCTATAACATTACAGGATATTTCTGTGGCAACCACCAGACTGTGATAATTGGCATCGATAATCACTTCACTGTCATTAGGAAAAGTAAACCTGTGATGACCATTTTGAAAAATTATGTGGGTCCATCTGAAATAGCAAACTATGAAAAAAAAATTGAGTGGATTTCTTGGGTATTAAATAATGAGATATTGAGCTGAGCACATGATTTCTCGTTTTTCTTCTCTCACTGCAGAAAAATGGGCTGCCATACAGGAGAGCAGGCTGGAGAGCTGTGATTTTGCATGAGGGAACACACAAGCACACTCGTTTGTATTTTACTTAAGCTTTATTGGTGTTGTTCTCAGTTTTCCCCTCCTTGAGGACTCCAGCTGCTCCTGTACTGTTTTCCTTCATTCTACTGAGTGATGCACAAATTGTTTCTACATTCCAGCTTAGGTTCTGGTGTCCCTCTCTTCTGTTTCCATGAGGGTGATGAGGATGCTGCCTGACTCCAGCATGAGCTGAAGGAGAGAAGCCTCATCTAGGTCAGTGGAATCTCCATGGTTTACCACTAGCACTGGACTGGGATTTGCCCCAGCATTACCAGTTATTCAGCACCTCTGAACACGTTCTATCTTTCACCTGTATCCAGACTTCCAGTGCTGTCCTTCACTGACACATTTCAAATGTACAGTGAGCTCCACAGGGATGCACACTGAGTGCAGTCATTGAGTGACAAAGGGGAAAATGTCTTTCCCTTCTCTCAAATTCCAAACTAGCCATAGGATGTCTTTCCTGCCTCTGACTGTTGTGGGGTTTGCTTGCTTAAAATGTTTTTTAGAACACAGTAAAAAAAGGTTGTTGTGCATATACACACACTCTAATGTTTAATTTAATAAATTAGAATCCTGCTTGCATGATGAGACTCTCCTACAGAGAATGGGTAGGAGTCCATGCTTGCCTGGTCTTCAACACCGTGCCTTTTGATGAGGTGGTTAAATCTATTTTAACTGAACGATTAGCAGAAGTCCTGTTAGTGCTAAACCAGAATGAGCTAAGAATAACACTGTGCATGGGCTTTCTTTTAATTTCCTCCACAAACAGAAGAGAGATATCTGGCACTCAAGAACACAGCAGGCTATCAGAGAAGCTGTTTTGGCTGGTATAGAAATTGTTCTTCTTCATTGATTTTATTGACTGCATAACCAAGTTGAGAAGGCAGACTCCACTGAGAGGTAAGAACCATGTGAGACATTTGTTTCTACATCTGGGCATGAGCTCTTCATCCTAGATTGAGGCAGCTGGATGAGTGAATGTCACTTTTCTTCACTGTGCTTGTTGAGAGTTAGAATTATGAAATAAACCTCCTCACCTGCTGCTTTGTCTCACTTCCTCAGGCTGAATCCCAGAGCAAAAAGCCCCACATCCAATAATGCAAGTGTGGTCATGTGTTGTCTTGCCAGAGTGGTGAGAGGTCTCTTCCCAGTCCCTGGACACTCCTAGGACATGACCTGTGGCTCAGCTGGCCTAGGCTGCTTGCTCTTCATGTGCACTCTTCTGGCACATGGTGCTTACCTATACCTGTACATGGATTTGGCAACCTTGTGGCTATAAATAACTGTTCTGAAATCTGAGGGTTACTGCGTGGTCATAACTAGAATGTAGTTATGAAGAACTGGCTCTGATATTATTTTTGGCAAAGTTGATTAGGCCAGATTTGATTTTTGCTTTCTTGAAATTTTTCTGCTTTTCCTTTTCTGTGATCCTGCTGTCTTTCACCAAAAGTTACTTTTACTTTTATTGGAGTCACCATGTGACACTTGTTCCTTGTTGCTGTGTCTTTTTATTTTCTGCTTCACATACAGAGTATTATCAATATTGATCCTCGAGGTGGTTGTCATTCCATCTCTAGAGAGGCATACAAGTGGAACTGCTTTCTGTTTAATAGTTAGTAAAACTCCCTGCAACACTATCATCTGCATGGCAACCAGCAGCCCATGTGTGACTAACACCAATATCACAAAGTGAAAGAGCTTGCTTTCTACATGATAAATGCACATTGTGAAAACCCTTATCAGATCTGAAGATGGGCTTGGTGGGAAAAGCCATCATCCTCTCCCTAACACTAACAGCAGGTCATGCTGTATTTCAGCTGTGAATAATGGACAGCAGTGATTCACTCTGCAGCAAGTCTCATAAAAGTTCACTGCTTACTCTCTGCCATTAATAGGAATGATATTTTTATAGACAAGTGTTGTTGTTGGTAAGCTCTTTCTAGGTCAGCTTAAACCAATATGTATGACCCCTCCTGGGTGACTCCCAGCTTCATGCAAACTGGCAGGGCCACTGGGCAGTTCAATCCCAGGTGCTGCAGCAGCACTCTGGAGGGGACCTGGGGGACACCCACATTGTCAGAGTTGGGAAGTGGGTACAAAACTGCACCCAAGACAGACACCAACTGAGGGCTGAGCTCTGCTTTTTAATGCAAAAAGAAGAATGCCAAGTGCTTGCTACTCACCTCAGCTCTAGCCACAAGGAAGACCTTCAGCCCTTCTGCTGGTCTTCTGCACAGGGGTGACATCAGGGCAGGCTCACTGTTTGGGGTTGGGCTCTCCCTCAAGGTAACGGTGCTCTTCTTTCTACAAAAAATTGTCACAGTACTGATTTCAGTGTGTTTCAGTTATTCCTGTTCCATGTTTCTACATATATGGCTCCTTTTATGCTTTAATGCAGTATTTCCCATTAAGCAGTCCTATGCGGTAAAACAAAAATAAACACTCTTAAAACAACATCCGTAAGATTAAACTATTAAACTCACTCAAAGTATACAGTTCATAAATTAAAAGTACGTATGCTCATACTTTATTATTGGTTGCTGAGTTTATATAAATAGAAGAACTTGCCCTTAGGAAACAAAAATCATGGTTCCTGAAGATTTTCTTTGTCAGCAAGCCAAAAAGACAACATTACATGGAAATGTCCCCATTTGTTCATGTCAAATGTAGTTTATTCAATTAAATATCTTATAACTTTATTAAGTTATATGAAGGAGGTTAATATTTTTCATTATTTTTCTTCATGCTGTGCCCCTAATACACACAAAAACAACTTTGCTTAGTAAAATATACAGTGTAATTTGGTAATGTGTTTATTGGATTGCAGTAAAAGACCATGAGGAATTTTTACTGCTTCAACTAAAATTGTAATTTTCCTCCCTCCTTCTTCCTTCTTTTTTTTCTTTGGATTTTTTCATCTTTGCAAGATTTTTGTTTTCTGGAAATACTTAAGAAAAAAGAAAAACAGAATTGCAATTTCTTTTCCCCCGAGAGTCAGAAAATTAAGACTATCTGGAGAAGACGGTCTTTAGTTACTTCTGTTTTACAGAATTTAATTGTCTATGGTTCTGAAACATAACTGACATCCTGCAGAATCATCAGTGCAAGAGGAGCCTAAATTTACAGTAACTTTGCCTTGTCTTAGGGAGGGAGCAGATCAGCTTTAGTTTATACGTGTAGCTTTATAGTAGTTTGAACTAAAAAAAATAATTTGCTTTTCTTGCAGAGTTAGTTTTCTTCCAGGTTGGAATTCAGCTTCAGAGGTCATCTTAATGCCACCATGGATTCAAGGAAGGGAGATGGGAACGTGCAGCCAGTGCAAGGGAAAGCAGAGGACTGGAGTGACACCAGCTATAGATTCCCTTAACCAGTGATGGAACTCCAGCTTATAGCAGCTAGACAGAGCTACAGGCATGCTCATGAGATTTACTGAACTGGGACAATTGTACCATGCCCTGTGCAATGACCTTGCTGCAGATACAAAGAAAAAAGATTAGTGAGGCTGCTTGGATGGCTTTGGGCTGAGAACGGTGTATGAGCTCCATAGTCACTTCCTGAAAGCTCCTGTAAGCAGATTTGCTAAATGATTATACAGAAGGGCATGTTTATCAATGGGACAAACACCCTCCCTTGAAAAGTGCAGAAGTTCACAAAAGGTGAAAGTTGAGGATTTCCATCCCCTTCTTCTTGTGTAAATTGTTCATCTTATCCTCTCAGGCAGCAGAAGTTTCTGTCTTTGCTGTGGTCGTTTTAAGGCTTTTTCTGAAGCCTGATGATGTATTAGGAGCTGCTATTGTGTTTCAAGTCTCTGAAGGACATGAAACCAACCACATTTTGGCAAGCCATGTAGGCTGGACCTAGTTTTTGTTCCCTCTTCATTTACCTGCCTGTGGTTTTTTGTGCTGCCCAGGGTTTAATGCTAAACACATTTGTCTGAAACTGTGCTGGCTGCTGACCAATGCCTAGCAGCAGTGTATCTTTCAGTCTGGTTGCTCCTTCCCATGGTCAGGCACATGCTGTAGCATGGACAGACCCCAAGCCTAAGGCTTTCCTTGGTTTGCTGCATCTCTGAGTACATGCAGGGAGTGTTGGAAGGGCCTTTAACTGGATACACCTCTGGGCTCCTCCCGTTGGCTGGGAGTAGTGGGACTGACATGCAGGAACCCCTCCATCCACCTTATGGGCTCCTCAAAGGGCACAACAGTGCTGAAGATGGTGGTGGGCTGCAACACACAGTTTGTGGAGTGGCCTTTGGGAAGGGTACTGCAACCTGGGATGGCTGAGAGTGGCCTGGAAGCTCCATGAAGTGCAACTGAAGTTGTAGTTTCATGAAATGCTTGATCCAGTTTAAATGCAAGCTGCTTCCAGCAGAGCTGGCCTGTCCATATCCTGCATCCTACATGCATGTCTCTGCCCCCTCCCTTCTTTTGCCTCTGGGTACCCTCGAGCCAGAGGCTGATGTGGACTGTGGTGTTCATCCAGCTGATATTCTGTGCCTGGCTGGTTGGGTTGTGTCAGGACACAACTATGCATGTGACAGTCTGACCTAGGAATCCCGACTTGGTAAGACTCAGGGAGAAATACTACTCTGTTTGATAGCCTTTAGGTAGACTGGGTTGAGTAAAAGGAAACTGGACTACAGGGAAATCTGTTTGAATGATGCTGAGTTCAGCTTCTCAGTAGACTAAAAAAACAGGAAACTGTTGGAAACTCCTCTTAGCTACCTCGTGTAGGAGCTATACAATGCCTGGAGACTTGCATTAGTCTCTGGTGAACAGGGCTGTAGGCAGAGGAACCTTCTTTTTGAAGTCTTTTGGAAGAAAGCCAGACAAAGGCGATTTGATAGGGTCTTGCTGATACATTATTTGGGTCAACAAACTGGAGGCCAGGGAGGAGGTCTGGTTGCTAGACAAATGTCCTCTCTCCCATTCACTTCACTACTGCTTTCAGTGGCTGGTTGCTCCTGTTTTGGGGCAGGGATGTGTCAGGGTTTGAACAGTGCTGGTGGTTGCACAGGGCTGCAAGGGAGCCACAGCCACAGCCCCTTCCTGTGTCTCCACTGACATCCAAAATAAACATCCTTACATTGCTGAGCTTCTTCTGCTTTAATTTTAAACACAGCTTTTCCATTCCAGATGCAAGTACTTCCCAGGACTGTCACCTCTGGTTTCTGCAGATGGATGATTGTTTTGGGAAACAAGTGGAAGACGAATCTACTGCCTGGGTAAGTTCCCAATTCCAGCAATCTGCAGTGTGGGGCTGCTTCCCAAACACCAGATTGTGGCTTTGCCTTGAGAAGCCTGTGGTGATTTCTTCTCCCAGTCTTATCAGTGGTGGCAGAGCACTAACAAAAGGTATTACAGGACTGATGAGAGAGGCAATGGCTCAGGGAGGTTTTGAGAGGCGCAGGTGGGAGCTGAAAGTGAGGGATCAGGAGAAAGTGGCAGGGATGCTGTTTCCTGGGGTGGGAAGAACATTTGGTGGAAAAACAACAAGGATATAAACAAAAAAACAAAAAAAAAAAAAAAAAAAAAAAAAAAAGTAATCTTGGCGAAATCAGGACACTGAAGTGGGGATAAAAGCAAGAAAAAATATGGGAGCTCTCCTTCCAGCTTCTGCTTTTCCATCCTACTCCTTCTGTTCTCTCAGTGCTTGGAGCTGTTGTGTTGCTGCTCTGTGCTCCCATGTGCAGTACTGCTGTGAATCCCACCCCCCTCTCACAGCTCACCGGGTGGGTGCTGCTGGGGGTGGTTTCTGACATGCACAGGCAAAGGCAGTGGGTGGGTGGGTGCTCACCTCTGGCAGGTGTACTGGGAACCCCTTGCATTCCCAGGAGAAGGGTTATGCCTGCCAGCACCAAGCATCCAAATTCATGTGCATTCAGGATTTGTCAGGCTTGTGCACAGCTCAAGGGGGGCTTCCCCATGCCAGGATGCTGTGGGTGAAAGTCAGATGATGAAAAGGGATTTGAAGGCTCATCCACACTGCCCAGACAGTGTGACTTCCCATTTAAACCTATGGGATCGACAGCAACAGCAGCTTTTTTGTCAGAGCCCAGGCATGTGCAGCCTGGTCAGCCTGTCCCTGCCGCTGTCCCTCTCCCTGTCCCTGTCTGCAGTGTCACAGCTCCGTTTCAGAGATGCAAATGAGGAAGTTTCCAGCCTCACAGAAGGACAGTGATGGAGACAAGTGGCACAGAACACGAGCCCTATCAAACCTTGAAGAGAGAGCTGCAGAGGTGCTGAGCAGCTCTGGACTCCAGGCCTCTTCAAGCTTTACAATTAAAACCATTATCACTTCAAGAAATACATAAAAATAAATAATTTTAGGTGGCTTATACACAGATACTTACCGCAGGTACCCTAGCTGAAGTCTTTAAAGGCTTCCTTTTACTGTAAATTCTGGGGTTTTAAAATTATTTTACATTCAGTACAGCTCCAGAAATGTCACCCTGTTTCCCACTGTCATACAAAGTGCCCGAGGCTGGGACTGAAAAGTCTTATGAAAAGATTCATATTCTGTTTCTAATCTGACATCTTTCTATCTTTAGAGCATCTCTGAGTTTCTTTTTGCCTGCATGTCTTTTCTGTTTTCATCTAACCTCCTCCTTTTCTCCCCCACTGCAGCTCCCCTGTCTGCAGTGCTGGTTTCTACTTCACAAGTAGCTGATGGGAAAAACTAACATTGCCCCATATCTGGGCAGGTCAGCTTCAAGCACTCCTGAATCACAGCTTCAGATGATGTTTATGGTGGCTAACAATGAGAAGATCCTTTTCACTAAGGATAATGGTGTGTTTTGCATTGTAAGATAAACCTTAGATGTAAAAATCATTATTTATTTAGTAGGAACATCAAAGATTATCACTGGAGAAGGGAACTTCAAAGGTTCCCAGAATAATCAGATTTCTGCTACTATGTGGGGTATTTTTTTCTCCTGACTTTATAATAACACTAATAATAATAGTGGAACTATTGGAAGTCATTGAAAGTGTTACTAGATTGAGCTTTAAAAAAAAAAATTAAGTATTTCTTTAGAAGGTAGAAATCTAGTAAGGAAGAGGACTGCAGGGCGCATAAGAGAAAGAGAAGTCTGACTTGGAACAGACTGCACTGCTTTGCAAACCTGCTCCCAGCCTCAACAAATTTGATTTGGGGGGAGGGGGAGGAGGGAATTACCATTGGGAAAGCTCATTGCTCAATTTCCTACAGGATTTGCCTTAATTAAATGCATATTTAAATAAGCAGGAGCTTAGCAGTGCAAGTATCCTATAGCATCATTGTGCATTGTGCTCCAGGGGTACAGAAGCAGCACTGAGGGCAGCCCTGGCCCCCAGCAGCAAATATTCGAGGTAGAGAGTACCCCAGTAAAGACATCCTTTGTGGCTCTCCCCTTACAGATTTGTCTGAGCAACTTTGTAAAGCCTCTGATGGCTGACTGTGGAACAAGGCCCCAGTTGATTAAGGAACTGAGTGGCTTGGCAGAAGAATGGGGTCCTTCAGTTTAAATTCAGGCTGGTTTCCGTTTTGTTACTCCTTTCCATGGCTCTCACAGAGAAATCTCTGTTTTTAACCCTTTGTTCTGCCTGGCTGAGCTGTGGGAAGATGTGGGCTGTGTGGGTCACCAGGAGCTTTCTTTGTCACAGCAGCACCTCGCCACTGGACCAACTTTGCAGCCCCCCAGCCCCAGCACAGCAGGAAGGCTTGGGGGAGGTGGTTCTGCTCTGCTGGTAGGCAGAAAGGAGGGACCCAGGCATTCAGCAGGTGAAGCCTGGACCCTCCAGAGGGGAGTGTTAAGGTGCAGGTGGTGCAGCCTGTGGCTGAGGGCCAAGTGTGGTGGGCTCTGCCAACACCAAGCCCATGTGCAGCTTGCTGGCCCCACCTGTGACCTGTCTGTGTCTGAAGAAAGCCAGGGTTTGCTCTATGTGTGACCCTCAGCACACAAGCTTTTGTGTTTGATGCTAATATATTCAAGCATTACTCCAGCCCAGGCATGGTTGTGGTCTCAGAATTGCCAGGTTTTGACAACAGCCGTGAAAGGCTTCTTCACCCTGAAAGACCAGGGTTAATTTCCTATTCCCACAATAGGTGCATTGTTTGCAAGCATGTGTGTTGGGAGGGAAGAACAGTTTCTAAGTAGGTAAGGTCTCATCAAGGTCTCATTGGACCTGGCTTCTTGTCCCACAGCTGTCAAGTGTCTGCTCAGTGGCCTCCAGAAAATCACTTCACCTCCTCATGGTTCAGTCTAGCTATTGTGGAACAGAAATAAAGGTGCTGACCCTTGGTAAAGGTCATACAGTGACTTCCATTAGCAGAGGGGATGGGAGGTTACGCCAGTATTATAATTATGGTGTGTATATGGAGAACAATAGGCAGAATTGGAACAAAACCAGGTGAAGTGGAGGGGGGGACGGATGGAGCTTAGACTGGAAAATAATATTTTACAGCAGTGACAGCAGGCAGGAAAAATAGTTAGATGAGAGCATGTCCTGTTGACTAAGAGAAACCCACGCTATCTCTGCACATGAGGAGATTTGGGTGACCTCTTGTTATCTGTGTCTGAAGTCCTCACCCAGGCAGATTTCTTGACAATAATGTGTCTAATGCAAAGCTCTTCTCAGCCTTTGGTTTCATTGCTTGGTGTTTCTTGGCCCAAGCAAAACGTACTTTTTTTCCATTTTCCGCACAGGAGAAAAAATAGAAAAGTTTTGAAACAAAATCTTTCACTTACCTGTTTAGAAGGGAGGCAGGGGGATCACTCAAAGGTAGCCACACAGTGGCTGTTGCAGTTGCTCCATTCACCCATTAGTTTAAAGGCTGGACTATTTACCCAGGACATGGGAGATGTGGCCCTGCCTCTGCCCTCCACCTTGCACAGGTCTTCTGGTAGCACCATCACCATGGCAGTGTGGTTGGAATCCTCCTGTACCACTCCCCTAAGCCTGAGCTGAAGAGGAGTGGGTACCCAGGGCCACTGCCTACTGGGAATAGCCAGTGGGTCACACCACCCCAAAAATGAGCTCAGGACTTCAGCCTAGTGGATCCATGCCACAGGGATGTACTGTGGAAGGCTTACCTGCACCATAGGGGAAGCTGAGCCTGAAAGAGGGGGAGGAATGGAGGCAATTATTCTAGCTGAGAGGCACTAGGGAAGTACTCTGAGGAGGGCCTGATGAGATTACTTCTCACAGGACAAAGCATTTTAAGACATGGAAAATAGTCACAGCATTTATGGGTGAGATATCTGGGAGAGAAGGCAAGGGACAGCTCACAGATTTTGGTAACATATGGGAATTAAGAGGTTTGCCTAAACTACAAAGACAGTATTTGGTGAGCTGTATGCGATTGATCTAAAAATAGTTCTGAACTTCAGAAATAGTTCTGAACTTGTTGATTTTCACAAGTAGCATAACCTAGTTTCAGAAGGCAAAAGAATATAATGGTAGAACTGAAATGGAAGAATATAGATTTCTTCTGCACTTGATGATTGCATGAAAAGAGAGGTGGATAAAAACATAATATACCTCTTGTCCTACTAATAAACAATACAAACTTTTGTTTTCATATGAAGTCTGATTCCAGAAAGACATGCAATACTGTAAAGGTACTTCTAATTGATATCAAATACCAACATATCTTTCCCTTCTTCCTATATATTACATTTTTAAAAAACTTTGTGGTTCAAGTCATCCAAAGTATTTGACTGGAATCTTTTCAGATATAATTATCTGTAGGCGTGTTCCACCTCTGGACAGTGACAGATCTGCCACAGAGTATCCTTCCTATGTGGAGAGGTGCTCCTTCTTGCTTGGTGTGCAGAACAGCAAGAATGCAAAGCTCCAAAGAATATTGATCTGTTTATATAGGTAGCAAAGGCACTGTCAGTTTATTTTAAAAATCAATACGGGCAGTTGTAATGATTCCTAATTTCATGAAGCAAGACTCTTACATCCTTTGGCATTTGGGATGGTGAAGATGGGACAGAGAAGTTTAAATGATAGATTATTAGTACAGCTCTAAGTGTGCCAAAGGAGAGAAGGGCCAGAGTTTTATAGTTGTTCTTTATCAGAAGAATTTTTACTGGGTCAAGAGAAGTAGAGGAAGCCCATCCTGAATACAGTACATTATACTGGGGAGAATAATACTAACAGTGATAACACATAAAGCTGTAATTTTAAGGACAAATGTTTGTGGGCTAAATCTAAGGAAATAGGACTGGACCAAAAAAAGCCCTGAAATAACATGGGTGATAAAGATAATACCTTTTTGAACCTGGAAAGCGAAATAGAAAGGCTGGAAAGAGCACTATTCTGTATGAGATTTGTGGTATTTTTGTGGAGAACTGACTAACTAGCACATGATGTGCAGCTGGGAAGAGTGGGGGGAAAGTGCTGAGACAAACTTGAGCTTTCAGAAAAATTAATCTCACTGACATTAAAAGAAGCTCAGTTCACACATTTTGTAGGAGAAATGCTCAAGCGCCAGATTTCTAATGTAAAGGTAGCCATGATCAAGCCATGAATAGCAAAGAGGCACGGCAAAGGTTTTTTAAAATGGCAGCATATTGAGGAAATTCTATGTGGAATATGTTGGCTCCAACTGCAATATTGAGACAGCTGTTGAATTGCAGCCTGGAAAAGTGTAAAATATTGAGAACTGGTAATGCAAGCTCCAATTCTGAAATCCCTATGTGACAAGCAGAAGAGAAACTTGTTAGGCAGCTGAAAATGTCACAGAACTAATTGCTCCATTTTGCTAGCTACCTTCTGTTACACGCACATCCAAACCCACTCCATGGGACAGAGAATATTCAACTTTTGAGGAGCAGGAGTAGACTCTGCAGCATCTGAGCACCTCCATGCTCCAAACTTCTGCTGTCTGGCACCACAAGAAAGAAATGCAGCTATTACCATTTTACAGACAGGCAGATAGAGTAAAACAATATGACTTTCTAAAGACTGCACTGAGGGTTTGTTGGCAGGTGAGATGCAAGTCCCCAAAGAAGCAGCTAAATCTTCAGCCGCTGGAATTTATTTGTTTAGCAAAATTGTGAAACGGGTCATTGTCAGTAACCCAGAACTGTTACTCTTTTCTCCTTGACAGATTCAAGGGCTTTCATGTGCCACCTCCTTCTTCTCCTGTGTGCTTCTATGGAGCATGCACTGCATATTTGGTTGAAAGCCAAGTGTTCCTCAGTTCCTCATCTGCTTTTTTTAAGTTGCAACTTATCTCCCATCCCACCTCTGCATTGTCTTTTTAAGCGTATCTCTAATCTCAAGCAGTGAGTTTGGTATCTCAAACCCAGATACCAATGTCACAAGGCGTGACTGCAACAGCAGTGCTTCTAATGGTCTCTGCCAATGCATCTATGGAAAAGCTGAGCAGCCCTAGGAACAGAGCACTAGGTGTTTGAGAGTATTTTCAAGAACCTTTGCTAAGTATTCACCAAGAATAGGGAGACAGCTGTTAGCACTCCAGAAATACCAAGGAAGGTTTGAATGTCAGTCCAGAAAAGGAGCTGAAAATATAGTAGATGATTTATCAAGGGCATATTGGAGAAGTGTGAGCGGTGATGGTGCTGTCATGATGTATCTTACAGTCCCCAGTACTGGAATGACTGCTTAGAGATTTCCAGTTAGACATGGCAAAATTTATGATAATTGACAGTGTTAAGAGACTCTGTGTTAAATGGGCACCAAATGGCAAAATGTGAAGAGCCTGAGGACAAGAGAATTTATTGAGGGCAATAGAATTTGCGTGGTTTGGTCTGTGGTCATTCTTGTTTTGTTTTGTTTTGTTTTGTTTTTCACTCTGACAGACATTATGATAAAGAAGTAAGAGGAAAATGGCATTTTATCACCATCTCACTTGCCATCAGTGGCAGTTCTTCCCCTCCCTAGCTCCAGAAATCAAGGGATGGAGAAAGAAGTCTGAGAGTGCTGAGTGCTGCTTTGCAGTACAGTGGTGGGGACTGAAGTAAGAGCATCTGCTGCTTTTGTTTCCTCCACTTGGGAAACAAAACTGCTGGTTTCAGGGGCTGTTGGGAGTAGACAGTCATACAAAGGAAATAATGCAATCCAAATTATAGCCATTGGTAATAAAATACAGGAGGATACTTGGAAGCTGGTTGTAGAGAAGAAGTGCTTTAACCTGAGGTGCAGTCCCAGCTGGGGCATGAGGTGTGAATTGCTGAATGCAGTCAGTTTAGGAAAGATGGATGCAAAATCAAAAGAGCTGCTGGCACTGCTTGAGTGGCACGTGAGCTTGGTTTTTTGAATACATTACTTGGAATTGGCTTTTAGCTTCTGCTGCTCTGCTATCTGCACTCTTTTGACAGCAACTTAATAAAATTAGGAGTGAACTGCTTTGGGGGATCTGTGTGCTCAGCCTGGGGTCTAAGTGGCCAGTGAGTGCACAGGTGTCACTTTTGTGCACACAGCTGCTACGCTTGTGTCAAGAGAAATGGCACACACAATTTGTGCAGGCACCTATGAAAACAGATAACTTGAAAATCTAGTCCTGAAAGTATTATGGTTATTACCAAAGATGTAACTCACCTTAAATCTCTTTAATAATAGTATTTTAGAACGAGTCAATCCTAATGATTACAAAAAGAGACCTGCAATTTTTTGTCCTCACGTGTTCAGTTCATTTGTAATACAGCATATGGATACTAAGCTCTGTTTCTTTGCCTTTGATCTTCAGGTAACTATTTATTTCTGCACAAACTGGACTCTAAATGCTGTTGAACAGGAATTCAGTTGTCCTGTGTTGCTCTGCTAGTGTGAACAAACCACTGGGGCAAGGTAAGGGAGCTCCGTGGTGTTTGGTGGCTGCCTGATGCTGGTTCTACATGTGTGTGAAAAGCTGGGCTTAGTAAAAATGTGCTTTTTTTAACTCTGAAAGAAAATCACATCCAGTAGGAAGTTCTCTGCTCTTGATGACAGTGAACACTGAGTACAAATGATGTAATACTAGATTGCTCAACACTTGACATGAAAAAAAAGCTTATAAAAGTTGGTTATGTGAAGATTTATTGAGATAAACTGTGTCAAGCTACCAGGAATTACTCTGTGAGAGAAATAACTACCCTAAGAAAGCTGAGCTGAGAGCACCTCTGAGGGCTGGGCTGGTGAGAAGTGACAGTGAGAAATGGCTTCTCTGGAAGCAAAGGGAATTTGATGTGCTCTTAGAAGAAATGGGTGAATATGAGAAGCTGGTGAGAGCTACATTGAGCCTGAATCCTGGCCTTTATCTTACAAGTTACTAAAAACAATGGCTTGATAGATGCCATTTATTCAACACAAACAATTGTTCAGCCTGAAAAAATACCAGGCCCAGAGAACAGAGGTAAGGTACCGGGTGGGATCGCTACCTTTGGACTAGAGTATGAATTACCTGCCTCAACCTTCTCAATAACAGGCAAATTGCCAAAAATAACTTCCTCTGATACCGTAGGGCATGAGACACAATAACGCCAGTGCTAATGGCTCCTCTTGCTTCACTTGCCTTTTGCCCCTTCCCTCCCAGGGCATGATTAAAAGAATCTGCAATGGCCAGACTGAACTGCCACGAGTTTTAAGATGGGGGGATGTTGTACAGGGTCCTCTGTGACTTCTGAGCCCCACAATATACCAAACGAATCATAGATACTGGCTGCTTCACAGCACAGTGACCAGAGGGAGGTACATACACATTTTAGTACAGAAATACAGCTCTTGGTGCCATGAACCCATGAAGTCAGAAACACTAATCTGTGCATTTATGATCTTTGAGCAACTAACTCTGGAGATAAGATGAAACAAGTGAACATTTCTGCAGTGATGCTGTCTCCTCCAGCACTGACAGCTCTCCTGAGTGCTGTCATTTCAAGGGAGGGCAACAGGGCCACACCATCAATCATTTCTGAAGTGCTGTCAAGCCCAATAGGGGAGAGCAAGGCTGAGCCATGGATGCTGCTGCCAGCTTTCTGACTTAGAAGCTTATCCATTGGGTCCAAGTGGTGCAACTGGAAAACAAACCCTAGCTGAAAAAAAAAGTGGATAGGAGCAAGCCAGGACTAGAACAAAACATAAGCTGCAGATAAAGTATAGATTACGTCAACCCAGTTAAAAAGCAAAACTAAACACCAAAAAAAAGATAAACCCAAAACAAAAAAACAAAACCCAACACACACACATGCAAAAACAAACAAAAAACAAAAACCCCAAAAGCAAGCAAACAAAAAAAAAACCAGAACAATCCAAAACAAACCAAAACCAATACAGCACACAGACTAAAATTACTCCTGGGTGGCCAGGGAAAGTCTTTGCAATGAGGAGTACAGCAGGCTTGGACATGGATTTATGTCCTCTCTTGTGACACTGAAACACAGTGGGGAAGGCAGAGCTGTCTGCCCAGAACAAAAAAAAAAACCCTGAAAAAGTAATGTTTGTTTTCCCTTTAGCAGGAGGAGTGAGTCAACCTCAGGTTCATTGTGTTCTGTCTTGGTTAAGGAGTAGCTCTGATCTCTGGCTGGCTGGCTATGTGTGTTTGAGGTGAAAAGCTGCTGACCCAAGGCAGACCCTGACAGAGAGACTCCGGTGCAGAGCTGAGGTTTTCTGAAGCCAGCCCATGAGCCCACCAGCTTATGTGTGGTTTCAAACTGCAGACAGTGGACACGGTTTAGAGATAGAAACATATCCCCAGGCACTGTTATGACAGCTGTGGAAATGACAGTCACTCTTTTCCAGAGCCCCAGCAAGACAGATCGCTGTGGCAACATCCTCTGTTCAGGATGGGGCAGTCGTGGTGCTCAGGCAACAGCCAGAGCTCCAGACTTGGGAGGGAAATGTGATTCACCAGAGTTTTTCAGACTCACAAGATGACTTCAGCTTGCTTAATTGCTTCAAGAGGGAGCCATCAGCTGGTGTAGCTGTCTAGCCTCCTTCCTACCTGCTGGCATGGTGAAAGGTTTCCAGCTTGGGACAGTCTGACTGTCTTCCTTAGCTTCCCTAGTGATGCAAGGATTCGTGGCCAGATCCATCTGCTGAAGCCTCAGAAAGAGATGGAGCTGGTGGTGGTGCAGCAGGGCAGGGGCCTGGCAGAAGCAGCCTGTTCCTGGCAGGGGCCAGCCAGGGATTGACCTGCAGTGGCCACCAAGAGGGCCAGAAATAAACGGAGAGGATGGGAAGTAGTGGTGGGGACCAACCACAGGGCAAGAGCATGGGCTGTGTCTGTCCACAGCATCCCATGGGAATGGCTCTGCTGATGCCTGGGAAGCAGCTCAGCATCCTGTCTGTCACCCACTTCCTTATACTTTCCCTTGTGGTATCATTCCCTGTGAACACTGACCTGAGCAGTTGTAGTGTATTGAAACTTCAGTCAGGGCTTAGGTCAACGTGGCTTGAGTAGTACCTAAACTGCTCATTTCAGAAAGGATTTTCAACATTATTTCCACCCTCTTCTTAATCTACAAACTCGTATTTTTACTAACAGCAGAAGGTAATTGTAAAAACAATTTCCTGAACCATTCTGGTTTTTGTTTTGTTTTGTTTTGGTGGATTTTTGTTTGGTTGGTTTTGGTTTGGTTTTTTTCTGTGTCCTTTAGTGCTACTGGGTTTTGTCTTTTAACTAAAAAAATTAATGTCATATATGGTTTTTTCTCACTGCGTATTAAAACTTATGAAACATTTCCTACAGACAGTGGACAGATAGTGTTTCAGTCCTAATGTGCAGTATCAATAAAATCTAAAGAATTAGATTTGTCCTCACTTTTTTTCTTTTTGTTACAGCCTGTCAACCACTTGTACTTCAGAAAACTGAGTCAGCAATTCACACATTAGCCAGGCCTGGATAAAAACAAACCCCACCCATTTCCCAAAGAATGGGTTTGAATTCCAGCCATTCAGTCTACCTCTGCCTTCAGAAACTGAACCTCCAAAAACTTCAGAAACTGGCTTCAACTCTGCAAAAGGACTTTTCCCATCATCACTGGCATTTTTGTGATATACCTGAATTCTTAAAGCTTTGAACCAGTTAACCCTGTCATTATTGTTGTTGCATCACAAATTGACTCAAGGGGATCCCTGGATTAACTATAGGCAAGAGAAGTTAAATCAGATCTCTCCTAGCAAGCAGAGGACATCAATCCTGGAATCAGTTAGTGCTGGAATGCAGAAGGTAGTGGGAAAACCCATGACACTGAAGAATCAAGGGCACCAAACGCAGGTGGTGAGTGGAGAAATAAATTGGGAAAATAGAAAAAGCTATCAAATGTGTTTCCTGAGAATGTTTATCGTTATGGTGATATATTTTTATATATGAAATAAGAAATATAGATACATATGTAAAATATTTTATATAAAATTTTACCTTAACTAGAACTGAGTCTTTAATTGCTAAGCAAAGAATGTTTATCAATATAATGATATATTTTTATATATGAAATATGAAATATAGACAGATATGTGAAATGTTTTATATAAAATTTTACCTTGGCAAAAACTGAGTCTTTAACTGCTAAGCCCCAGAGGCCTAAGAGAGGCCATGAAAAGCATGGCAGAGGTGACAGAAGCTGAAGCAGCATGATCTGAGTTTAAGTACAGGCAGGAAAACATAGACCAGAAGGAAAAGTATAAAAGATATTTCCAAGAATTAACAGGGTTTTCAAAACAAGACCTGATGTTAATTAATTGAAGGGCAAGAAACCTTTACTTTTAGCCAAAGACTGATCTGCCATCTTCTATGTCATTTTGGCAAAATGAGCAAAGGAAGGTTCCCTGCACGACTCCAGCTTGCGAGCTCAGAAGTGAGCCTTGGTTTGGAGCAAAGGGGAGATGCTGAGGTTCAGCTGTGGTGCCAGGTCCTGCTGACTTGTGATGAGGGAAGTATGTGCTGGGAGAAAGGTGGGAGGTTCCCTTTTGGGGGCTGCATTTGCATTCTACCTCTGCTGCCTGCTGATGGCTTTCCTGCCTGCCTGAATGGCAAGTGATTCCAGGCTGAGGCTGCTAAGTGTTTCAGAGCGTGCTTTGAACCCTCGGGGAATCAAAGCCATGGACTCTTCTGGATTCTTTATACTTTAGATATTTACCACTGGCTGAGCAGGCCAATGGCAGGCTCTCTTGGACAAGTTGAGCAGCATCCTGTTTCATCCAAGCAGGTTGAAATAAAACCCATGAACCCATGTTTGTCTCTACAGGCTTCTGAAAGAGAATAGTCACCTAAATTGATTTAATTTTCTTGGGCTGATTATATATAGAGTGATTATACCTGTCTTCAGAGGATACCAAGTGGTTGTTATCCTCAAAAGTCACTTAAGTAGGTGGGAAAAAACACAACAACAACAAAAAGAAACCCAAAACAAGCAAACAAACCCAAGAAAAGTATGAAATCTTAATCTGTAAACCTCAAGGGAGAATATTAGCTTTTTATTGTTTCCCTATCTGTAAAATGCAGGAAATTATGCTAGCTGCCCCACCTCTGCAACTTCCCATTATTTATCACAAGAAATGTCCCTTCTAGGCTCTGTGGTTTACTCCTGAAAGCAGATTATGCAAACATATCCCAGAATGCAGCGTATAGAAGAGAACAAATCCAAACTCTGTTCAACTGGATGTGAGGTGCCTTGGTGGGATGCAAGTCGAGAGTGTGAGCTGAGCTGCCCATGCCGTGCTGTGCTGAGACCTGAGAGTATGAAAACACTCAGGCAGTCTGGGAAAAATGGCTAAGCAGCTGGCAGGAAAGCATATTTGAAACCACTTGTTTTATAAATATTTCTTTTTACAAAAATCTAAGTTTGTGAATTTTCAGATAAAAGAAGTCCTAAAACAGGGAATAAAAACTTCAACTTTGAAGTTGTTGTGTGCTTTGGGGTTTTGTTTTGTTTTGTTTTAATACTCCCTAGAACCTCTTTTCTTCTTTTTCAGTTCAAAAGAAACCAAAATCTAAAAATTAAAGCCTTGGGCAGAGTTCAGAACCAAGGCTTGTTTACCAAAAGAATATGTCAGTAAGCAAGAAACCTACAGCTAGTAACCAAAATGCCTCAAGTGGTTATCAGTAAGTTATCTTGAATAAACTCTGTAATGCATATTTCCTGGAAAGCATGAATTGAGACCATACATCTCCCAGTAACTTATGGCTAAAAGTCCACCTAATGTTTTATGCCTCTTCTTGATTCATTTCTGAAATGATTTGTTTATTTGTTTTCGCTCATTCCTTACTCCTGAAAAAAAATCAAAACCCAAACAAAGAAAACCCCAAACAACACACAAAACCAAACAAACTTCAGTGAACTTAATGGGTTTGCAATACAAAATTCTTTTTTTTGTTTGTTAGAGAGCACTTCCTCCAGAGAAATTATTTTCAAGCATAGAAAAAATCTGTCCTGATGTGGCTCATATTTAAAATTCAGTCATGTATTTCCTCTACCAGGGACATTATGAATTTCTTCAGGGCAGTGAGTCATTCTGGTGGTGGCACTAAAGTCAGTTTATTTATGTTGAATGTCAAAACAACAACAAAAACTTTCCCAAATTTGAAAATATTCCTGAAAAATAATAGAAGCACAATTCTCTTCAGCCATTATGGATGCCCTAATTTGAGTCACATGGGAAAATGCTTTGTAAATGGCTTTCTTCTTTTACTCTTCACTGGCAACAAACCAAGCCAAACCCCTTTCTTTGTTCTTTTTCCTTTATGCGTTGCTTTTGCATCTGGTTTTGGAAGAAGCTGGTCCCATGGGTTAGCAGTTATGTTGAAATACTAGAAATCTGGGGTCGTTTCCACAGATTTCCTGAATAGCCATGCACTGACCACTTTACCTCCACTTCTATTCTGTAAAATGGGAATTATTCCACTTTTTCTCAAAAGGCTGTTGCTAGAAAATCTATTTATTGCTGCAAGACACCCAGCTACAACTGGAATAGTCAAGGCATATACATATTTTGTATTTTTCCTTACACAGTACAAGGGTGAGCTGTGCAGAATTTAAGCTAATAAGTCCAGATGATGATTCACAATGATATGATGATTCATAAGAGGAGCGAATTTGGATAGATTTAAATATGTACATGTAAAAGAAATATGTGCAGCCTTCCAGCACTCTTTGAAATACAAATGTGAGAATTCCTTTAGGTATAATGCTGGAAGCCTTCACGTCAGACCATCCTGGCAGGTGCCAGGCAGGAGCCAGCCAGAAGAACTGATTTATTCAGATTTCTGCTGGCAGACCCCAAGGGCTGCAGCCCCACATTACTGCAAACCATGAGGAGTGGTAGGATGAGCTCTGCTAATGCCACCTTCTGCTTTTAAGCCCAAGTAGAAGGCTTATTCCTGTGTCTTCTGGACATCTGGGTTTTTTTTGATTGGTTTTGTTTAGTTTTGTCTGCTTTTCTACACCAGATTCTCTGAGTTCAATTTTCATTTCATTCTCCTCCTTGGAGTATTATTTCCAATGGAATAGCAAAATGTTACAGGCTGAGCAGACAGGGCACTATATATAGCAAGAGCAAGGCAGTTCTCCACTCTAATAATCTCCTTATGTTTTTATGTTGATAGTAAATGACGGGTCACAGAGGGAATTGCCATTCATATCTAGGAAATGCATGTCAGAGGAGTTTAAGCACTGCATCCTGCCCACACCAAGGGAAGGTAATTTAGGCTTGGCACTGCAATACTGTGCTTTCCTGGTGCTGGAGAGTTGCAGATGAGACCTTTCATGCTTCAATTGAGTGCTGAGAGCCCGTGGTTTAGAACAGGGGATTTACAATAGCAAATGGTAGCATTCCCAGCTTGGAGTAACAGACAAATTTTAGCCAAACAAAAAAAGTGGCATTCATTCACACCACCCCCCTCTGCTGACCCCATTGCTGACATTTGCCTGTCCCAGCCTTGGGATGCAGGCCATGCCTGGGCTGGTGGCTCAGCTCTGCCCTGCCAGGGCCAACCTCAAGGATGCCATTTGCTTTGTTTGTGCTTTGGGCTCGTTCCTCTGCCTTGCCTCCCCTGAGCTGGCTGACTTGCCCATGCTTTTTTCCCCTCTGCCAAGTCTGCTTTGCTGCCTTCTTTCAGGTCTGGAGCTGTTCTGCTGCTTGCTCTTTTTACAGCTGTCCGAGCGAACAGAAAGAATTGAACCAACAAGACAGCTTTGCCAGCCCTGGTCACTCTGGTCCTACAACTTAAACATGGTGTGCACAAGCTTAAGAAGCAGCTTTGGTGATGGGTCCTAGCTCCAAATCCACACACAAGTCCCAGGTAATCTGAAAGCAGCTCACTGCCTCAGTATTTGTGTGAAATGGCTTCAGCTGAGATGGGGGCTGAAGGAGGTGGGAGCTGTGTGCTGGCTTTGTCAGGGAAAGTTTGTGATCTAAAGGTTTTATAATCTGTATATTG
Organism: Florisuga fusca; assembly: GCA_038090715.1. Taxonomy (NCBI): domain Eukaryota; kingdom Metazoa; phylum Chordata; class Aves; order Apodiformes; family Trochilidae; genus Florisuga; species Florisuga fusca. The sequence continues at coordinate 7,503,712 of JAAWXA010000015.1, read as the reverse complement.
AAAGCTGCCAGAAAATTTAGTGCAGTGCTTCTGCTTATCAGTGAGCAAAGCTCCAGGGCATGGGTTAAGGCTCAGCTCCAAGAAGCAACTGAGGTACTGCAGTGCAAAAGAGCTGAGGACAAGGCTATCAGTTAAATTTTCTGGTCAGCCTAAGGGTTGTTCATGTATTGTATCCACTGGCTGATTAATGTTAAATAAGAAAGTATTCTGCTCTGCAAGCAGGGAGTGGAACAGCAGTCTCCACCCTCCCAAAGGATGACTTAAATATGAAGTTACAGTGCTATGTATGCTCTTCCTTTCCTTCTGCCTCATCAAATGCATTTTTCATTCTTTAATACAAAGTAGGAAGGCACCAACAGGAGAGCTGAAGAGCTCTCTCCTGTTCCAGAGAAGCCTCAGACAAGGTGGCTGGAGACCTCTCCTGGGAACACCAGCAACTGTCCTGCCTTTGGTTGAGTTCCCACATTCTCAACCAACACGTAAGCCCTGAGGTACGGGATGAACAGAGCACTGCCCCCTCCCCAGCTGTGTGCTGCAGCTCAGCACCAGCACCCATGGTGCTGGGTAGCCAGGCAGTCTCAGCAGTGGCCAGAATCACCCAGCAAGCCAAGCTACCAGCCACATCAATCAGGACCTGTGAGCAAGAGCACAGGTTTTATCACCCAAGGGATATGAACCCTTCATGGTCCACTGCTGGGTTTCAACACACTTTAGGAAGCCACCATTCAGTAAGAATCATCTTAAACCCTTCTGACTATACAAAATACAGACAAATATAATGGTCTTCCAAAACCAAAAACTAGTCACACTGCTTACTCCAGATAACTATTGATTACAAGCAAAGCACTTCAGGTGCTACTCCGGAGATGCTATGATACACCTGCTGTGGTGTTTCCCTTGCAGGCTCTTTATGACCCAAGTCACAAACACCTTAAAGTTAAGTAACTTCCTACAAACACAATGAAAGCTGATAACTAAACAGGAGAATTGTTGATTGGAAATGTCTCCCTATTCCTGCCACCAATAAAAGCAGCTGGCAATCTGCTGTTTCTGCAAGGTGAAACAGAATGCAAACTTTTAACCCTCAATCCAGAGCTCCTCTAAAAGATTTGGGGCCAATAATTCCTCTTATTTACACAGGTGTAATTTTAGGGAAATTCACCACTGCCAGGTGGTAGGTTTTGCCTCAGATCTCGTTATTTGTTGGGCTTTTATCTATATTCATCCACTGTGTGTATACACATATACAAAGTAGTAATTTTTGACAGCAATGAGAAGAGAGTAGAGGTTGCTATATAAATCACTATTTCTCAGTCAATATGCTGCAACCCCTGAAGGGGCTATAAAAACCATCTGGGGGCTTGTAAAGCACTGCAAATTTTATAACAATCTAAAGCAAAGAAAATGTCATCTCTTCCACTCTCCATATAGCAGCACCATTCTCCTGGCAACCTGTCAAAAACCATACATGAAACAATAAATTCTATAGGTTTATCACTTTTACCATTTTTTTTTTTTTAATTTCAACATTATAAAACCTATATGGGAACTGGGAAATTTCTTTTATATAGGATTTACAACCCGAACTGCTTGAGAAATGGTGCTCTAAAATTTTTGGCACCAAAAGGCGGTAGTTTTCATTAAGGGCCTCCGCCTTAGTCTTCTCCTAAACTGCTGGTTAAAACTAAAGCCTATTTTGTCAGGCTTAGGCTTGTTTGTGTTGGAGACAGTTTTTCTATTTCACTATGACTTTCTGCCCGTCAGCTTCCTTTTTAAGCCTCAATCATACAGGGAAACATCAACATTTCCCTCTGTGGGAAAAGATCTTTTGCTTCAGCTGGAAAAAATGGATGAGATTTCCTGTATCCTCATTAGCAACTTGATGTATGGTTTGAAATCTCCCTTCTAAGGTGAGATACCATCTGAAAAAGCCCTGTGCTTTTAAGTATAGCCTCACAGCACATGCAACTTGTCAGTGGATTTTGCTTTCATGAATGCATCTTTAATCTCTGTGCATAGGTGCTTATCTGTGAAAATAATTCCACTAATAACCGAGGGTATCCCACATGCTCCTATCTCAAGGCATCTATGCCAGACCTTGCAGTGCCTTCTGTGGATGAGTTGCTCCAGTGGTTTAAGCCAGTCTTGCTGCTGGCTGCCACAGGCCTGGCTGCTTTGTTGTTTCTAGTGCCTCCAGCATTCATCATGTCCCTTGGAAGGCTCCTTCAGAGAATAAATTCATAAAAAAAGCTCAATGTTGGGTTTTCTCCCTGCCAGGATGAGATGGGTCATACAAGGGCCCTGACAAGCAGCAGAGCTACTGAGGCCCTGAGACCCTCGGAGGGGTAGAGGAAAAAGGAAGGGATGATAGTGCTCCCCTTTTGGCAGCTCTTAGGTTGGGTGAGTTAGTCTCGTTCAGCTTCATCCCAAACACTTTTTGACTTCAACTATTTTTTCACATGTTTGAATTTCCCCAAATGAGTCCTTTGCTGGTGTTATGTTCTTAATAGGTATAAGGTCTCACTCTCTCTGAAAAGTGTGACTAGTTAACTGTTTCATGGGCACTAATTTGATTGATTAAACCATTTGCTAACAAGGAGAAGCAATGATTTCTTGCCTGGGTGAGGGGTGGTTGCTGACAGATAATTCAGTTTCTAGCTGTGGGCTATGTGACAACAAGAAAAGGGAAGAACAATATTGCCTTCTGCAACTCTTACTGGATTTGAACTGGGCTGCCCAAACTGGATATAATCCAAACTGAGTCTATTTCATGGTGATTTTTTTGGAATACAACTCCCCTGCCCTCTTTCTACTTGAAGACAGACTACTAAGTCTGGGTGTTGGCACAGGCCTTTGGGACTAGAGCCAGGACTCTTGTCCCATTATTTGGGTGAAGCTGGCTAGTCATGGTCTGTCTCTTCTGCCTCCTTCCCATAAACCAGATTGTACCAAAAGGCTCCTAAAACCACTCAATAACATTTTTCCATGTGGTTTTCATGATGTTAAGCTATTGGGCAGGAGATCTGACATGATCTACGTAGCTTTCTGTCTTCATCTATGAGAGAAAATGGATATTAAAGGAGGTCCCTGCTAATATCAAAAAACATGCAAAAGGTGAGATTTTTTTGTTGTGATCTAAACTCAGAAGTGGGCTGGTGTTTGTAGAAATGATGCTATGAATGCATTTTGGAGGAGGAAGAGAAGACAATTTTTAATTAAAATAGCAAAACTGAGCAAGTTAGTAAATAGCCTGAAAGATGATCACCTCAGCTGGCAACGTCCATGAGGAAAACATTCCTTGACAGCCCAGTCTTTCAGTGCCAGCACCTTGTCTCAGCCAAATTCCCATTTTCCAAGTTGAGGCTAAGCTCCTTGCCTCCTCATGCCACCACACTGTGTCACCTGCCCATGCTTTGGGTTCATCCAGGCAGAGGGGCTCCCCCCAGCCCACCTGGGTGTGGACACAAGGCTCTCTCCACTTTTTTTTTTTTTTTTTTTTTTTTTTTTTTTTTTTTTTTTTTTATTATTATTATCCAGAAGAGGCCAAACTCCTGAGGGGAAAAATATGGTTTATTGCATACTACTTCTGTTTCTTCAAAGCTGGACTGCACCACGCATGTGAAATTTTTTGGAAAACAGGCACAGAAAGAGTGACTTAACAAGGCAGCGTTGTCCTCGGCAGGACCAAGGCGCTGCCTGTTTCTCTGGGGTTTTTTGCAGCCCGGTTTCGGTAGGAATAGTGGAAATTCCCTCTTGTGCTTTGTCAGCAGCGGACTCCAGGGCTGCCAGTCAGGATTCACACGTTTTCCCAGCATTGCCTGTCTGCCCTGTCGCACGGCCATGCCGGTGGAGCAGCAGCTGAACTCCCTCACATCCCCCTCACATGGCTTGTGCAGAGCAAAACCCAGTGGCACCGGCGGGATGGTTCCGGCCGTTCTGGGCCGCTGGAGCACATTTCCCTCTGCGAGAGCTGCCGGTGGGGCTCAGGAGGGAGCCGGGGGCGGCTGGGGCAGGGACCGGAGTGCTGGGGGGCAGCCCGGGAGCGAGGGGACGCAGCCGGCAGTGCCCAGCAGGACGGGCCCCGCGGTGCCACTGGGAGCCACTCAGGCACCGGGTTGTGTCCCGGCACACAGCATGGGAGCCCCGCTGCTTCCCTCAGGCGGGCTCAGGGCCAGGCCAGC
>JAAWXA010000015.1:7437738-7499413 GCA_038090715.1 Florisuga fusca | reverse complement strand
AGGGCCGGCCGGTCCCTGTGCCATGCTGCCGCGGGACATGAGGCGGGATGGGGGGGCTGGGGCAGTCGCTGGGCGCCGGGCTGAGGAGGAGGATGGGGGAGACGGAGCGTGAGCGAGCTCCATGGGGAAGAACCAAAGTTTCCCTGTTGGCAACCCGGAGGCCGCTGGCAGCAAATGGTCGATCCGGCCGCGTTATCCCGGTGCTGGCGGGCTCTTCGGCGGGCTGTGCCTCTTACCTGCTCACACAAGTTTCCCAGCGCCGGCTGCGTGGGCGCTGTGGCGTGAGTGGGCGCTTCTGGCGTGGCGAGTTCAATCCCCTGGTTGGTCTTTTAAAAACAAAGAGAATGGTTTGGTTTTGTTTTTTTTTTCTCCTCAAGAAGTGTGTTTCCAGGCTGGTGTTTCGGCCCCGTGTGGGCAGCCCCTGCTCCCTCTGCCATCGGGTCTCCCCTCTCCGGGCCGGCGCGGAGCCTTCCCCGCTCCCTCGGCTTTGGGAGCTCTCGCTTCCCGGGCATCGGCTTCAGCGTAAGGGCTGGAAAACTGGAATCTGATAATTTCATTAGTGTCTCTTGTCTGGTGTGAGAAGGAGCTTGCTTTCCTTTTCTGTTGATACAAATCGGCCAGTAACTGAGATTTTCTTTACGTATCAAGCGATAGACAAATGGAATGAGTGTTTACAGCAGCTGCAGTTCGGGGAAGCAAGGGATGTGTATGTTCTCTTATTGAAACGGGATTTGGGTGGTACTGGTGGCACTAAGCGTGTGTTGAAGCAGAGAAGTGGTTAGCTGAAACTCTCACCTGGGCTCGCTTTTGAAATGCGGGACCGTGCTTCGTGTACGGAGTTGTGGGAGGGCTTGGGAAGTACCCTTCAGGAATCTTTTTCTCCTGGTTAAAATTGTTCAGTGTCTTGGTTTGGTGTTGTGCAATGCAGAAGATCTTCACAGTGAAGTAATACCTTTGGAAATACCATTGTGCTAACAAATGGGTGTTAAAACGTCACGTTTGCCTTGTACCTAAAGAATGCTTATGAATTAGGGGTCTCAGTGAGATTTATTTCTTTCTCCCTTTCTCACACCTGCGTGTGATTCTGAAACATGATGTGGGTTTTGTGGTTTTAATTGCCTTCTTGGGCAACTTCCTGAAAAAAAGAAACAACTGGTAGACTGATGGTTTGTTTTGGTTTCGTGTTTTGACCCCTTTTTTTTTTTTTTTTTTTTTTTTTTATGAGAAACCTGGCTTTGTGGGGACTATTCACACAATGTAGGAAGATGTGAGCAGCTGTGCTGGTGTGTATCTTTGAAAAAGGGGAAAAGCTGCAGAAATCCACAAGCAAAATGAAAAGCAGCTTCATAGGTGCCGAGGGATATGATGAGCCTCAAAGTGTGTGAGGTGGAGACCAAATAAAAGGCATGATGAATAAGTAGACTAATTCAAATACATATAAGATGTGCTAGCTTGGAATTTTAGCATTTAGTCGTGTGTGATTAAATCAGTGGTAATAGCAGCTGTTTGGCACAGAAGTGAACTTGGAGTAATCAATGCTAGCCTGAAGCTGCTTTAAAATTATGGACAAGTTGTGTGCCAGACAATCTGTCAGCAAATTTTGTTAGCGCTCTTAAGATGCTTAAAAGGTGCTTATCTGGACATTACCCCTGCATCTGCTACCTAGGTATTGGATGTTCTAAAAACTCCTCATGGCTTAGAATGGTGATCTGACTATTGCTGTAGACAACTGTTTATTTTTATGTACCTTATGTGGGAAGTGATATAAACTCATGTAAGAGTGAAAATGATAGAAACCTGCAGTGGATTTTGCCTCAAGGTGTGTACGTAAGTGTTGAAGCTTCTGTTTGGTGTTGTCATTGACAACCAGAAGAATAGTATGTCTTGGTGGCATGTGGAGATTTTTACTGTGGGTCTCCAAATTGCACAGCTAGATGTGTTCCAGTCCTAAAGCTTCTTAACAGCATCCTGTTAGGCAGGAAAATGTCAAGTTGGAAGCCCAGTAATTTGCACTAGGCATTTTTACACTAGATTGAAGTGTGGGTGTGTATGTTAACGTGTAAAAATAACCACTTCACCTCATTGCTAGGATTTAAAATGGATACGTGTATAAATTGTGTACCTCTGCAGTAAGGGAACAGTTCAGAGTAAACTCTGGCTAGAATTTGTTTTGCTTTGATGGTGGGCTCAGAATCTACCTGGCTCATGCAGCTGGTTGCAGCTTTTTGTTTCTTGCTAGGCAACTGCAGTGCTTGTGCTTGAAAAAGCTGAGGCTCAGTGGAAGGTTTTTCTTGGAAGCTGGAGTAGGGGTTTTCTGGACTGCTTGGATTGCTTAGTCACAAACATGCATGAGAGAGCATGCTTTTTAAATATTAATTAAGGGCAAATCCAGCCTAATCATCAAAACTCTTCCAGTTAGTCGCTCTGTTAACTGGATTCTCCTGTTCTTTATGGTCAAAGGCTTTATACATGGGAAGACAGGGAAAAATCATCACTAGTCTGTAAAGTGTTGCTGGATGCAGACATATTTGTCTGCCTCCAGGCATCCTCTCAATTGCCTGTGATATAACTTACAAATCATGTTTTACAGCAAAGTACTAGCCTGTAAGTACCATGTAATGCAGTGCACCTGTACCAACTATAAATGACATTTGAATAAGCAGGGTGATACAAAGAGTTGTCTCTTTAGCACTGGAGAGCAGGTAGCATGGTGGAACCAATCACCTATGTATGGATTTAAAGCTTAGCAGTGTGAATTAGAGAATTATGAAAACGTAAAGATTTTTAAAATTAAATAGTTTATGTGCATGAAAAGACGAGAGAGCTGAATATGTACAACCATGTACATGTTCTCATGTGTCTCCTCTGTATTGTTTAAAAAGATGGGGTGAGAAGAGACCAGAAAGATAGCTGCAGAATGCTGCTGCTTTTATTGCTATACAAATGTTTAGGCTGGCATGCTATGGAAAAAAGCTGTCCTGTGTTCTGCTGTTTCCTGTCTCCTCTTTAGTACTGGAATCCAGCTCACTACTCGACTGTATGAATAATTCTGCAAGTGCAGAAGAGGTCACTGCTGAAGCTGGAGCCAGTGATCGTGGACAGGAAGAGGATGGGGCAATTTTACTGGCAATGCTAGTGTGAGCCATAATTTCTTGAGCTGTTTGTCATGGCCTTGAAACACACTTAAGAGCTAACTGACATGCTTTATGTATCCTTTAGCACATCTTGAGCAGTGTCTGGCAATGCTAGAATTTTGGCAGCTACTGTGACTTATCTGTGGTTTGGTGTTCATCTTCAGTAACCAGAAGGGTGCTTTTTCTTTTATTTTCAGGCAGAAATCAGGACGTGACTCACGTTAGGGTCTGATAAATGTGCCACAAAATGGTTTAAGTATGAAAGCATTATTCATCTTGTGAATTCATCTCTCTGCAGTGGAAATCTCAGTCTTGCTGATGATACTCAGAATCATGATGTAAACCATATGCTTTTAGGCATCCTCCTGTTCTTTTCCTGGGCTTTAGAAGCAGTGATCTCAAGTTCTTTGTAATATCTAAGGACCGTGAGAACAATTATGGTCTGGTTACCAGTGGGTTCTGATCTGAAGACCCCTGCTCAAGGCTGAGGATACATAGTGGCATGCAGGTAGAAAATGCTAGTGAGAATTACTTGTTGTCAATGGACTTAAAGTTGTAAATCGCACAGGGGTTTCCAGCAGCAGTATTGAGAAATGTTGGTGCACCTTAGCTCTCTGCTTAGCTGTTCTGTAGATGATAGGAATTCCTGTTCATCATCTGTGTAGCTTGGACTAAGCTTCTTAGCTTAAATTTGTTTTTTAAAACACATTTCTTAAATGTTTTTCTTATTATTTAACAACTTTAAACACGTATAGAAATACTGCAGAAGGGCATAGTAGTACTTAGGGGTGATCCTTGCTTCTGAGATGGCTGTCATCTGGTATGAACTGTTGAACTTCTGCTCCCAAAGGCTGTGAAAGTTTTTTGGTTTCTTGTTTTAATAGAAGGTCAGTGTCAGTCATTGGCTAGACAGATTACAGGTACAAAACCTAGAGGAGAACTGAATTCTGTCTCTTAAGTTTTCCTCTTGCATCCTGTTATAGTCTTCCTTTACACCCTTAAACAATCTAAGAAATCCTACATAGAAGTTGGTGGACCTCTTAGCTGTATGTCTCCATCTTGCATGCCTTCCTCTTCCAGCAGGAGTGGTTCCTGTAGCTTTCTCAGCACTGAAGGAAGCTTGAGGCCTCCAGCTGCTCTGGCAGCTCAGTTTAAGAGGCTGCTTTCTCAGCTAATTGCCTGCTTCCTCTGCTGAGCTTCCTCAGCTGGGTTACAGAAATAGCACTGGGCTGTGCAGAGCCTTCTCGGCCAACGCAGCTCACAGCTCAGACTACAAACTTTCAGTGTGAACTGAATCAGATGGTTTAATGTACCAGGTCATGACCTGCTCTTGCAGGGTTTTTGTGCATAGTTCATACTCAGTTGAACCTTTTTTTCCGTGGGAATGGAGATTTGCCTTTCTAGAAACCTGTAGTTAGAGCCAATGAGGTTAATTGGTTAGTGAGAATCAAATGAGTGAAAAGAGCATTTTTCTTAAGTACAGGTCTTCTTAATAGCAGTAAATTCTCTTATTAAATGGTTAATACAAGTTGTCTTTCACATGACTGCAGAGGTGCCTATTTGAGTACACAATTGGGGTTTCCAGCATAAAGCTTCATTCCTGCATACTTACCAGGTGTGATTTCTGCATCCATGCAGCATCTGTCATTTCTGATGCTTTTCTCTTTGGGTGGTTCAGCTCCAGAAGCTACGGAGGAGAAAAGATGAATTTAAGTAACTGCCTATATGGTGTAAGGAAAAATGTCAGTCTGTTTATTTGTGTAACTTTTAAGCTAGTTCTGAACTGGTTGAGAAAAAGCCACTAGAAAACTAGTCTATAATGTTTCTGTGACTTTAAGTGTGTTTCAGTGATACTGACCTTAAGTCAGAAAATAATATTCTTTCATCTTAAATATTAATAAACTTAATCTTTGGCTACATTACACTTCCGTTAGCATTTCAGATGAGAACAGGGTTTCTACAATCACTTGCACATAGGAAGTGGTTGATTAGTAATGTACAGTATGATTAATAAACAAAAGGCTAGTCACCCATGACTTTGCAGATCACCATCCACAAGTGTAGTAAATGGTTAGAACAGTGCTCCTGATCTCAAAGTATTTTGTCAGATGGTAGCATTCCCTAGAGACAAATGCTTTGTTTCAGGTCTTGGGTGTCTAAGTTTGTATGAGCTCTTATTTTGAACAGAGGATGCTGGAGTTCCAGTTTATTTTTGTGGTAACACGTGTGTATTAAATAAAACTGTAGTTTTATGGAACTGTCAGTGATGTTATTACCACAGCCTTACCCCTTGTAGGAGGAAGAATAAGTGAAAAGTTAGTAATACTAAGTTACTTGGATTATTTTAAGTGGTGTTTCTTAAAGGCCATTTGGAAGATGAAAAGCCTGTCTCTTGTGACCAGGTGAGCATCTCTAACCAAAGCATGCATAGGCTTTGATTTGATACCACGTGGCTGACATGTGCTGCTGTCTCATCTTCCCATGAGTGTACAAAAATCATTGCTACATGGCCCCATTTTCACTTGTGCTGTAGACCCATACTGAATCATAGCATGTGGAATAATGGGAACTGGGCTTTGTAGGGTGTTATGTGAGAGGTAACACAAGTGTTTCTTCTGTAGAGTAAACTAAACCTAAAAAGTGTAGAATCTGAAGGTAAGCAATCAATTATTTTCCACTCTACAGCAACTGATGTGCCTTGTCAAAGCTCTACCGAAATTTTCACTATTGATTTGAGGACTTGATTCAATGTCTTTAGCTTTTGTTATATTTTACAAGGATTTTTTTTTTTTTTTTTTTTTTCTTAGATACTGGGATCTGAACCCTTCTGAGGAAGGATGTCTACTGGGAAGTTCTCTGGTCCATTTCCTCTAAGTGTAGTGCAGCCTCAGGGTGACCATGGAGTCACCTCTCTAAGGCTGTTTCTACTTTCTCAGCCTTGTGTGTCCAGGAGACAGGGCACTTGTAACTTGGTCAGGAGGTTGAAATTTACTTTCAGAGAGAAGGAAGAAGTTTCAGTTTGCTCCACAGGGGTGTAGGGGTGTGAGTGTCCCAGTATCTGATGAGTCCTGCAGCAAGTGGAAATGACTAAAAGTACCGAGCTTCCCTTTAACATTCTTTAAGGAATAAGGTCAAATACTATAGCAGAAGTGGGGGTTAAGTTACCTGATAAGACAGTACTAGTCCAATATCTTGTAGAGCTGCTACATAAATCTGTACTTGCACAGCCTGTTACCAAAGAGTGAGTTCCTTCCACCTTATTGTTGGGAACTTGCAGTGCCATGGGTTTGCCTTTGGCCCTAAGTGAGCCTGTATTGTATAGGGAGCATTGTACATGTACAATAAATGTGGGAACTGTGGTTCCACAGGCTTTTCTTCCCCAAAAACTTAAAATGGAAGCCTGGGTTTTGGACCTGCTACTAAGTTTTAGGCAAATGCTTTAATTATTCAAAGCATCATTCACTCTATTGGAGGGAATCCAGAGCAAGAGTGTGTAGCTTCACTGCCACGTTGTGAAACACTACTGTGCTGCATCTTTTTGGGAAACTGGTTCTGCAGCATTAGTCATGATGAGCTGACTGTCCCATGCTGTTTCTTCATTATGTTAAAGTAACCACAGTGCATAAAGAACTTAAGATCAACAAACCCACTTCTTTAATAAAGTAAATTAAAACCACAATTCTCTTTAATCTTTCTGATACTGTAAGATTTGATAATAGATCTCAGAGAAGTGTGTGGAAACTTTGCTCTAAATACAGGAGTAAGTAATGCTTGGACATTTTAACAATAGTTGTTGAGGCTACCATACTGAGAGAATACAGATAAAATTTGAAAATTGTGATAGAACTGTAAAGTCCCAGAATTTTCTTTGTAAGGCCCCTGCCCTGTGATATCAGCAAACTCTATTTGCTTCATGAAGCAGAGCTCAGGTTGGCCTTTTTTAAATTATACATACATGAGGGATAGAAGTAGAAGCAAACAATACATGAAGGGCTATCTCTTTTCTTGAAACTCTGAATAGTGTTTGTGTAGTTGTAGTACGGTTACAACTGAGTGATGAAATCAAGAGCTGGCTAACTTTACACAGACCAATTTCACATCACGCAGTGAATTTCCACGAGGGCATCACCAAATGATGTAGAAGATAGATAGTGGTGAGAAAAAAGGACTGGAGACAGCTTTAAATGCAGGTCGTCTTTCTGTCCTTAATGCTAAATGGCAACTCTAAAGAAGTGGTTGTCTGAGCTCTTCCTAAAGAAGTACTAAACTCCAACTTTCTGCTTGTGTGGGAGCTGTGCTTGGACAAAGAGACAAGCACTGTCTCCTATCTGGAGACAGTCAGGTTTACAAGCCAGTGCTCTGCTGGGAAATTCCCCCTTGGCAGGGAAGGATGGTTGGACACAGCTGAAAGGGAGGCATTCCAGATGGAGATGGTCCATCTTGAAACACACACAGATGCACTAACAAACTGAGAATTAGAAAAAGCAGAGAAAGGAATCAGGTTGAGAGAAGAAAGCCTCAGAACTGGTACCATGCTTTTTTGCAGCATGCAACCAATGCTTTAGTGCCTGAAGTCAGAGCAATATCTTAACTTACAAAATGCTTTCTTTAAAAAAACTTCCAGCTTTTTACTACATACTGGCTATGTTTCTCTCGTGTGACAGTAACTTGTTCCTCTTCAGAGCTATGGAAGTACTGAGCTGTTTAAAAGCTGGCAGTCATCCTTTCCTAGTAATTCTCCAGGTGCAGAGGAATAAAAATCTCTTTTGTTGTATTTAGTATTTTTCATGTTACCTGACATGTTGATATAATGTTATGGGAGATATCTGGAGTCTCCTCTCACCTCTTAAAAGCAGGAAGCACTGGAAGAGTTGTTAGACAGGGGAAGAGCCATATTCAGTATGTACCAGAAAACCTGGAGGAAGGTGAAACATTCACAGTTCTGTTGTGTGGAAGAAGCCACGTCTGATCTCATCTGCATTCAGACTGTGGGTCCTGCTGCTCCAAATCCAAAAGTGTAGTTAGGTGTAGCTGAGGTAGGAGAGGATACTGAACCTGAGGGCTTTGGGATATAAGAGGCTTAGGTAGAAGAGGAGCTGTAAACACCTGTGAGGGGGAGAAGAAAAGCCTCCCAACAGGCTTGACTGTTTTAAAATGCTGCCAAGTGTGCATCATCTGATAAACAAGACCCAGCATGTGACCTTCCCGTTGCAACCAGAGTGGTCTATTGCTTTGGAGAAAAAATTGCTATGTGTTCAGCCAGGTCCTGAAATGGCTGTTAACAAGTTTGTTAGAGTATTGATTCAGTCCTGCTGAATGCCTGAAGTGAAACTGCTTTCTTTGGGTTCAGGTGTCAGTGGAAATAAGTTGTTTAAACGAGTAGCACAGGTGGCACTGACAAGGAAACATCCATGTCTTGGACTTGGAGATGTCCTGGACTGTATGTCCCAGGCCAAGTTTCTCTGGGCACACAGGCTGCCCAGGGCTTGCCACATGGACTCAGGGGCTCTGAGCTTTTTGGGTGCATCCCAGTGAGACCAGCACTGCTGCAAGACTTGCTTTTTAGTTTCACTGTTTAGCCGCTGTCGCTGTTGTTTTGGTTACAGTTCTTCACAGAAGTGAAGTCTATTGTTTAAACTTCCTTATGTCTTGGTATGTCTCTAAAGAAACTGGAAAATCCATCTTGCAACTGCAAGAAATGAGCCTTTTGGGTTTTACCTTACTGGTGTTAAGTCAGGCTTCAAGATAAATGCTTGGAGGTGTCTGATAGGATCCTAGCATACATACAGTACTTGGTGCAGTCAGTACAGGTAGCTAAGTCCCATGTTCAGTGCTACTTCTTCCTCAATTCACTTCAGAGGTTTTTTTTTGGATCTCTGGGACGGATCTTTTCTCCAAGTTATATTTTAAATCTTGATATTTTTGAGCTCATTATTTCACCTCTAATCTTGGACCAAACTAACTTCTCTTTCTCTTGAGAAGAGTCCAGCAGCTGTCAGGCACTCAGAAATAGAAGTCTTTCCTTAGCTAATCCTTTCTGGAGGAGGATCTCTGTTGCTCATCAGCTTTCTTGTGCCTGGGGCTGAAGGCAACTTCTCCCAGCTCCACCAAATGTCTTTCTAGACCCAGATCAAACAGTCTGTATTAAAGTAACTTAGCTTTTGTACCAATCATTCTGCAAATGCAGGCCAAAAGCATCGCGTCCTCTTTGTTGACAGAAATACTTCCATAATAACTTCAGCCAAAAACTGAAACTCTGTATTCTGTGGGTGATGCCTAGTGAGAGTGGAGCATGCTGCCCTAGATGAGGGTTAATGTCTGCAACATCAGCTGGAGGCTGAGATCATCTGGAGATTGGTAGCCTGAAGACATTTTGTCACCTGTCAGGAATGAACACAAAACTACCAGTGCAGATACAACATGCTGTAGTGTTCCTTTCCTGCCTTCCCCAGAGCCCTGTGCTTGACTGGACTACTTATTTTAAAATATGCAGCAGCTTGAACTAGGCTCTGCAGTTATAGGTTGTAGCTACTAATTCAGTGTGATGTACAGGACTTGCTAAGGTGCTTGATGTAGTTCTTGATGTTTTCTGTGGCCAAGGCATCCCTCATACAGCTGCATGCATGACACTCATCTGTTTTTTTCCAAAACTGTCATCACGCTTAAGAATTGGATTTGCATAAAAAATTTTGGTTTTTTTTTTTTGTCCTCTAGATGCATTTCTTTTGCTCAGTGTCAGAATCTTCATTGTCTATTTAGAAGTTAAGTTGTGGGATGTTGTACTTCCTGCAAATTCTCAATCTAAGAAGTAGGCAGCCTACCTTGAAGAGAAATGTATTTATTTTTTTATTCCAGAATCTTTCAAAAGCCCACACTTATGTAAATGATTTCGCTTGTACACCTTCTGCCTTCTCAGTTAACTTCATAAAAATATAAATGCCATAGGCAAATAAATGCCTGGCTTGTATTTTTTGTTTGGCTTTCTGAAGCATTAGAATAAAATTTAACTATCACTGAGTTTTTAGCTTCAGCATTATGAAAGCTTGTTGAAAGCTTGTTGGTATTCTGTATAGCAGGTCAACTGTTTCCCATCCTACACATCCTCCATCCTTTTGGAATTTTTTCTCCTTGCACTATACTTAAGCTGTTTTTTCAGGTTATGCAAATGTACTTCTTGTTACTGAAATGCACAGAAGTTGAATACACTGAAATCCATGCCAGAAGCATTAATAACCTGAATGCCACTTCTGCTTGAAGGTGAAATGAGCTCCTCAGTTAGCTGGTTAAGCTATGCAGGGCCAAGAAGTGACTGCTCTGTAACTAAAGCTGAAAAGCAGTTTTATTCTGCTGTGCTCAGAGCACTGCCCAGCTTTCTTTCACTTATTGAGTAGGTGTCTGCTAGAGATTGTGCTCCCAAATGGAGACCAGCCTGCCTTGATGGTATAGCAGGACGGAGAGGTTAAGCAAGCATGGAGAGCTCTGGGGAATCCGGGTCCAGGAGATGCTTTTCCCTGAATCTGAAAAAGTAACCTCCCAATTCTGCAGCAGTGGCCTTGTGAGCAGAGATGGGTTGGTATGGCAAGGGCTTCATGGGTGCTGTGGGGAAAAAGCAAGGCTCTTGGTGGCTGTTACAGTCTGACAGGGGCTGTCATCAGTGAATTAGAAAATTTGGCACTTGTGAAGTGGAGAGAAATGTCCGGCTTAGGCTTGTGTGGGTGAAATACATAAATGACAACAAAATATTGTTTTATTTGGTTTCATAGAAATATCATTCCTGTCTTTTGCCTTATTAATATGCTTCTGGCAGTGTAATGTGTCAAGGATAGATATGCTCAAAATAGCCCAAGCTCTTCTGGTTTGCTGGTTAGATCAGGTGGAGCTGCCTCAGTCAAAAAGAGGGTTTTCAGTTTACAGCTCTGATTGCCTGGCCTGTGACTGTCCCTGGGCTCCTTCACTACTTGGGGCAGACTCCACTGCACCAACATTAACTGCTTGATTGCTTGTGAGGCCTCTACTAAGAATCTCTTAATAGTTCTAGGAACTTTTTTATGGGGTTTTTGTTGGTTTTGGGTCGTTTTGGTTTTGTTTGTTTGTTGTGGGTTTTTTTGCCAACTTACTAGTTAAAGGTAAATGTTTGCTTAATATTTTGGTATTAAGAATTTTTGTTTAAACCTGCCCCTTGTGTTTCTGGGTAGGGAGAAGAACAGCCACCAAGCCACCAAAGAAAACTCTGAAACCCAAAACCTAAGCTTCTCTTGGAGTGGCCAGCCACACTTGCCTACTGTGAGGCAGCATTGCCATCTGCATAAAGCTGGTGCCTCCCAGAAGGAAGCCTTCCCCTTCCAGAAAACCAGATATTCTAGGAGGTTTGTGCTAGTACCAAAGAATACTTAAATATTATTTAACATTTTTAATTAAAAAAAAAAATAAATACAGGCTCACCTTCCCTGTCAGGCTGTTGGCCCTGCTGCAGGCAGTGGTGTGGGGTGCATTAGGTGACTCCCATAGTCTGCTCAGGGGGATCAGGATTAGGGTTTTTCTCTTGCAGGTCACAGCTGCAGCCAGCCAAATCCAGTCTCATTTTCAGAGTGAGCTTTGAGTAGTGCCAGCTGATGGCTGGTAGGGAGCTCCTTTGGAAGTACTTGTACTCCAGTGACTCTAGAATGGTTTAGGGGATTAGCAGGTTGATGGGAAAGTTGGTTAATGAGTGGGAGAGCTGTTGACCTGCTTGGTAGAGCAGCCTTTTTGCTTTTCCTTGCATAACTTTTAACAGTCCAACAGGTTCTTCTGGTCACAGCTGTACTAAGAGTTGGGTTTGGGGGAAAAAAGTGTCTCAACTCTTGTCTTATTTCATGTTCAGCATTTGGATTATTCTCTGCTGCAGCAGAAAACTTTGAAGCCAACTGTATCCCCTGAAATGGTATAGTGGAACTGCTGTATTTGTGACTTTCAAGTGTTTTAGCAGCTAAGATACATGATATTAAGAGATGATTAAATGGATCTGCACCAAGAGCAGCTGCTTTCCTGGCAATGCAGTGCTCTGGCACAGCTGTAGGCTGTGGGATGGCAAGGGCTCTGCATGGCCCCGCTGTGTGGGGGAGGTGGTGGAGAAGGCTCTGCTGAAACATGCTCTCCACTTCAGTAACACTGCTGGAGACAGAAGATGAAGTGTATGCTGCTGAGCAGAGGGCTGAAAGGGAGGAGACACCTGTTTTGAGGTTTCCATGTGGTATGCAAATGATGTTTCATTCAGGTGTGTGCCTTCTGCAGTTGGATTTGCCTCTAGTGAGCTAGGAAGCTAGCTGGACCCTTGGTGTTTGAGCCTAACCTCTGAGTGTACCCTTGGAGCACCAAAGTCAGCTCAGTGAAGGAGCAGGCTCCCTTGTTGGTCAGAAAATGGAGCTCTGGACTACTGAACAGTGCAACTGAAATGTCCTAAATAAAAATGTTGTGATTGAACTTCTCAAAGGTGAGCAGGGAACCTAATTTAAATGAAACAAGAGATTATTGCATGACTGTATGAGGAAGAAATACAGCCAAGTAGTTTCAGTAGCCAGTGTTTGAGATCTGGGCTTGGTTCTCTAATCATTTGCTGAGAGATCCTGAGCAAACTGTTGCTGGTACTTGTGCCTGAGTTCCTAGGAGGTCATGGGTGTAACGATACTGAATTCTGTGAGGTATTAGATCTGCAGATGAAAACTGGCCCACTTGGAATGTGAACTTCCTCCTGTTAGCTGCTGCATTTTCTTCGGTGGAAAAGCACAGGCTAAAATCCAAACTTAACCTTGCATTTTGAAATCTTAAGTGTCTTTTTCTGTATTCCCATTATGGAAAATGCCAATTATGCAGATATCTCATTATTCTGGGGAGGTCTAAGTTCCCAGAGCACAAGGTCTGTTGGCATGTGTGTATGTGCTTCTGTTTTCTTCAGGAAAAGATCTACAAAATGTGTTGTGCATACATTTTAGTTATCTTACCCATCTTACCTAAAGAGCAGTTTGAGTAGAATGCCAATACTCTGTTTAAACTCAAACACAAAACTCTGTGTGGTGGCAGGTGGTCTCCCAATTTGTTGGTTTTTGTGCTGTAATAGTCACTGATCTTGAGCTGTATTATGGTTATCTATGCTTCTGGAAATCCCTAGACCTAAAATACTGGTTGCAGTAACATGCAGGTGAGTCCCATTGCCAGAGCTCTGCATGGTGTGTGGAGTGTATGCAAGACTTGCCTTCTCTTTAGGTAAATAAGAAATTAAGTTGCAAGTAAAAATGCTGCACTCTTGCAAGCTGACCTAACTTTCCCCTCTTGTTCTCTTCCAGGTATCTCTAACCAGAAATCATGAACTGGCATTTCCCTCTTCTCTTTCTTCTTGGGACTTTAACTTCTGTATGTTCCCAGTTCAGTTTTTATCCTCTGGAGGAACTTAGCTCAGATGTTGGAATCCAGGTCTTCAATCAAATAGTGAAAGCCAAGCCTCAGGACAATGTTGTTGTTTCTCCTCATGGGATTGCATCAGTCCTGGGGGTGTTGCAGCTGGGTGCTGATGGCAAGACAAAGAAGCAACTGACAACTATGATGAGATACAGTGTAAATGGTCAGTGATTTGTAAGGTGTTTTTGGGTGTGTTTTGTCAGAATCTGCATGATCTTTTGAGATGGCTTTCAAAGTGTGGTAGATTGCATCATACACCAATTAACTCTGTTTACCAAAGCACAAAATGAACATGTTCGAAGTTAATTGGCAATTTGAGTATGGAAGTGTAGATATACTTGAACTGGCTTATAAACAGCTTTGCTAATGACTTCAGGGCCTGGCTGCGACTGCCTTCATCCCTGCAAAATTGATTTCCCAGAACAGTGTGAATGGTGGTCCAGTGCCAGCACTGTGCAGGAAGGCTGCAGAATCCCCCTTCAGCCTGTGCTGAGCCATCATTAATGTGCTACTCCCTTAGATAACAGAGCAGGAGAATATTTCTTGTCACATTGAAAGCAGTGAAAACTCTGAAGTGTACAGTTGGTACTTTCATTTTTATGATCTTCAGCTTTGTTCACTTGTGTTTTTGCTGTCAGGATCCCTGAGTCTGTAGTTCTTGTAGTGCCCTCTTCAAGCAGCCATTTCTGTTAGTCTCTGTGCCTGACACTGCATGCATCTGTGTTCATATTCCTCTGCCAATGTCTGACCCTCAAGGGGGTGTAGGCTGAAGGTTCTTACTGCTTTACTTTGCATGCTGAGTGTTGCTGTGGGTGTTTACCAGCAAGACTTAACATCTTAGTGCCAGCATTCTGCCTTCAAGAGGTAAGTGCACTTTTAAATCTTGAGCAGTATTGTCATATAACATGTTGTCCTGTCTTCATGTGCTTTGCTGTTTTGATTCTGGGTTTAAAGTGCAGCAAAATGATTTGTCAGATTAAGATCTAAATACTGTAGTTCTACATCTCTCCATGAGAAAACCAGCTCAAGGAACATATGAATTCTCAAAATAAAAAGTACTTGAAAAATGGAGGCAGCTGGTTTTATTTGGCCTGTGCATTTTCTAATCTTAGCTGTAACACACAGAGGTTCTCAAACTCCTTAGAAGGTAGCTAATCCCTTGTTCTAGAGATTTGTTACAGGATGCTACATATCTCTTTGCACAGATCTCTGCTCTTGTTCATGATTGCCTTACAGTCCTTTGGCAACTGCAGCAACTGCTTCTTTCGAAAGGTAATAGTTGGAAAGTATTTAATTGATCTTTAGCTGTCTTTTAATGCAATTTAGCAGCTGGAAGCAAAGAGGAGAGCCAGCATCATGAGACCAGCCAGCTCTCCCCGGACCACAAGCAAGTGCTCCGTGGGCCACCAGTGGTCCACAGAATACAGTTTGAGAACCTCTGTTATGGTATGTTCTCCAAAAGAATTTGCCCATAATATTGGAGAGTGAACATGTAGGAATTCATACAAATGGTACTGCTAAAGCATTCACAATACATGAAACAGCAAAGCCATCTGAGGCTTTTTCTAATATGCAGCTAAGAGAATAACTATGAACTAACTGACTTCCTTCATAACTCATATTTCTTAAGCCTGTCTACATAAGGAAGCAATATGGAAATGTTGCTTCTAAATGATATTGGGGAAACAAAAGAAGCCCATAAATAACCACTGTAAAAAAACAGCCACCAAAGGATCCTCTTCAATGTAATGGTTGAAGGTGAAGTTACTTGCCTGGCAATAGCACTCCTATGTAGACAAGGACTCATTCAGGAGCCATAACAATGGGGAGAACTGGGCATGGTGAACACAGCAGTTCTCCTGTGCTGCCATATGGCTTCTTGTGTACAGTGAAGGAGCTAGCAAGCACTTGATACATTCTGCTTACAGGTCCTAAGGATCTTGACTGGATCTTCTCACTGGAACTGAACTACTCACTGGAACCTACTGCTTTCTCTTTTTCCTTTTTTAAAGTCAAGCTCATGTGTAAAGGGATTGACTCCTGCTTGTAGCTGATTTAGGCCAAAACCTAATCTATTAGGAAACTAAGACTTGGCTTGAACCTCATAGCAATCTTGACAGCTTCCTGCATTCTCCAGTAAATGGAAAGGAAGAATGATGAGAAAACTACTTTGGCTTTGCACTCTGAGGTTCAAGACCACCTCTGTAATGCTGCACAGCTGTGAGTGAGCAGGCAGACCCCCCAGCTTGCTTTGTTGCTGTCACAGAACTGACAAGTGACCTGGGCATGTCATATGATATGAAATACACTTTGGAACAGTCTCCTCTGTGGAAGAGAGTGGGTAGTAGATCCACATGGAGACTTGAACTCAAATATTATCCCTAGCACTGTCCATAGCACTTAAAGCTGACAGCTAGAGGGGCAGTAGGCATCATGGTGAAGACCATATTTTTTCTGGGAAGTGTTGTTCAGATGAGAGATCAAAAATTGTTATTTTGGAAGGCCTTTCACTGCCTGCTTTGGTCTTTTGTTCTAGTCTAGCACTTAAAATGTCTGATCTTTCATGTCATTAGTAGTTGCATGTAAAGTAACTGTTCATCATCTTATTCTAAATTAAACTTGCTGTTCTTTTCAACTAGGAGTTGGTAAAGCCTTAAAGAAGATAAACAGGCTCATAGTCTCAAAAAAGAATAAAGACATTGTTACAATTGCTAATGCAGTGTTTGCAAAGAGTGGCTTTAAAATGGAAGTGCCTTTTGTTACAAGGAACAAAGAGGTGTTTCAGTGCAGTGTCAAGAGTGTGGACTTCGAGGACTCAAATGCAGCATCTGATTCCATCAACCTGTGGGTGAAAAATGAAACAAGGGGTGAGTATTAGTGAGTGCTTTCTGTGCATGGCAGGGGATGCTGTCCAAGACCTCTTGAATTCATCTGGAAGTACTGGGGAAAGGTGGAGAGAGAGAAAAAGCTCAGTCTTGCATCTGAAAACTGTCTTTAAGCTGACATGATTTAGAGCTGTTGGGGCAGGAATCTGCAGTCCCCTTGCCCCAGCAGATGTGCCTGTCTGGTGGCCTTCAGGGACGTGTACCCTGTGTGTGCCCATCTGTCTGTGGGATGAGGGTGGCTTCTGCTCTTTGTGGCCTTCATACAGCCTGTGAGAAATCTGAGTAAAGTTCTGAATCTCTCTTTTCAGACAAAAATACTTGAGAGCAACTCAGATGTTAGGCTGGGAAAATCAAGACTTGTGGAAAGCTGTAGAGCAGTTCAGCTTTTGCTCTTATTGCCTTAAACTCTTGCAAGATACAGCTGTGCTCATAGGAGTCATGTTCAGTGGATATTTTTAAATTAACCCTACCTTGAGAGAATTCCCAGTGGTTTAAGCCTCTTGGCATCTAGTTGTTAGGTCTACATATGTTAAATCTAGAGATGATGTTTTGCAACATATTTATAATCTAGGTGAATTATATGTTTGGTATTTTGGAGTTAAAACCAGTGCCTCCTAGATGTAAGGAGTTTGTTGCTGATGAGGTTGGATGTGGCATCTGTGGAATGAGGCTGTCAGATTCTTCCTCTACTACTTCACGGGTTTGCATAGCAATGTTGCAAGTAGAGATTGAATGGGAAGTGCTTCAGCTGAAACTGTTACCATCGTAACATGCTCAGTTTGGGCCTTGGATCTGCTACTTACTGGAAAGGTTGAGGCCCTGTTAGTTATAACATCAGTGTATTGATTAGCAAAATGTGTTTGTTTTCTAAGTATCCCAAAGGTTTACATTTTGACAAAGAGTATCCTTGGCTTTACCAACCTGAAATGTATTAAGCCTGTGAGGAGTTGGCCTGAAGTAATACCTGCTTTGGGTTCTCTATGAGCAGCTGGGCAATGTTGTGACAGCAAGTACTAAGACTTTCTTTATTTCTTCTAGGTATGATTGATCAGGTTGTAGCTCCAGATGATATTGATGCTGGTTTGACTAGACTGGTTCTAGTAAATGCTGTGTACTTCAAGGGGTTGTGGAAGTCACGATTTCGACCGGAAAATACAAAGAAACGCCCGTTCCATGGAGCTGATGGGAAAACCTACCAGGTTCCTATGCTGTCCCAGTTATCCATCTTCCGCTGTGGTAAGTAGGAGTAACTCCCACTACCACTGGTTGTAAAATTTGCTCATTTCCTTCAAATTGAAACGAGTTTGCTGTACCTGTTAGATGTAGTGGTATTGTTTATTGTAGCTTGGGCAGAAGGCTTTGTGTTGCAGAAGTGTCTGCTGTGTGGATGAGCTTGCTGTGCAAGTTATTTAACAGTTGCTTAAGGTTAAGTAGTCTGACAAAGTACTTGCCTTATCCTGTTGTCTTGGTAAAACTGAAAACCTAAAATACCCAAACTGAATTCTCTGCATCTTACTTAAAATTTGCAGTAGGAAGAATTTTTATTTTTTTTTTCTTAAGGACTGAGAATAAAAAAAGCTGCCAACAGAAACAGAACACAAAGATTTATCTGGCAATGAGCTGTATATGAAAGAAAGATTGGATTAGAATTTTACTGTATAATAAAGAAATGAGAGCCAGAGGAGCACAGGGCTAGTAGTTTGGCTATATCACTCTCTCAAGGTGTGAAGCTGCTCTTAAAATTCAGATTGAGTCACAAGTGAAAAGAAGTTCAGCAGGTTCAGCCAGACTTCCATCAGAGACTCTCAGAGCTGACATAAGCAGCTGGATTTGACTGACAATGTACTTCAGAGCTTCAGCTTTGCAGCCCTACGGGAATTTTATTGGTCAGAGTAAGATTGAAGCTCTGATTAAAGAGCATCTTCTGTTGCATTCTTCCAAGAAGAAAGCAGTGCTGCTTCCATATGTATTAAATACAGCTTGGGGAACACACCGTGGAATACAGCTTGTGTCTTTAATGCTTAGTTTTACTGTCAGTGGTATTCAGCTAATATTAGTAGATTTGTATGAAAATGAACAGCTGTAGATTTCTTTCCCAGCCCCATGCATACACTACAGCAGATGTAATGTAATTTATGAGAACTGCTTGAAATCAGTTTGGGGAAGTGAGGAAGCCTACTTGCAGTGTATACTTCTTACCTGTGGAATTTGAAAGAAGTTGATAAGAAACTTGCTAAAGCCTATCTTTAGTTATCTTAAAGGCTTAATTCTCATGCTGGCTAAAAATTCTGTTATGTTTAAGCTAGAAAAGCAATTGAGTCTAGAAAGAAACAAGAGAAATACTGTGGAGTGAGGGTTGTAGATTGGGTATCTCTGGGTGTCCTAACAGAGGGCTTCTATCTTATTCATGCTTGCAAAGGATCTTTAAAAGTTTAAATTTCTTTAGCATCTTAAATTCCAGCAGTTGATGGTGAAGATGAGCTTTCCTCCTGTTTGATATGCCACAGTAGTAATGATAATAACATGCATCAGATCAGGAAAGTAGTATCTGTTGGACATATCACCTTTTGTTACTGTTTTCTAGCTGACTTAAGCAACCAGTATTTTGATCTGTAGGCCCTAGACTGAGAACCACTGCTGTAATAAAAGGAGATAATTAAATTGCCAAGTTTGACACCGTTCATCCAAAATAAGTGAAATAGTGCCAGGTTTCTAGCAATATGAGCTCAGTCAAGGCTATTTGTGGCCCTGGCAACAAGATTAAATTTCTAATGAAGATGTAGTTTTCCAGCTTGCTGACAAGTGCAAACTTACATGAAGAAAGGAGAAAGATAAGAAGATTTTATTGCTATCCAAAAACTCTCCCAGAAACCCTGTTTGTAGGTAAACTGACAAGTTTTCACTTGAAACTACTATAAAAAGCATTTATTTCCTAGTCACATGCAAGAAATCCCACAGTAACCAAAGGGAACTTGGAGGAGGAGAGGGTTGCTCAAAGCAGTCCTCTCAGCACTTGCAGTAAGTGGAGATGTTACTGTCTCACTCCTCATCTCATTGGCCTCCTTGCAGTGCCTGCTCTCCACTACTTTGAAGGACTACAGACTGCTTCCTAATGAGATCCTTATTACACAAGAAAATTTAAGTAAATGCAACAGACTACTTCAAACAGGAGCTCTTCCAGCAACTCTTGAAGGAAAAAGAGCTTGCCTTACTTATCTCTTCAGTTAGGAAAGGCTGCTGCTTTTTAGTCATTCTTTCTTGCTGCTTGGTCAGCTCTGGTACAGCTGAGATCTGAAGTAGAGATCCATCTGATTCACAGACCTGGCAGTTTCTAACACAGTTGGGTTATCACTGTGGGCTGATGAAGTTTGGGAAACATGCATATCAAATTTAAATGAGTATTTGCTTCATGGCATCATCCTATCTGTGCTTTTTGGCAAACTAGCATCTGTACAGACCCTGTGCCACTTTTGAAGGGCTGCCTCACAGGAAGGCAGGCAGTCTGTGACTCTAAAAAGAGTCAGTTTTGAGATGCAGGCAAAGCTTTCTGAACAGACTAGTACAGTAGGTGTCTAAAAGAGAAGTAGTGATTTTAAGGCTGTGAGAATTACTGCTCATTAGCTTTGTTTGTTTTTTGGGGTTTTTTTTAGGCACTACAAGTACTCCGAATGAGCTGTGGTATAATATCATTGAACTGCCCTATCATGGTGAAATGATCAGCATGTTGATTGCTCTGCCCACAGAAAGCACAACGCCACTCTCTGCCATCATTCCCCACATCAGCACAAAAACAATAGGGAGCTGGATGACAACCATGGTAGCAAAAAGAGTGCAGGTTATTTTACCAAAGTAAGTGCTAATATAATCCATTTTTCCTTCAGGGTCTGTTTTGGGAGTCATGTATCTTCCCCTCATCCATGAGAGAGTGCTTAAGGCAACTTACCTGTATAATATTTAACACCTCCTGTTCCTTGTTCCAACTAGATTTACAGCAGAAGCAGAAACAGACTTAAAGGACCCACTGAAGGCACTTGGAATTACAGATATGTTTGACCAGTCAAAGGCAAATTTTGCAAAAATAACAAGTAAGTAATTATTTTTTTTATCTGTGGTGGTCCTTCTTTATAGTTCTTGGCACTAAATAAAGTGCTTTTTTATGAATGAGGTTGTCTGTTGTCTTGGATGAGTGTTACCATGACATTAGAGCAAAGTTCTGTTTTTGTGGCCAGCCAAGCACAGCCACTTGCTTCTGCTGAGCACTGCAGTGGCTTTTTAACTCTTGCCTTGCATTACAGCAGCAAGTCATGTTGGTCAGCCTCCTACAATTTGGTATTACAAACTAAGGGTCACAAGCATTGTCTAAAATCTATAGCAGGACTTCTGACAATCCTGTACCTTAAACTATAGCAAATACTTCAACTGCACTATTTGCATGAGGAGAGGCTGAGGGAGCTGGGGCTGTTCAGCCTGGAGAAGAGGAGGCTCAGGGGAGACCTCATCACTCTCTACAACTCCCTGAAAGGAGGTTGGAGCCAGGTGGGGGTTGGTCTCTTTTCATGGTCTTAAGTTGTGCCAGGGGAGGTTTAGGTTGGATATTAGAAAGAATTTCTTTATGGAGAGGGTGATCACACATTGGGATGGGCTGCCCAGGGAAGTGGTGGATTCTCCTTCCCTGGAGATGTTTAAAAAGAGACTGGATGTGGCACTCAGTGCCATGGTCTGTTAACTGCAGCAGTAGTGGATCAAGGGTTGGACTTGATGATCTCTGAGGTCCCTTCCAACCCAGCCAATTCTATGATTCTATGGAGTATTTAACTTTTCCCTGAAGTATGTGTTTAATGACTCAAGATTCTTGAGGTGTAGGAAAGCTCAAGAACTAAATTCATAGTTTAAGGAAGTGGGCCAAACCAGAGCTGTAACTATTAGTATCTGAAAGTGGGGTGTAGACACTTCTAAACCTATGGCTCTAAAATGCCTTTTTATTCTTGCTTCTGTTAAAGTGCTGGTTAGGTTCTACAGGGAGATCTTGTGCTGGCTTAATTTGAAAACAAATTTCTGTGTTTCAGTGAAAGCCAAGTGTCTTGCTAAGTTCTTTAACCCTCTGATATTGTGATACACAGGAGTGTAACTTAAATTCAGATAGCCATTTTTTTTATTTAAAACTAAAATTGCAAGTGAATGCTTCTAACGTACCATCAAATAAGAAAACCTGGTTAATGAGGAGGAGGGAGAAGTAAGGTTATTTCTTGTAATTACAAACTTTATTCCCTATTTCTTGTAATCACAAATTTAGTGACTGTATTCTAGGATATTGCCCATAGTGTTCTTCATCACAACTTCAGGATTGCAGCAGATATTATTATTCTTAGCCATAAAAGTATAGCTGTTAGTTAGTTATAAGGTACTTTGGTACTCTTGCAACTGGTTTTACTGGAAGTGCTGTTCTCTGTGGGTTTTTCAGGAACAGAAGGTCTTCATGTATCTCGTGTTCTGCAAAAAACAAAAATTGAAGTTAGTGAAGATGGAACCAAAGCTTCTGCAGCAACAAGTAAGTGACTCTACTACTAAGTGTCAGACTCAGGAAAACTAGATTAGAAGGCTGTACCACTAAGCAAAGATAGGCCATGGTGAGCCCATTGCAGGAATGTGATCTAACTTAATAAAAATCCATCAACTGATCTAACCTGTAATTTCCCAAGAAAATCCCAACTTGATCAGACCATTAGTGTACTCTTAAGAAAAATAAACAGGCTTCTAAGCAAGTCTTCTAATAGCTAACACTTTGGCCACCAATGCAATGTTCCTGGCTAACCAGGTGGCAAAGAGGATGAAGCATCTTCATTCTTTGTGTGACAGCCCAAGATGTGCTTCCAGCTTTCTGTGGCTCTTGTGCCTTTTTAATATGGTTCCTGTAAGAATAACACGTGACCTGTGTGGCCTTAAATGTCCAAGTTGGTAGGTCTTAGGCACTTGTCTCTACCAGTGAAAGCTGCCAGTGTGCCCTAGGAAACTTTGATAGGGTATATAATGTGTTGCTGTATTTGCTTTGTCTAACTTTAAACCTTCTCTGTCTTTCAAGCTGCAATTTTAATAGCCAGATCATCCCCTCCTTGGTTCATAGTAGACAGGCCATTTGTATTTTTCATCCGGCATAATCCTACAGGTAAGCAGCATGTTTGGTGTTGTTTTGCTTATCAGCTGAATATCAGCTATGCAAGAGAGAAAAGTAGTATGGAGCTACTGAATAACTATTGCTTTAAAAAAAAGCCTGCAGGTGTATTTTAATGTCTTAATATTAGATTATTTTGTTTGGAATACAACTCAGGATGGGAAAAAATGCAAGTACTGGCTGCCAAGTTGACAGAAACAAGTATGGCAGGTTCATGAGTGTAAAAGAAAAGTCTTTAATACTCATAGGTCCCCTAAGTGGAGGGAAAATAACTCTGTTACTGATAGTGAATTGGTGAATAGGAACCAACTTTCTGATGGGAAGTAAACCAGTGCTTGGTTGATGGCTAGAAAAGGGGATTTGAAGGGGTCTGGGGCTCCCTGGCCTGTTATGAACAGAAGTGAGTATTAAAACATAGCAATCGTCGTTGCTTTGCAGTATGGTTTGACTCCTAGCACTGAGCTGCCCCAGTTATTTTTAATAACTCATCTGCTGCTTGCAGTGACGTGTGGATGATAGATATGCTAGTGAGTAGGGAACCAGATGCAGCCGCCAGCACTGGGGGAAGTGTAGGCTTCTGGCAGCAGTCCCTGTCCTGAGGCTCCACAGAGCATCAACAGAACTGTGTGTCTCTAGAAATGAGCTGGCCACCTATCCAAACATATGCTTCCCTGGGCTTCCAAACTTGAGAGTGGATGGACAAGACTGTAATGAGGTGGCTCAGCTCTGTGGACTTCATGCTTTCATGGAAAAGTTTAACTCTGTTCGCAGACTATGGTAATCCTTGTTTTTGCTTCATCCCTCAGGTACAATCTTGTTTATGGGACAAATAAACAAACCTTGAATGTGGAAAAGACTTTCTTCAAGAAGTAAACACTTACGTGACACACCCCTGTTCTGTTAAATATTTTGTATGCTACTCTTTGACTTCACTCGAGCTAGTTTTAACCACTGACGAGGTTTTGAAACAGGAGTCAACGTAGTTCTGGCTTTGTGGGGAAAAACAAAAAGTTGAAAGCTACAGTATCTCTTCAAAATGTTTAAAAGATTCTTAAACTACTGAATGGTTACCTATGCTAACAAACTTTTGAGCTTTTTCTGTATCTACTAAGAATTTTATGTATGGCTTTTGTGAGAGGATTTTAACGAAGAATGATAAATGTTTCTATTAATGTTGGTTTCTTCTTGTGTGTGGAAAACGTCTAATTTTGTAGATACTGCCTATCAAGATTACTTCTGGTTCTTGAATATCTTGGTATCTGGATATTCTTGGTAGAAATAGATTAAAAGTTCTAGCAATTTTTATTTTATATAGTGCATGTATCACTGAGTTTTTAAAACTAATGTGGTGTTAGATATACATCACATTGTCCTGTCTTACTGTAATGTAAACTTGTCATTGCTAGTATACACTTTCTATTGGATTTAAATTTTATATTTGTTTTTGTACAAAGGAAATAAAAATGCATTATGAACAGTCAGTATTGTGGATCACTGATAGGTATTTGGTCCAGAGTGCTGTGAAGTACTTGTTTCAGACTTCTCTTCTGAGGGAGGTAAAAAAAGGGTATTTTGTTGGGTGTGTTTGGTTGGGTTTTTTAAGTGTCTGCTGCTGATAACCTTTTCTGCTGAAGTCATTCTGCTGTGGATGAAATATTTGTAGGTTGCGTATCTGAAGAGCAAAATCTTGGTATTTGCTGTGTGTAATTACTGTGAAAACTGTCACATGAGGACATCTCCATATGCCTTTGGAGCATTTCCTCGTGTTCTGTATGGTATAGGCTATATGCACATGTGTATGTCTTCAGTCCCTTGCAGAACTCTCCAAAGTGCCAAACTACTCAAAAGATAAGCAGTAAATCTCTTTGACTTGTCAAAGATGGTTCTTTGTTTGCAATCATGTTGTACTGCTCCTCTGGCAGTCTTGGGGTTTGGTTGGGGAAGGTAAATCTTGGATAGTGACTTTTTCTCTTCAGGGCATACTCACAGTAGGAGGAGACTGGTGGCTGTGGGGAGAAATTCCTGAAGTGTTTGACACTCAGTCCTGGTGTGTGAGTAGATGACTATTGCTTGTATCCAAGCTGGAGGGTGAATTAACCTTGAGCCTCTTTGTCAGGTAAGAATATGAGATGAAGGGAAAATGCTTCCAGCAGGTAACACTTGGATGCATCATGGATGGCCAGCCCTAACCCAGCACAAACCCCAAGGTGAGATCTCAGATTATGGTGCCATAGATAATGCACAGGTACTAACTTATTAAGGGGGAGAGGAACAACAAAAAAACTCTTCAGGAAGAATGGCTTTAACTGCTGGCCTCTCTCTTCCTGCTTGAATTGAATAATGTAACATCAAGAAGGATAAATCTGGCTAGCTTTCTATGGCTGCCTACCACCAAATCCTCAAACTGGGAAGAGAATGGAAATCATATATCTAGGACCTGAGCTGGACTTCGGAAAACATGACGTGTGTGAGAAGTGGCCACACAAGAAGTGGCAAGGCACCTTGTTGTGGCTCTGGAGCAGCATGGGATTGTATTTCAGAGCAACGCAATTGCTATTTTAAAATAGAATTACACCAGGAAAATTAATTTTCAAGTTGCTTTTATTTAATGTTTGTGGGGTTGCTACTCAAACTGAACTGCCATAGGCCTGGCACACAGCTGCAGTGTATTCTCTGGGCAGCAGACAGGTTTGGGATTAGATTTAAGCAAGAAAGTAAAATGTGGTGACATAAATTTTGCCGTAGCACAGTTTCTCTGTAAACAACTGTTGGCCCCTTCTGTTAGTCCTGAAATAATCTGCAAAATAAGATGCTTGCTTAGTGCACTGAATAAAGAGTAACTGGGTTATTTTGCTTTTTCCCCTCAAATCAGGCCAAAACTGGCTAATGGGAGGGGAGTATTTAAGCCTCATGGAGTCAGGACTCCCTGCCCAAGCTGAGCTCTGAGCAAACACAGGGAATGTTGCCTGTAGTGGCTACTTGGGAGCTTTGGGGTTCTGCAGAGTGAAATATGTCACTGCTCAAAAAAAGGATTTTTCAGCTCTGAAACGCCTAAGCAGTTGTTTTGCGGTTTGTTTTTTGTGTTTTTTGTTGTTTTTTTTTTTTTCAGTGCTTAACCAAAAGCAGATTTGAACTAAGATGGTATTTGCCTGTAAAGTGGGTAAAGGAAATCATGATGAAGGGAAGTGAAAGGAGAGCCTGGGAAGGAGAGAGTTAGGTTAGCAGCTAAAAACTTCCTTTTTAGCAGTACTGTAAAAACAGTGTGTGTGTGCTCGTCAGTCCTGGGAGTTGATTTATATCAGTTTTCCAGTCCTGTTCAACAGCAGCGGGAGTTCAGCTGATGTGTTAGTGTTGGGCCTGTGCTCACTGTAGTTTTATTAACCCTTTCTGTAGCAGTCTGCTAGCTGCTCTTAAAAGTCACTGGGAAAACTGCCTGCAATCTGTAGAGGCTGTCAATGTAAAATTTATTTTTCTTTGTCTCCAGGAATATCAAGGCTAAGGTGAATGCTTGTGCTGCTTGGTTCTGCTTCAATGTATTTCTCCTTTGCTCCCAACTGCTTTGCACTTCAACTTTGTTTTCAGTCCATGGAAAAGCTGAGGTGTTCCGGGGCTGCTGAGCTCTGCTTGAGGGAAGGAGGGCTGGGGAGGAAATGTCCTCAAGGAGGAACAGAGGCAGACTGAATGTGTAAAGCTCATCACTTAATGATGGATCCATAACTTCAAGCAGAATTGAAGCTCAGATGACCTCACTCTCTTATCTGCTCTTACTGGCTGCATTCCTTTGGTGTGCCTCAGTTTCTCCATCTTTAGAAGTGGAGGTAACATCTTTTGTAAACTTCTGAAGGGGAAAGCCTGGCGAGACAGTTCTTCAGTAATGGGAGACTAAAGTTCTGGGCAGGATAATCACAGAAAACACTTGTGGTTACAATTGCATTAGCGTAGAGAATAAGAAGGGAGGAAGAGTTTGGTAAAACTTGTGATAATTTCCTGAGCTGGAGTTGTAGTGGGGAACGTGGTTATTCAAGTAATTAGCAGGAAAAAAAAGCAGGCTGTTGTCTGCTGAACCATCTCAACCTTGTTTTCGTAACTTCAGAAAGCTCTAAAAAGGCTGTTTTTCTTTTACAGCCTTCACATTTCATTAGCACTTGGTAATTTTCATATCTTGGTTGCTGCCCAGAGTTGTGAGGGAAGGTGTGTAGGGAGGGGCCTGATCCTCAGCCTGTATAAAAGGATGACTGCTGTTCATCCCTTGGCATCACAGTGAGTTCCCTGCAAGCAGCTCTCTTCTGAAGACAGCCTCTCCTTTATAGACATGGCTGTGTTGCCTCCTAGCTGCACAGTGAGTTAATGAAGATGAAAAGATAGAAAGGAAATACCTCTTTGTAAGCAGTATTCTAAAAAGTCCCGTGTTCTTCAGAGAAAGCCCTTTAGCTTAGTCCCACCAATTTAAACTGCATGTCTTTATTAGTGATGCTGCTACTACCTGCATAGCTTGACACCTGTCTAACATGAATAATTTCCATTATTGCTGGTGCCAGGAGGTTGTGATAGCCCTGTGTGTTGGATGTGACACCCATGAAGAGACAAGCCCCTACCAGAGGCAATAGGGAACTTGATGGTAGAAGCAGGAGGGGGGATGCCACCTGCCCTCCTCCTGGGGTGGTGGGTGCTGCAGCCGATGACCACAGAGCTTCCAGTTCTTGGTTTGCCAGGCTTGCTGCTCCAGCCAACTGGGCACCATTCACTTGCCAGATGACAATTTTCTCTGAGCTCTTGACTAAGGATGCTTTTTGTGTGCTACAGGAACATGGAGTTGTGTTGGGTGGATCCTGTTAGCTCACAGCCCTCTCCGTGCTGTGGTGCCTTCTGTGCCCTTCAGACCACACTGAAGTTCCATGGGGTTCCATTTTTCCTCTCAAGGCCAGGGTGGGGATAACTTCTAGTCTAGTAGCTTGTCCCCTGTCTGGGTTGTACGTAACATTAACATGCTAATATTTCCATTCCAAAACACCTCCAATAAACAATTGGCCCGGAGCTAATAATTACCTCCCTGAGCCTTCCCTGGCTGTTAAGCCCATGGCATCTTCCTTGAAAATTGGAGCTGGACTCCTAATGCACAATTTTCCCTGTAATTAAGTGTAACTAGCTCCTGGAAGGCATTTGTGCAATAGGGGGTGTGAATCAGGTGCTTTTCCTTTGGGGCACCAAGCACCTGGAGCCTGTGGGCAACTGTTATAATTACATGGGCTCTGGGCCACCCTGCCCAAAACCAAAGGGCTGGGTGCATCTCCTTGCTTCATGGGCAGCATTTGTTTCTCTTTCAGAATAATTTGTACTGGCTGGGTCAGGAACCAAGCTGGTGCTGGGGAGTGAGGAAGTTGGTGCTGTGTATCTTTAGCTCTATCTGACCAACTGGAGCATTTTCACCTTCCTGAAAGGGCTGAGGTGAGAACTGCTGCTCACTGCCTGTTCGAGGCCTTGGTGGCATTTACATGGCTGTGACAATCACAGACCCATGTCACCTCTTGCAGAATGTCCCATGCCCAGGCCTGGCTGCCATCCTCAGCAGGCAGAGCAGGGTCAGTGTGTGTCCCTTAGAGAAGTGGTGCCACTCTCAGTGCTCCTCTCTGGACTTTAAATACAAGACAAAAATCCACTGCAAAATTGAGGGAAGGGGATAGAATTTGAGTAGTTTTGCTCTGCTGTGTCGGTTTTTGGTGTTGTGGGCTTTTTTTGTTTTTTGGGTTTTTTTTTGTTGTTGTTTTTTGGTCGCTGTTGGGGTTTTTTGGGTTTCTTTATTTTTTTAGTTTGTTTCTGTGACATGTCTTCTGTTGGGACCTCTGGAGAATATCCTCGAAGAGACCGGGTCAAGCAGAGAGAGACCAAAGGGGTGGGTTCCCCTTGGTTCTGGCATCCCCACGCTGCGGGGTCTCAGTGGAGCTTTCCCCGCCCGTCCCCCCCGTGGGCCCGCAGTGCCCTCTGGTGCCCGAGTCCCGCACCGCCTCTTCCCGCTCCCGCTGGTGGCTTCAGCCGGGGTTCCGCAGCACCGGCACCGGCCGAACCCTCTTGGTGGTGCTGCCTGCAGCAGGGGAGGTGACGCTCCGAGATATCCCCTCAATTCCTGCTCTTCCCAGGACAGGAGGTTGCTTTCCCAGCTGTTTTGGGAGGGCCTCTTCCTCCTCTCCATGAGCCCAAACCACCCCAAAAAGTGGTGGAGTTGCCATCCCCAGAGGTATTACAAAGCCATGTAGATGTGGTGCTTAGGGACATGGTTTAGTGGTTGGCTTAGCAGTGGGTCGATGGTTGGACTCAATGATATTAAATGTGCTTTTCTGAGCAACATGATTCCATGATGAACATGATTCATGCCATGGCAGGCAGCTGGAGCAAGAAGCTGTGAGCAGGGTACCCCTGGCAGGATCCCTCTGGAGCAGCCCTTGCCTGCTCACTCTGCCTGTTTCCACGCTCTGTTTTGCCCTTCCCAGGTGCTTGTGGCCCCTGTCACTGCCCTGCCACCTGTGTTGGTGTGTGACAGGACATGTGAGGCAGAGGAGCAGCTTATTTTTGGGGGTATTACTTTACCTTCCTATCTCGTTTTCACAGTCACAGGATGACTGAATCCATGCAATAGTTATGCCTGGTTTAACTAACAAAGCTGCAAAGCAGTAACCTGGCTGGTGGCACTGTTAAAATG
Organism: Florisuga fusca; assembly: GCA_038090715.1. Taxonomy (NCBI): domain Eukaryota; kingdom Metazoa; phylum Chordata; class Aves; order Apodiformes; family Trochilidae; genus Florisuga; species Florisuga fusca. The sequence goes on along the minus strand of JAAWXA010000015.1, from coordinate 7,470,100 downwards.
GGCTGGAAAGTAAATTCTTGTCCTCTTCCCCACAGCAGAGGTCGATATGGAGGGTATGCTGGCAATGAATTGCCTGGGTAAGGTGTGTTCCAGCTAAGGGCAAAGATGATGAAATGTGTTGTGCCACATCCCTCTGGAGAGGCAGAAGCATGAGGAGCAGCAAGGGCCAGCACAGGTATGGAGCAACACAGGTGTGGTCTGCTCAGGGAATTACTTTTATTGACAGAAGAACAGCTCTTGATGGATTTCTACTGTGAGAGAAGAGTGGATGTGACACAGCCTAAGAAACAGGTCTGTACAGAACCTTTTTAAGTGCCACGGACACAAAAATGGGGATTTTGCTGCTTCAGTGCAAGGTGCTACAAACGTTGTGGCATTATTTACCTGGAAAAATACACATAAAAATTAGACTTGCCATTATGGCATACTATGGTATGAGTGACTTGTAGAGCACAGGAAGATGGAGAGAGAACAGTGCTGCATCTTCTGACTGCATGGGAGCCAATATGAGGCAAGCTGGAGAAAGAGGAAGGGTTTAGAGAGGAGGAACCAGTAGGATACAATTCTGGAGGTAGAGAACAAGATATTCTTATGTCCCTGCTCCTGCAAAAGGAGCTCAGAAGGATGGTAGAAGGATGTACAGCTCTGAGCAAAAGGGCATTTCCATCACAATTCCAAGTCGAGGTCATCAGGATGATGAGTACCAGATGATGAGGCCAGAGGGAGTGTCTTATGTTATAAGAAAGGAAGGTCAGAAAAAAGGAAGATTAAAAAAGTCCATAACCACTAGTCATCAGATAAAGCCTGAAGCAGAACCATAGGTATGTAGGAGTCTGAGCAAGAAAACAGCATTGGGCAAAAAGGTGCTTCATGGTGGCTGCTTGGATAATGAGAGAATTATTGATTCTGATTATAGGTACCTTCAGTGGGATAAGCACCCTATTGATGTTTGGAAGCATGGACTAACTTTGCACAGCAAGCATGGTCAAGGCCTGAAATATTGTTTGAAGTATTTTAGGTCCCACTGTGCCATGTATTACCCTGACACGGGCGTTACCTGTTGTTTGTATGGGGCTGATTTGTTAGCGTGGGCCTGGAGTAACATTCTTGTCCTCAGTCAGACTGTCACAGCCCAGATTCCCAGAGCATTATAGGCCAGCAGAGTACCCAGCAAACTACCAAACTTACCCACCTGGTAAAGGTGGCCCTGGTGTGAAGAACTGGTCCCAGCTGTTCATGTACAAGTGTGTTTGCACACAGACAGCATCTGCTGAATCTCAGCCCTGGAGCAGGCATTGAGTAGTGTAAACCACTAGGAGAAACCTCAAGTACAGCAAGCATAAAGTCTCTAGGTGTGGAGACTGGAAGCCCCCAAAAGAGTTAGATGTTTAACCCCTTAAGACTCAAAGGGCATTCAGGCATCTGCATCCCCATGCTGGGCTGGGCTCTTGGGGTAGCTCTGCACAGGGTTTCCTTTTTGAAAGACCTACTTCCTCCATGCATCCTCCTTTGACTTCTCCCTCTGCCTGGGTGAAGGCTTGCACAACCCTGGCAGAAGTGAATGGAGCCAGTCCCTTGTCACAGGGACTGTCATCTTGCCACTTCATCTTCTATTCAAGCCTCTTTCAGAACCACGGGAGGCACGAAGTAGTGCAGGGCTGGGCTGACTTGCTGATTGTGGTGATGGTGCAAACAGGGTGCTGAAAACAAAAGGTTGAAAAACCTAAGAAATGCAGAGAAAAAGAGCAAGCTCTGAGTTTAGGGACTGGATTGAGAGAGGAACATTGGAGAAAAAGCACAGCAAGAGCTGAAGGTGTGGGTGGGGGGCAGTGAGCAGGATTCGGAAGGAGGTGAGGAAGGCAGGAAAAGGTGGGCTCTGGAAATACAGAGGAAAGATTAGGAAGCAAGGAAAAGGTGAAGACAAAGCAGAGAGTAGTTAACCACAAGTATTTTTAAAACTTGAAGCTGAACCCATTGTCACCGAGTCTGTTTCCTTAGCTGTCTGGCAAATAGCTGGAAAATCCAGCAAGGCGGATAAAATTCCTCTCATGGGGCAGGATAGGGGAAAGAAAATTTCCTCCGGCAGGAACTCTGTTGGTGATAAACCGAGTGCGTGGACAATATTCCCCAGACACGGGACGCTAAGACAGCAACAGCCCAATCCAGCTGCTTAAGAACCTGGAGGATAAAGCGTTAGAGCTGCTTCTAGTTTAAAAGACAAAGAAAGGAGGAAATGTATTTCCTGTGACCGCACGTCCTTGCTCCGCCCGCAAGATTAATTGCTGGGGGGGGAAGGAGCATCCTTTCCCCTGACACCCCAGGGCGGCCCCGGGCTGCTCCCCATCTCTGCGCTGTACAGAACCACTCCCGCGGAAGCAGGCTGGATCCCGGTGCGGCGGGGGTGACACCTCCCGCTGCCGCCACCCCCGGGGCAGCTCCCGCTGTCCCTCTCTTCCACGAGATACGGCGGGATGCTCCTCTATTCTAGAGAATACGCCTGCCGGGCCCCCGCTGGCGCCGTGTGCTGCGCCGCTACTCGGAGCAGCTCGGCGGGGCCACCATCCCTNCCCGGGGCGGGGGGGGACGTCAGGTCCCGCGGTGTGACTGCGCCGGGAGCCCCGGAGCCCCGGACTCGTTACCTGGAGCCCTGAGGAAATGCCCCTGAGGGGAGCAGAATAACAGGAGCCGGCTTCCCGGCGGAGGCAGCGGGTCTGGGGGCCGCAGCGGTTCCCTGCGGGCGGTAGGAAGCGATCTCCGTGCGTGTTCCCACGAGGGAGGTGGGAAAGTGCAACCCGTGTGTGTGTGTGTGTGTGTGTGTGTGTGTGTGTGTAAGGGTTCTGCAGTGGTCCTGAGCGGAACCGAAAACGCGTGGATTGTGTTTTCCCCCGCCTGCAGCAGCGCTGGCGGAATCACCTGTGGGTTCCTCACTGTCAGAGTTGGGTCCCCGGCGGGGCCACCATCCCTGGGGGGTTCAGCAGATGTGTAGCCGTGGAGCTGAGGGATGTGGTTTAGTGGCAGATGGGGCAGAGCTGGGCTGACGGTGGGATTTGATGACTTTAGAGGTTTTCCAACCGAAATGATTATGATTCCTGAGCTGATTCTGTCAAAACAAACTCATTCTGGTGGCTCAGTCTTACCGTCTCAAACCTGGTTAATTCTGGCTGGAACAGTTCAGGGAGGGAGTTCAGGTGGATCTGAGGGGAGGGGTGATGATGAGGATGCTGTTTTCTGGTTCAGAGGGAAAATGTCTAATCCAGATCCTCAACACTGGGTCACACAGCACGTGAGACACCAGTCTGAAAAGCTGGTAATGTCATTGAGCAGTTATTCAGAGGAAACAGAAGTGGAAAGGAGGAAGCAAGTAGCATAGAGGGGGTTTGCCTAGGAGAGAGGTGAGGTGTCTACAGTGTAATGGTGAGAGCTGGAATTTCCCCCAGCTATGTGGAAAGTGACTTTTAAATGTGAAGAGGGGTGGGGGATGCTTCTTAAGAGTTGCTTTCCAGAAACTATGGTATTGTTGCAGTATGAAAGTCCATTCTTTGAGATGTAGCTTGTCAGAGGGATTTTTTTTTCTCTTCTAATATAAAACTTCTAAAACTGAATTTGCATTTATCATTGTATGAATTTTCATTTGAAAATCCTGATCTTATGAGAATCAGAAGGGTGTGAGTGCTGAAAATCAACTGAGCTCTAATGTCACCTGAACTGGTAAATTGGGTATTCTGGCATTTGTTTTTAGGCCAAAAAGAGTGAACAGGCTAGATAGCAACAGCATGATGTTAATGAAGTAAATCAGGATTTGGGGGTGAGTGGAACACATCAAGTGCAAAGGAAATAAACTTGTCCTAGTTTACCAGATACTGTTAGTTTTTCATTAGATGGCATTAAAACAAGGGTATTTGTAATAGAATGTGTCACAGTGCTCTTGTGCAAATCAGGTAGAAACACTGTCAAATTTGTTGTATTTCTCAGTAAACTGCCAACATAAATCTGATACTACAAAACATGTGGCTATAGCTGCACTTGTTGGTGCTGATTATCAGCACTTCTGAGAAACTGGAAAGCTCTTCTCTATCTTTGCTTCTCATGGAGAGGTGGTAAGAATGCATTTTTCCGTGGTGTGCTAAGAATTGTTTTCAAGTGCCTTTTGAACTCTTTGGAGGTAGTTGAAGTAGTTGCATTTGGAAGAGGGAGACTTATTAAGTAGCTCTTTAAAGTGACTAATTCCATCTCCCTCTACCCTTTTTGCTTTTTTTTCCCCTTCACTGGAGATCAGCACACTTAATACTTAGGTGAGATATCAGTTATTGGGACTGGAGCAAAAACTTACCACTGAATTCTAAAAGCCTGACCTACAAATGCTTTGAGCTTGGGGTAACAGAAGGCAAATATTTCCTTATGTTGTTTGAAGGCTATTTGAAAGTATTTTGCTGAAGCACTTGGAGTCAGACTCCTGTTCCTCACAGATGTTTTTTCAGCCACCTGTTTGGGTGCCTGCTGTAAAGGGCTGTCAAAGAAGTGCTCTTAAATGTGTTAATATTAGCACCAGGGCTATGCCATCAGCTTCTAGTGTGTGGCAGATACTTTGGTTGTCTTTGCCAAGCTTCCAGGATGCTGGAATTTTGGATGCTAGAAGGATTCAGCATAGCATTAGCAGGATCAGAGGATAAAAGGCATATCTACTTCTCTGACTGTACAATTAGATATTGACTTATTCAATATTTTCATGCTTTTAGACTGCACAACATCAAACTGTGCAATGTTAGCCCTGAAGGGTGGGAAACAGGGAAACAGTTTTGTGACTACACAGGAAAGGACCTGTCTTCAGAGCCTGATTTTGAAACTTATTAGGGCTTCTTAGGGTTTAAAATGCAACTTCCTGTCTGTAATAATGCTTCTGTAAAACGGGCAGGGTTTGGGTCTTCTGTAAAAGCAGCAGGTTTTATGTCTTGGTCCCTTGAAGCAGTACTGCTCCTTGTTGAACTGTGGCAGTAATTGTTCCTAGCAAGCAGTGATAGGTGTGTTTTCTAGGTTTGATTGAACGATGGACTTTGGTTGGTCTCTTCCCTTCTTGTGGAAATGACTTTCTGTAGTAGGATGGGACTGAGCAGCTTCCTTTAAGTTCCACTCTTATGTAAAATTCTTCTGTGCAGGACAAAGTTGGATTTTTGGGTGCCAGTGTGGGCTGGATCTTACCATGGTTGTATACAGTTTGCTCTAATCTGTTTCCTGAAGGAGAGAAGAGGAAAAACCAATTTTTAAGAGTTCACATCTGAGTTAAACCTGAACAGAATTTCATGGCAGCCTTTAAAGTTGGTCCAGTGCTGCAGGTTAGCAGTCTGCATGCTTAGACTATGTTGGTAAGAGCCAGGGATGCAGCTGCATCTTTATCTGGGTGAGTTTTGATGTCTGATACAGACCTGTCACATGACAGCAGAGGCCATTGCCAGTGCTGTGTGTAAATTTTTAGAAGTTTTGGAGACTGAATTAGTGTAGCTTGTTTTACTAGGTGTGTTTATTAGATCTGTAAGATTTCAGGAACTGCTGCACTGTGCATCTCTAATCTGGAATCCCTCCTACTCTGTGTCAAAGCCTACTCTCTCAGGTATCCTTCACCTGCAGTTTAACATGTTGTCAAACTCACTGCTCTCCTCTTTGTTCACTAAATGGTGTGTAGGTGTTAATACTGCAGAACAGATTATGCTGCAAGAGAAGTACAGAGTTCAAGAAGTGAAAGCTGCTGTGTACACCAAAAGAGCAGGGCCAAAGTATTTTCAATTACATCTTAATACTCAGGTGTTTCATAATAAGGAGTCAGAGGAATGTGTTTACAAGTTAAGCAGTGAGGAAAACATTGGTGCACAAACATTCTCCAGTAATTTTGTAGATTATTCTGATTATTCTTCCATTAGAAAAATTGTAGTTCTTTCTATTTTAAATGGTATTTCCTATAATAAGAAGTGATGGCTCTCCTTTTTTTTTTGAGTACAGAAGATGCCATAGTAGATCTATGAATACCAATAAAAATCTAGCAAGAATATCTGCAGGACTTAATTAGTGAATTTTCCCAGTCTGATTTTTCAGCAGGACACTTGCCATCTGTGAAGCTTTCTCAGAACTTACCTGGAAAGGATGATTAACTCTGTGTCCCTGCAGGCACCCTGTCTGACCCTGGCTCCAAGACAATGTTTGGGACTGCTGCAATGTGTCCCTCAGCCTGAGCAGATGTCTCAGGTACCAGCTGGGAGCTGGATCCTTCTTCTCAAAGCTGGCTTGTGTTCCCCCAGAGCTGAGAGGGGCCAGTGTGGGCTGCACAGACCTGTGATAGAGTCAAATCTCTGGACTACGCCTTATGATCCCTGTTCTCAGCCAAAAAATAACTAGAGGCTGGATGAGTGCTGGGGATTCTGAGGGATGGTAAGCTTGTGTGCAAGACCCTAAATGCAAGATGAGTGTATTGTATTTACTCCAGGCTAACAGGATCTGTAGAGTCACTAGCAGCTCTGAATACTGGTGTGGTGTGACCATCAGCAGCTGCTCCTCCATTGAAGTACTGATTAAGTTGTGGTATTAGGGGGTTGTGTATTGTTGGTTTTTGCTGTAGAGCTTAAATATTGGTCAAAATTAATGTTTTAGTGAGCAGAAATTCGATAAAATATCAAGTGCACTCTGTGTCCTTGAGCTTGCCAGGGGTTTAATCCACTGTGATTAAACCAAACTCCTTATGCTGTTTTGGGAACATGCTCAATGGCAATATAAACACTTCTGGTTTATTTTGACTACCAGAAAAATGGAGTTTTCTCTTCTTGTTAGGAAAAGCAGTTGTTAGTGACAGATTTCAGATGGGAAAGCAATTGTTAGTGGTTTGAAGGTATTAGTAAGATGCAGTTCTTGGGACAGGGCTAGTGGAGCTGCATAGTACTTGAGACAGTGCTTGTGTTGCAACAAGTCTGGATTTGTCTGCTAATCTTACATTGCTTCTTTCTCCCTTACATGTGCATTTGGCTTCTGGGGGCAGCTTTTGTGGCATGAGCACAAACACTGTTGGAATGCTGAAGGATTTTTTGTGCTCTCTGACCCCAATTGTTTTCTCCAGCACTGTTGAGTGCTTTCTGACTGTGTAAAAGAAACAGCAACCGAGATAAAAATTGTTAAGAGTCTGGTAAGGCCACACTCAGTATTGCTTAAAGATGGCTTTGGCATGTGTTTCTTTACATTAAAAACAAACAAAAAGAATTTAAAAACCCCTTTGAATTACATGCTTTCTAATTGAAAGCAACTTCTGGCTCAATACTCAATGTTAGAGAAGTTTCGAGGTCCCTTAATCTTGTTTTATTTCCTCCTGTCACTCTGATATCTGAGCCTACTGTAATTTAGAAATTATTTAGACATTATTATCTCTGGGTGTTCCTTTATGTGTTTCAACATTTTTGCATTCTTCTGAAACTGCTGTCAGACAAACCTGTGTCTTTCTGAGCCCTTAATAGGGAATGCTTAGAGAAAGGTGAGTGGCAGCCAGCTCATCTTGGGTACTGAGCACAGGTCTCATCATTAAATGAAGACCAAGTTTTGAGAAGAGTGCTAAAGACTCTGATAGAAAATTTTATGGTAGAAGGGGACTGTGGAAGTGGCATTACTGGGAGACTCCTCTAGTCCTTTAAGCTGGAACTGGTATTTCACATATTAATTTGGCCTCACAAAAGGAGGAGCACCACAACAACAAGCCTGTAAGAGAGAGAATAGAGGAGAAGTGGAATTTTAGCAGAGGTTATTTGCTGACTACAGTAAAAGAATCTTCGAATTTTGCCCAGTCAGAGCTTTGTATAATTAGATATAAAGCTGTCTGACAACTTAGCTTTGCAAGCATGAGGCTAGTAAAATCTAAATCTCACTTAAACCAAAATAAGAAGCTTTCAGAAGTTAAATTTGATAATTCTTGCAGCTGTTTGCTTAGGTTCTCAACTTTAGAGAGGGACTGTGTTGTCAGTGATCAGCACACAAATTATACTTCCAGGAAAATACTTGCTTAGAAAAAGGGAATACTGACTTCCTAGTTCAGTGTAATGGGTCAGAATGCTGAGAGGAAATGAAGTCCACTTGGGGAAAATCAGCAATGTATGATCTCAGTCACTACAATAACTCCTAGTCTTTGTATTTTTGTAAATAATAGCATGATTTTTGTTAGAAGTGAAAGACTTGAATTAGGAGGAGTGGAAGCTACCATCTGAAATGATCAGAACACTTTCAGTATGATGGAGCTGCTTTAAAAAGTGGATTAAAAAGCTTATAATAAGTGTGTAGGTGCTAACCCATGCTACTGCTGGCATTTGCATCGTAACAGTGACCTGGAAGCGTTTTTGTTTGGTTGTTTTGTTGGTTTTTTTCTCATGTTACAAAGAAACAGCAACTTCTCTTCTGAAGTGTTAATTTTCTGACCCTGAAGCAGGGCGTTACTATTGTAAAGAGCAAGTGATAGCTTTTAAGAGACAATCGTAATGCAAAATGCCTAATAGACTAGAGTAATGTGTGTTGCCACTGAACTGGTAAAAGTGACTTATTTCAACAGCTTGAAATTGTTGTTCTGAGGCAGCATGTACTCTGCTATATTGGTTTCAAGTCTTAGAAAAGGAAAGTACATTAAGAGTGGGAATTGTTCTCTTTATTTTTAGTGGTCTTTTAAAGAAAATTGCTTAAATGGATTACAAAATTAGAATGCTACCTTTGTATCTTCAACCTGAAGAGTTCTAGTCCTGATGCAAGATACCAGTTCCCTCCTGTGCTCTTTTTGTTGGTGTCTTACTGGCAATCCTATTTTTTTTTCTAAAGAATTCTAAATACCAGCCTTTTTATATCTCGAAATAGAACAACTCACCTCAGTGAAGCCTCTTGGCAGTGTTACCAGGTACACTTATTTACAGATCGTTTATGTTCCCGGTTAAGAATGAGGAAGTTGGGTTTAACAGTAATAAGAAGGAAAACAATGGTTTGGAGAGGAAATTTCAAGTAGTCCTAAAATAACTAACACTGTCTACATGTGTGCTTTTCCTGATTCTGATTCCCTTCAAATGTGCCTGTTGTAAGTTGTTTTTAATTGAAACTAACTTTCCACTTCCTTGCTGTTTTTTTTTATCTCTCTCCTCCCAGAATTTAAAAATCACAAGTGATACAATGCTAAATATTCTCAAGACTGTTTTTTCTTTCCTTCCAAGCCCTGATTCTGGAAGGTTACAAACTAAAAACAGTTTTATAAAGAGCTTTAGCATACCATCAGATTTGTCTTGTCAATTTATTTCAAGTCCCATTTGACTGGCTGCTCAGTCCTGCTTGTGTTCAGGCCAGAGGAGCAGTGCTGCTAACAGTGCTTTTCCTTTGGACTTCTGCATGAGGGAGTAGAGGTATGGCTCAGAGGGAATCATATAGAACTGGATATCTTCTATGAATCCATACGTCAATATTTGTGGATGGAGGTGTCAGTAATGTGCTGGTCTGGAGGATGAGGTGCTTCTGCTACTGATATTCATTATCTTGCTTGCTGGAGGATGACAGAGAAGCTGAAAAAGTTCTCAAGTTCAGCCTTCTATAAGGCAATGATTTGCAACTCTGTTTTATGTAAAACTATCAAATGCTTAATTTGCTATAGAACAAGCTGTGGTTTGGTCTGCTGAAGCTGGAAATTTCCTTTGACTTGAATTTAACTTAAATCAGCAAAAGCCAAGGAGAAAGAATTTAAAGGGATGTAATATTAGAAATTTCAGGGATGATCTGAAATTCCCATTTCCTACTTCCTGAAACAGTTCTGCAGAATACTCTTCATAATCCAAGGGTGGCTATTCTTAGCACTGTTGTTATGTTAGAGTACTATTCTTTCTGTTACTGTTTTATTCCTCTGTTATGCTTGAGTAGCACAAAAGGTAAGAGGATTGAAGCTCATGTGTAGGTAATGAACTGGTTGAGCTACAAGAGATGCTGCACTTCAAACTGTCTTTCTCCCCTGTCTTCCCCTGACACAGAACCATCCGAGTATGGCTGAAGAGAGACAGTGGACAATACTGGCCCAGCATCTATCACACCATGTCATGTAAGTACAATGCTGGAGATGGCAAGTGATGGCCAAGTGTGTCATGGGGTCTGTACCTGTGCTGTGTGGGGGAATACTTCCTTCCTGTTCCCCTGAGTGCTGGATTCACTCGAGGATCTTGAATTTGGGAACTGGCAGCAGCTCTAGCTTAGACTTTAATTTGAAACTAGCTGAGCAGTGGGTGAGATCTGAAGCAGCATTCTGTCAGAAGCAGATCCTTCACCAGGTAAATTACTGTGTGGATCTGCAGCTACAGATGTCTCCAATGCTGTCAACTAACTTGTCTGCTGAATAAGTGAGCTTTTCAAACCACTAACTGAAAGTCTGGACATCAGAATATTCTCTGCTTTCCAAGGTGTGCATTTTTTTTTTTAAAGTTTTTTTTCCCCCCCTAGCATTTAGATCTTTAAGAAAGTAATACTGAGTTGCTGAAGCTGCTGCTTCAGTGCTGAGGAGATCTAGAGTGTCAGTGTCCTTTTTTTGATTTAGAAACATCACTTGTATCCTGGGTGCTTTGCTGTAGCTTCTTTAATGTGGAGTCTTACCAAGAGACATTATATATATACATATATATATATAATTTCTATCAATCTACTTTATCTTGAACAGCTTTTGTCGTGAGTGAAATAATTGTTTTCCGTAGAAGTCATGTGTATCCTAATACTTCTATTCCAATAACTGTGATGTGCTTGCTTTTATTGACAGCCCCATGTTCAGCCATGGCTTATCATCATGACAGCAGACGAATATTTGTAGGGCAGGATAATGGAGCTATCATGGTAAGTTGCTGTGATTTTCTTCAGAATGTAGATTAACATTGCTTAGCTTGTCTATGAACATCAGATGTTGCTGGCAGCTGGTAATTTGTTTTCTTTCCCTTCTTTTTGGAGTGCAATTGCTACTAAATGGCTGAACTTCTTGGCAGTTCACCTGAGATGTGCATGGGAGAACTGCAAATAAACAAGGGTTCTTCTGGCTAGATGTGAGCCTGCTGGCCTCAAGAAGTCGTTGAGCCATTAGTTAGCAGTGGACCCAAACAATTACACTTCATCACAGAATTATTTTGAGGAGTACAAAGCAGTTGCAAGCTGGGCAGAGTGCTGTGGCAGAGCATTAATGGGGGTTGTGAACTGCAGCTACAGGCCAGTAATATGGATCTGCTTGTATCTTACCATGCATTTGTCTCTGGATTTTCTTGCTGCAGATGTTTTTGTGATGTAGAAATTTCAGCACTAGCTCTAAAATTACAAGTGGCAGAGTTGGTTTCTTTCTGAGAAGTCTTCCTTCTGTCTTTCTGTGCTCTTGAAATTGGTGCCCCTCTCCTGAAGAGCAGATACATATGGCAGAACAGAAAGTGGGTCTGTGTTCTTCCTCTCTTTTCTTGGCAAAGGAGGGGAATCTTGTGACTCTCAGATGTTTTCATGGTTTTCTTTCTGTCTGAAAATAAGGTCAAAATAATAACTGTCCTCTAAGGAGCCAAAGTACTGCATGAATGTCATTGTGATTCTGCTGATAACTACTGTGAATGGCCTATGCAAAACTATATAGAACAGTGATTCTAGTGATAACTACTTGAAATTGTAAGCTTTTAAAATTTACTAAGCCTAATGGATCAAATAGAGAATATTCTCACTTAAAGCTGCCCATTGTGAAGGCTCAGATACCTAAATCCAAAATACTACAATATAGTTTTGTTTGTTCCTGCTGGGGACAAATGAGTTCTTCTCTCTTCCTGTAAGCTTCCCTCAGCAAACTCGTTCTGAAATGATGCTCCCTGTTGAAAATGAAGTTCACTAAAAACCTTAATTTACAGTTGGTGTGTCAGCGTGCTATACTTCAGCCCAAGAAGCTGCTAGTTTTCAGTGAGATACATTGCTGCTATCCAAATTTTGGCCTGGGAGGTTACTGCTCTTTTCTGGGAAACAGTGTTGCTTATAGCAATGCACAATCTTTGCTAACAGTTTCACTTTGCTTTTAGGAGTTTCATATTTCAGAGGACTTCAATAAGATGAACTTTGTGAAGACCTATCCAGGTAAACTGTGAACCAGTGTTTACACCAACATTTGTGTGAAGGGGAGGCATCTGAAATGCTTGGGAAACTGGACACCATCACAGATTAATCGGGTTCAAATATGCTTTAAAGCTGACTGGCCACCTAGTTGTCACTTAGTTGGGGATAATCCTCAGTCAGCTGAGTCTGAGTTGCAGTTATTGTCATTAATTTCAGGACATCATTAGCCAGTGAGTGTAAAAGCCATAGAACTAGTGAGTTCCGATTTTGCTCTTCAAGTGGAGTAGTTATACTACATGAATGTTAGGGTAAGAACTTTCTAAAGGTGCATTTTGGTATTTGCAGTTTCCATATTTACTGTCTGTAATCACTTGCCTTGGTTACTTGCAGCTGAAGAGTCCTTGACTTCTCTGTCACCTTTGGAGAGCAATCAGGATGAAAGAGATTTTATTTTTCTGGTACATGGGGAACAGGGGTTGTTCTAATACTTAGGGAGATGCTTATTTCAACATCTGTGTGCACATCTTTAGAGGAACTACAAAACTCAGCTGCTGGTCAAAATCGGGATATTAATGTGAATGGCCTGAGGGGAGACTCTTAAAGCCTGCAGATTATGGAATAAACCAAAATGCAGGTTTTTTTATGTCTTCCTGACACTGACAGAAGCCATGTTCTTCCTTAGGAGAAAAAGACCTTGTTCATTAGGCAGCAAACCCCCCTTTATCCTAAGAAAGATGACTTGACAACTCAGTCAAGGGAAGTACCTGCATCATGGGGTGCAAGGGAGGTTTCTGTCTAATGCTCATGTAACTTTTTGCTTAGTGGCAGCATTTTAGACAATGCTGAGTGGAATTTGGTTGCTGTCACAGATATGGGTTTAAATGCTGTGAGCTGGATACACTTTCAGGTGCCTAAAAGCATGAATCTGAGCATAGGTCTCCTGGAGTCAGGAAGAGAGGGACTTAAAGAAATCAGTAAAGGTTTTAGATGTGTTGCATTACTCTCCAGGAGTCCTGGCCTAGCAAGAAGAAGTTGAGGCTTTGTCTGCTCTTTAACCAGAGCATCTTGGGTATCTGGGCTGAACTCAGTTTGTCTCATGGTGGGAGAGAGGCTTACATTAGCTTACTGATGTGCTTGCTTCATGTAAGCTATTCATAAGGCAAATACCAAGCAAAACAATGCTAACCTTTTAATTCAGCCTGGAGACAAGTATAACACAGTGGTAAAAAAATCCTCCCTGGGGCATTGCATGGATATCATCTTTAACCTATGTTTCTCTGAATTAGAACATGAGAACACATGACTTTGATTTTTAGGAAAAACTATCCAGAAACTTCATCTTTCCACAGCTCATCAGAATCGTGTGTCTGCCATTACTTTCTGCCTGACATCAGAGTGGGTGATCAGCACTGGTCATGACAAGTGTATCAGCTGGATGTGCACCAGGAGTGGGACTATGCTGGGGAGACATTATTTCACCTCTTGGGCCTCATGTCTACAGTATCCTTTGAAAAAGGATTTGCTACCCAGAAACCTGGAAGAATACTTCATTCTTTTAGTTCAATTTGTTCCCTCCTTTTTCTGTAAAAAGCTAGAGTAAAATTCCTTGCAAGTCTGCAAACCCTTATTCTGATTAGATGTTTAATGCCTTTATTTCTGTTAGTTGTTGTGAGATAGTAGAAGGGGATATTGTGACCTTGATGTACTGAAAACACAGTCCTAATTTTGAGATATTTGTAGCATCTTGTGAAAGTACTAACTAACTATTTGTATGGCCTGCCCTCTATACTTCCTATCCTGTCCAAACAGATGCCAGTGTGCATTTCAGTCCTAGTAGGGCAGAAAAAATAACAAAACCCCTTTGGACTTCTTGAATTTTTCTGTCTTTGCTCACGTTAATCTTTTCTGTCTTTAAGCTACAGGGTACACTGAAACTTTGTTAATTCTACTTTTTTTTTTTTTTTTTTTTTTTTTTTTTTTTTTTTTTTTTATTTGTAGCCTAACAACTCTGTTCAGCTGTATTACTACTTTAGGGTGCTCTTTATCCTATTCAAAGACTTACAGTGCTTAAATGTAGGTCATATATCAAAACTTTTGAGCACGAATTAAATACTTTGAATTCAAGAGCTGGTTTTGAGCACTTGTTCATGGTGGCAGTTTGGATGTGACTGGACATTGATTGGAGATACTGGGTGGTGTATGAGGATTAATGGCAGTAAGGTTGCAGAGTGGCATGATTTGAAAGCTGAAAGAAGTCAGCTACATTGCCTGAAAAAACAAAGACCTCTCTAGAATTGCTGAGTGTCTGTGTAGTGCTCAGAAATGAGGAGGAGAGCTATGCTGGGTTGCCAGCAGCCTGTCTAAGCCTTCTGAGGTCTGTCTGTGCAGACCCAGCCTTACTGACTGAAGAGCTGATGGGTTCACACTGTACTGTTGCCAGTTTTTGCTGTCCTTGTTTTAGAGCTCAGGGGGCTTGTGTCCCACAAAACATTTCACACAGAGCTCACCTCAGCTGAACACAGCACAGAACTGGGTTAATACTGGGGGGTGGGTGTGCATTAGGGGATTAGCTCACAAAACAGACTGCTGCCTCTGACCCTCACTGTTGGAATTCAGTGGGTCCATTAGCTAATGCCATTGCAAGTAGTGGAACAGTTTGTTTTGAAAATGGGGAAGAGTTTGGCCTTTTCTATCAAGATAGAAATAAGGTTTCACTGAAGGCCATGGCATTTGAAAATGTGTTGTAATTGGTTCTGCCTTTGGACTCATGTTTGGAAGAACTAACTTTCTGGTGTGTGTATTAGGTGCTTGGTCTCCCTGTCAGGAGATCCCTTGGGGGTTATTTGTTAATGGTCCTATATGTAAGACTCTGAAAAACAAAGCAGAGTGTCTATTCTGTCTATTCTTTACTAGATTAGTGGAGATAATGCCAGCCTAAATTTCCAAGATGAGGAAGTGATCACATATTCACAGTCCTAGTGGATTTGTTGAAAGCACATTATGTATCTCAGGATTCTGAAGTCTTAAGTGTATTCAGAATGTCATCAACTGGCAAAACCTCTGCTTTTTCACTTACACTGGTGGGCTTTCTGATACACTGGCTTTTTAAAGTGAGTCTTTTCTGTTGATTAGAACAGGCTGCTGTGTTAGCTGCTGCTTTTGTGTGGTGCCAGGAGGGCAGGTGAGTTTGTACACAACTCTTGGGTTACATGATATTAGCTGTATGGGGGTTTCACAGCTTTTGCTCATATCCTGAATAGCAAAAGTCTTCTAAAGGCAGCAAAAGATCTAGTTCCATTTAGCTTGCTAGAACATTGCAAGTGTATTTCCACCATCAGGTAAACTAGCTGCAGACAGCCAATGACCTTGTATCTTAGTTCTGGAGGCATCAACTAGTATAACATGCTGGAAAACTAAGAGTTTATAGGAGCAGATACTAAACAAGACTGAATGCCACCCAGTGTCCAGTGAGGTTCTTCTGATGGTAGCTCTGCACTGCAACAAGTTGCCTGAAGAGTTCTCACTTGTAGAAGATAATGTGTTCTGTGAATATCTGATACAAATGGTCTAAATCTACTTGGCTTGCATTAAACTGGGGGATGCATCATCTCATGGCTTCTCCAGTGGCTTTCTAAGACTTTTCTCACTTAACTTCTCACATGTAGGGTTGTGTGAAGAGAGGAATGAAAAAGGTTTAAAATATTACAGTCTCCAACCCCTTTAGAAGAAGCTCTGTAAATATTTATCTGGCATATTAAAATGTTATATTCCAGTCTGTAGACTCTGTAGCTGACAGTGCTGACAGTGCTGTCTGTTTCATCTCCTAAAATTCTTTTGAGAGCAAATGAGGCTTCTCCTTGACTGGGGTTCAGATATGATCATGAAACTCGGTATGCATTTGTTGGTGATTATTCTGGACAGATCACTCTCCTGAAGCTTGAACAGAATACCTGCTCAGTTATCACAACCCTCAAAGGCCATGAAGGTAACATAACTCTTCCTCTTAATTCCACTTGACCCTGAATGTAGCATCTCTTTGTAAATCAGGGTGGGATGGTCAGTTGCATGCCTGCCTCTTAAGGGCAGATACTCAATAAACAAATGGTGCAAGGTAGTAGGTATCAAAAACTGCTCAAAGGTATACATATAACTAACATATAACTACATATAACTAACTCTTAAAGAATGACACATTGCTGATGAGGGGAAATCTTAGTCCTATAAATACTAACAGGTATTTTTATTATACATTAAAAATAAACACCACATTAAACTAAACACAAGTTACCCACTAGATGGCCACCTTTAAAAACTTTAGTCTGCTTAACAATGAAAAGATTAGAATGTGTTACTTTTTTTTTTTTTTTTCCCCTGCAGACCTTGTAGTATTAACAGGAGCTTTAGCAATCCTCAGCCTATACTGTAAAAAACTTAATTCTTCCCAATGCAGACTTTGCTCTTCTGGTCAGTATTTTTAAGACTAGTTGAGTTTCTTACATTTAGCTGAAACTAAGTATATGCAAGAAATCTAGAGAGCCTTTTAGAATCAATTCTGTCTAGTCAAAGATAAATCTCCTGCAGTATAGCTCAAGTCCTTAAATCAAATGAAGAAGCAGATAGCCTGTAACATGTCATGGAGCCACTGTTTGTAATGAGTAAGGCAAGAATGAAAATGACAGAAGAATGTGTAATTTAGTAATGTGCTGAGAGAATTAAAGAAGACTTAATGCTTCCCTCTTCCCATGTGGTACTGGCAACTTTCAGAGCAGATGACTGGGTAGGGATGATTTGCTGGGTCATGAGTCTCTGAGCCACTGGAAGAGGCTGCCTTGTTTGATCTCTGTAAGTATAGAGGAGACTTTGTTAAAGCTGAGTAGATCTCCTGATTTACAGATGACTGTAAAATGATAGAGCTGGTTTTGAGGCAAGCTGAGGCTTTTCAGATGGTAGATACCTCTTCTGTTTTCAAGTAGAATTTCATGATGTTTCAGCTAAAAGAAACATTGTTCTCCTGACCCTAGAGACTCCTTTACCTCTGTATGCTTTTGCACTAGTTTGTCTTTGAATGCAGCTTCTTGGTAGATATTATTGTTAGGCTGAAAGCAGTTTGCCCTGCTGTATGCATTCTATCTGTTGAGGTGCAGTGGGCTTCCAAGTACCAACTTGAGCAGTGCCATCCTTACAGCAGACAACTTTGGCTTATATATAAGTTCCTTGAGATGTCTGGGATCCTCTGAACAAGAATTAATGTAGTATAAAATTTGCATTTAGTTTACTTCTAGGGGATGTTTTGTTATCCAATGCTTTTTGTCTCTCTAGTAGGATGCTGTTGCATGCTATCCTTCACCTTGATGCTTTCAGTGTCTCAGTGTCTCTGAGGAGTACCTCAGGTTTCACTTCAATGAGCCAGAAGAGCACCCTTGTGTTGGGGAGTGGTTTTCTTAGATCTAACTGCTGAATGTTCTTTCCTAGGAAGTATTAATTCCCTGTGGTGGGATCCTGTTCAACGACTGCTCTTCTCAGGTGCCTCTGATAACAGCATCATCATGTGGGATATTGGTGGAAGGAAGGGCCGGACCCTGCTGCTCCAGGGACATCAGTATGTAATGGTGTCTTATTCTTCTTGCATGTTCTGTAATGTTCTCTCCACAGAGTCCCAGGAAGACTGAAGAGCATGGCAAGACATTTTAATCTTTGTGAATAATGGAGAAAATAACTTTTTGCAGAAATCTGAGGACTTGGAGGTGGAAGAAAAATAATTGGTACTGGAAAAGCATTACCAATAAATGTTTGGGTTTTGGTTTTTTATGTTAATGGTACTTTGAAACCATGAGAATCTAGTTCTAAACAATGAGAACATTACATTGCATAAAAGTAGGTTCTAGAAAAAGGTAGGTAAAATCCTAATCATCTTGCTTGGACTTAATGCAGAAGTTGCATGCTTCTGTATTGTAAATACTTCACTGAGTTGCCTGTGAGGATGGCACTAGAAACTTAATGTTTAAGCATGTTTGAATACCCAGGTGAAATAAGCTTCAGTATGTTCTTGTTCTCTTGTCTCTTTCAGTGAGGTAAAAAACTTACAGGCTGAATTACAGGGTTAATCTCAGGTTCAGAAAAGCATGTCATGTCTCTACTGGTCTGTGGATTAGGTAGTTAGTTGTCCCTATTTAATCAGCTCTGTATTATTACAGAGACATGACACTAGCTGCCATTTTTAAAACTAGGGCCTCAGCTCAGTCTGACAGGCAGTTCACCACTGCAGTTATGTTCTACTGAGAAATGCAGAGAGATCTTACTTGTGTTTAAAGATATTTATATAGTGCATTCTCCCCTTGTCTAATTCCATAGATGCCTCTATCCACCTTTGATCAACACTGATAGACTTAGCCCCAGAACTCTTGTTAAATCTTGAGTATTTAGTTTTCTGGCTAAAAAACTGGTAATAGAGTACTGGTTATGAAAAAGTAACTGAAGTCTGTCACTGGAGAACTTTATAGTGCTGTTACTGGTGCATCATGTGTCCTATTGAAGACTTAACAACAGTTTCTCTTCAGACACCACACGTAGCATCAATCTTCATACTGATGGGGAAAGTAAGTTCTTAGGAGGGGAATGGCTTTTTTATTCAACTCCAGCATTGCAAAGCAACTGTGAGCCACTTGATGTCCAACTCACTGCCAGTGCTTCCTGCCAGCAGGTGTGCACATGGAGCTGCACTTCTGGTATTCTGGTCAAGCCCGTAAGAACACTGTTCTAGGCAACATCCTGCTGCTAGGGTAGTGCTAGGTAGGTGACAACATCTGTTTGCTCATCTTCAGAGCTCTACTTAGTAGACTTAGCAGTGTGTTTGGAATTCAGTTTTGGCTTCCTAGGTAGCTTTACAAGGATGAAATGGGGTTTGCTGGGAAACAAATCTTTGATTTAATACCTGTGTAAATAGTGTCTACTTTGTTTGCAGTGACAAGGTGCAGGCTATCTGCTACATCCAGCTGACACGGCAGCTGGTATCCTGTTCAGCTGATGGGGGGATTGCTGTTTGGAACATGGATATCAGCCGAGAAGAGGTAAGATCATGTCTGAGGTCAAAGGCTTCACAAAGGACAGATCTGGTGGCCTTCTAGGACAGGAGTGTTACAGTGTTGATGGATAAGGGAAGAACAATTGATGTTATCTACCAAACTTGTGCAAAGCATTTGATATTGTTCTATAGAATATCCTTGTCTCTAAAGTGGAGGGACATGGACCACTCAATGGATAAGGAACTGGCTGGATGGTCACACTCAAAGAGTCATAGTCAATGGCTTGGTTTCCCAGCAGGAGATAAGTAGCAAGTGGTGTTCCTCAGGGGCTGGGACTGGGACCATCACTGTTAGATATCTTTGGTGACATGAACAGTGGAATCTTGTGCACCCTCAGAAAGTTTGCTGATGACACTTCAGAGATGCACTAATGCATGTAAGACAAGAAAATGACTTTTTTATTAGAAAGAATGGTAAAGGCTCCACTGACAGCTGTACTGTTGACCCTGGACAGTTCAACTGGATGTAGCACTGGTAGAGTTGGCAGGTTTTTAGCTCAGATTTAATGCCTGAAATTAAGATGAAAAGAATAGGAAGACATGCTGCTTCTCTCTCGTGAGAGACAGGAAATGGAGTGTCTTCTCAAAATGCTATCAAGTGAAAACTGCTATTGTCAGTAACTGAAAGAAGCACTATGGAACTTCTCATATGCTAAAGAGCTGGCTTATTTTCTCTACTCTCCTCCCCACTCCCTGTGCTGGACTTGTTAGTACCCTTTACAGTGCTTTCCACTAGCATGGGGTAAGGAAGGAAATGCACTCAAGGCTGAAGACGTAGGAACTGGACATCTAGTTTAAATAGTCATGGTAAGGTGGTGGTGCAACTGACAATACTGTTGGTTTGCTGCTGTCAACAATGGATGTTAATGAACTGAGGAGAAAAGCTGCTTCTTTCCAGATTTCTCAGACCCCCATCAGATGGCTAAAGTTGTACAGGATGTTCTAATTCAAGCCTATGTGCTAAAAATGTGTTTCTCATCTGTCCCTTACTAGGATGCTCACTTAAAGTATCTGAGAGCGTTGAGATGTATGAAAGCTCTGACTATTTTCATCTGGCCTGGTCTGCTTATGGCAGGAAAAAAAAATGTGGGTGGGAGAAGGATACTTAGTGAGGATGTGGGCAGGATGGAAAATGCAGATGAGTTCTTAATTATTTCAAACTGCACTCCTAGGAAGTAGAAAGGATATTTAATTTCAGAATTTACTTCTCAGTCCTCCCACCACCCCCTCAGAGGGGATGACTCCTTTATAGACTCTACAGCTTGGATTACACTAGCCCCCAAAAGTCATCTAGGCAACCAGAGCACCAGTCTTTGAATGGCTGCAGCAAGGTTAATAACTTAGATGTTTGCATTAGTTTTCTTATTAAGGTGGTAACATAACATCCTGCTGTGTGCTTAAAAAGTATAGGAGGTGTGTAGCTAACGAGTAACTGTTGTAGTCTTGCATTTGGATTTTTTGTACTAAATTTTCCATGTACTGTACCCTAGGCAATCTGTTCTTGTGATGTCCAGAGCTGAGACAGGGCATCTTTCCAAATAAAACTTTGCCTTGGGTTCTGAAAACAAACTTCCTTTTCTCTCACGAGGAAAAATACTTCTGATCACTTGCATCTCTTGCTCTTTTGTAGGCTCCTCAATGGCTAGAAAGTGATTCCTGTCAGAAGTGTGAACAACCTTTCTTCTGGAATATAAAGCAAATGTGGGACACAAAGACATTAGGATTGAGACAGGTGAGACTGCTTGTCACGGTTTAATGCTGGGCTGGCAATTAAAGCAAATAACAGATGCTCTCTATTAATCCCCCTCCCCTCCCTGATAAAGAAAGGAGAGAGAATAAGGGAGAGAGACGTATGGGTTGGAAGCTAAACTACACAGCTTTAATGAAACAATGATAAAAAGGAAAAAATTACTAAACATATACAGGAAAATTGATCCCACGTTCCTCCCCCCTTTCGCCCAAGAACTCTCACATCACCACCAAGGCTGCAGGGCAGCCCTGGGAAAGTCCAGGCTGGAATCCTGGGGTCAGCAGCAGGCAGGAGCTGTAGGCAGGAACGCACAGATTCAGGCTGGTATGGATCAGAAATGGACAGAATCCTCCCAGGATGCTAAAGCAAACAGGGACAGGTGAAGGTGAAGGGGTTTGACCCTCGTGATCCCTCAAATTTATACTGAGTATGATGGGTATGGGATGGAATACTCTGTTTGGTCAATTTTGGTCATTTATCTTGTCTGTTCCTCCCTAAGGGAGGGCTGCAGGTGTGACCTCTTTACTCCTTTTCTCCTTCTGGAGGGCAAAATGTTCCTCAGAGCTGAGCAGTGTCCTTGGCTCTGCATACCAGTCTCTGGCAGTAACTATAAACATCCAGTGTTATCAGTCCTAGAAGCAGACACTGTCTGAGAAACTTGCTGTTAATTTCAGCAAGTGCAGCTACTTACAAGAGACTGAGCTGAAAGCAAAAGTTCAAGACAGAAAATTACCTTTATCCTGGCCCAAACCAAGACACTGCTGATGAGAATGCTTAAGTATACTTCAGCAGAATGTAAACAGAAAACCACTATAGCTGTTAGATCTTTTAAACTTTGAATATTTTTGCTCTTCAAAGTGAGGGTTTATTGAAAAGTTGAGGCTTCCAGGCATTGCCAGGAAATTTCCAAATTCTGTGGGAAGTGTTGCATCCAGCTCCTATCACAGAGCAAAGCAAGCTGCTCTGGGAGTGCTCTGGTTTCTCTGAATATTTCTGTGCACTGAAGCTGTGGACAGCTAATCCTTAAGTGTTGTATAAAGTGGCACACAATGCCCCATAACTGAGGCAAATGCAGCTTAATGTGGCCCTGTTCTTTTTGGGTTAGAATGTGGAAGATTTCCAGATAGCTTTCTTTCTGGAGGGACTGGACAAACACCAAGACACTCATCTGTTTCTGACTTTCTTAGACTGATCTTTCCTTGGTTGCTTGTTCAACCTCCTTGCTCCCAGA
The DNA here is from genome assembly GCA_038090715.1 of Florisuga fusca. Classification (NCBI taxonomy): domain Eukaryota; kingdom Metazoa; phylum Chordata; class Aves; order Apodiformes; family Trochilidae; genus Florisuga; species Florisuga fusca. Next base: position 7,447,948 of record JAAWXA010000015.1, on the reverse strand, counting down.
AGGAGCTTGCAAACAGAGAAGAGTTTAGATAGGGACAATATGGAGATGAGCCCATTAATGGCCAAGAAGACTGTTAAGAACTCTAGAGTCCTGGGTCATTGATTGAAGTAACAGAAGACTTCCTAACAGGTTGCCTCTTAGCAGATCACAGAACAGAAGCTTTGTTCAGTGAACATTTGGTAAAATGGTTAAGTGGCACAATCCAGTGATTTTTTGTTTTGTTTTGTTTGTTGTTTGTTTGTTTGTTTGTTTTCTTCTTCCTCCATGAAGCATCATTGCAGGAAGTGTGGGCAAGCAGTGTGTGGCAAGTGCAGTACCAAACGGTCAAGTTACCCAATCATGGGATTTGAGTTCCAGGTCCGTGTCTGTGATTCCTGTTTTGAGTCAATCAAGGATGAAGAGTGAGTATTAAGGAATAATAAATTAAAGGAACACTGCAGAGGTTCAGAAACACTTGTGCTTGCTCCATGGTCACACACAATGCTACACAAACATGCCAAGTTGACTCTTTGCTAATAGGCCACCTTTGCCTTGGGCACTAAAAGCAGTCCAGATCCCTCAGGTGGCTCTGCAAGGTGATTTGGATAAGATGTGGTATTACAACTTTTTTACCCACTTTATTTCTTCTTTTCCATGAGCCTGGATCTAGAGTTGAAACATAATTGTCTCGAGGTTTCTGTTCAGGAACAGGCTGTTGATTGCATTTAAAAGTGCTAAATGGGTTCTTGAAAATTCATCACAGGTGCCAGGATGTATATGCATTAGTTCATGTACACTTATTGAAAACTATGTCTATGGGAGTGTTCTTTTCATCCTGACATTATCTTTTCCATGCAAACAAACTGCTGGGGAAACATCATTAGGTGCCTTGTTAAAGCCTTCCTAGCAGTGAAATGTTTTGTCACCTTCTTGGACACCTGGAATGCTAAAGGACAGAAATAAATCAGATGCCAGTGTTGGGAGTAGTTGGAGTTTTCTTGTTTTCTTGTTGTTTTGGGGTTTTTTTGGTTGGTGGGGTTTTTTTGTTGGGGTTTTGTGTTGGTTTGTTTTTTTTAAAGAGAGTTGCTGTGCTGTAGTTGACTGACTGGCTAACTTGCAGAAAAAAATGTTGCTGAGCTTGACTTTATAACCAATATTATTTAGTAATGCAGTGTCCCACTTCTGCTCTAGTGTTAACAGTCAGGGTGCAGGAGGCCAGGAAATGTCACATCTGTGCAGCCACACAAGCAGTGCCTTAGCATCACTTGCTAATTTAATTCTGTCCCCTTTAATATGGCACTGCAGTTCTCAGCCCTGATGTATTAGTGCTTGGACAACTTCATTTTCTTAGAAGTTTGTTTTGCACTGCTATAATCAAGTTTGCATCAAGTTTCATCTGATGCTTGGATTTTATTTGATTTTTTTTCGTTTGCAGCCGTACTTCCTTGGCAACCTTTCATGAAGGAAAACACAACATTTCACACATGTCCATGGACATCTCCAGAGGGCTAATGGTGACTTGTGGGAGTGACCGTATTGTGAAGGTATCCATGTACTTCTCTCCTCCACTTATTAGAGATATTTAATAGAAAATTACTGTTTGTATGTTGCTGCAAAGCTAACTGTTGTGACCAGCAAGAATTGTATTTGTTGCAGACTCTTCTTCCTGCAGCTGAGTGAGGCAATGATCTGTAACTGCTGTTATGGGGTCTGGCTGGCAGAGAAGGTTACTCTTGGTGTCCTCTGGACAAACAAAGCAGGCATTGGCAGTAGGAGAATCTGCCAGCAGCCCTAAAGATACAGACATAATGAAATGTGCAGCCTTCTATTACTCTGAGCTGCCTGGCTTCTTGGAGCATTGCCACAGGTTATGAGACAGTGACATGGAAATCAGACTGCTGTAGCATCTTGCTGTGCTTAAGCTATTTGTCCACCATGCAGGTCAGAGCTGAGACTCTTCCAGTCTGTCCCTGTTTTTCTGCTAGCATGTTGACAACAAACTGCACAGCACTTTTTAGAACAAGCCTGTGGAGAATTGCTTGAAGACTCAAGCCCTAAGTTTGGCTTTTGGTTAGTAAGGCTCGTGTATCTCTTTATGACATTTTCCTCAAGTACATTTTAAACAGAATTTGTTACCTTGTGTCCAGGGTTGTCTTTATGCTTGCTTCTATTCTATGCCTCTTACAGAAAAACCTTAGGTCTTACAGTAATGCTGTGTAATTCTACACAATATTTTCTTCCAGATCTGGGACATGACACCAGTAGTTGGCTGCAGTCTTGCAACTGGCTTCTCCTCACGCTGATCTCACACCTGAGGGGATTTTGCACCTTATGTACAGCAATATGCACCGAATGAATGGAACCCTTCCTAAGAATATTAACTGCAAACACTGGTTGCTTGATTCTCCTGCTGCTGTTCCAGGATGGATGGTGGTCACCTTTGTGGAGCACGATTTCTCAGTTGGGCTCACCAGGAACCTCCTTGGTGCAGAAATGCAGTTTTGCAGCCTCTGGGACTACCATAAAATGGCTTCTCTGCAATATCACACCTTGATGAAAGGACCTGTTGTTTCTTGGTTTACATATGTAGTATTAACAATGTGCTATCTCTGCTGGTATATCTTGTGCAGGTACCTTGTAGCTAAAACATCAGAGTAAAATGAGTGTAGTAAATTCAACTTGTGCAAATAGTAAAATAACTTATTCTCTCTTCCAAAAGCAGTTCTGTAGAAATACTTTTGATCACTCACTGTCTAAACGGCCTCCAAAAAGGTATGTTAGTTATTCCTATGGAAGAAAGAAGTACTTCAAAGTGGCAGGTAGCTTCTTTCAGATGATACAAGAGAACCTTTGGTCACACAAGATTTCCTTGATTGGCTTTCTTGTGGTGTATATCTTCAAGTTCAGTTATTAGTGCAATCACTCTTGTGGGGCAGCTGTTCTGTCTGGGTAGCTGGTGAGTCTTGAGCAATTCTAGGCTCTATGAGTAGTGTTTTAGCATAGTAATAAACTTCTATAGTTCTTACAGAAACGTGCATCCCAGCTACTACTCTACTTTCAAGACAGGCTGTAGGTATCAGCCATGTATGTTGGCAACTCAGTAACACTGTTAGAATGGGAGCTAAGCAAATCCACCTTGTTAAATGTAATAGCTAAGAAAAAGTGGCCAGCTAAATTTTAGATACTTTTTTCTGTGGAAAGGCTGCTGTTTCTGTAATGATAGGGAAGCTGTCTCTGCTGAAGTGCAGCATAAAGTTAAACATTGCCCTGATGTTGCTTAAAGCAGATAAGTACTGAGCAATAATTACTGAGGTACAGAACATCTTTTTCCCCTTGCACCTAGGTCTGTTAATCCTGAGATACTTATATTGAGTCTTTCCTGTTTCAAAGCTGAGAAGTATAAAGAAGAGCTGGGAGACTTTTATGACTGTGCAGTTGGCACGTACAGGAGAATAACTAGTGAGATATTTTCAATAAATTTGTCGGTCAGTTGTGTGAATTTCTGACATTTGAACACTGTTAGGAGAACTTCTTTTGATTCTTTGAAAGCTAAGGTAATATGTCAGAGAGTTTAAGCTTGGAGCTGTTTAAATTTTTCTGGAAACAGATGCATGTGTGAGAACAAAAAATGTGGTAGGTCAGCTGGCCTGGAATAGGTGGTGTTGCACAACAATCAGACATAATGGACTCTTTGTGGCAGAGGACTTAGGGGTTAGACTGCCTTTATTTACAGCAACAATCAAGTGGTGCTATGAGTGTCAGTGAATTCAAGTCCTGGGTGTGTACCTTGACAGTAACAATCTGCATTGGCCCATGCTGTAGGCTGGACTAGATGAAGATCATGGTATTGTTGATGTGTCATGATTCACTTGCATTTTAAGCCAAAAAGCTAACAGACTCCAAAGGGCATTAGAATCCAGATTATGTCAGTTACTGTTATTTTGGATCTGGCTTTGTCTACCTTTTCATGGTCCTTTTCTGGAAGTTTTGCAGAGAGTCTTTTAATTTGCTGGGGTACTGGGCCACTGAAGAATAAACAAAACTCTCTTTTGTGGGGATTCCAAAACTTGTCTTGCTTTCAATGCAGGATTTAGCACTTGTGACACTGATTTAATTCATCCCTTGCTAGATGCTGCATAGTTTATATTTTTTTTGTGGAGGCTTATTTCTAAGCTATTGAGCGAAAATCAGCTTGTACTGGAAAGAAGTTGCAGCTCTCTGCTCTGAAAGCCTTCACCTTTGTATAGTAGGAAGGAAAATGAGGGTTGACAGGGAGAATGCTCTGCATTCACTTTCAGACTTCTTCCTATCTGGCTCTGGAAGAGAATGGAAGCCTCTTCCTTGCAGCATAAGGCAGAACGTGAATTACATTGCTAGAACTGTTTTAAAACCCTGGTGTGGTAGGTAGGGAGAACCTAGGGTTGTGAGTTAAGCTGGGAGATTGATGCAGATTTGTGATGAATACCATATTTTTCAAACCAGATGTTCTGAAAATTACACCAATGATACTGAGGTGTAACTCCTTTGCAGCTTGTGCTCCTGAGCTTCAGCTTTTTTAGTTCTCTCAGTCAACGTGCCCCCTGCTCAGCATGCAGCTTCCCTGTGAATACATCCCCTGCCTTTGCACATTACAGTTTTGCCACTAGATAATATATTCTTTACTACACACTGTTAAACCTAAGGAATCTATTTTCTAAAATTGATTATACTTAAAGATAGTGCCAGTTCAGATATAACAAGACAGTTATAGCTGCTAAATCATTAGTCATATACATATATTCTTGGTGTCAAATGAGTAGTGCTATAAGCCACTAAAGAGATCATGGTTTTGTTTATAAACAGCTATTTTGAACGCACATACTCTCTTAGAACTGAACATACTTCAGCTATGTCAGTTCAAGTGTACAATTACTGAGAAAGCTCGATTTGAAGCATTACAAATTTCACCTGTATAACCCTCCTTCACTGGGGCAGGGAGGGGAGCAAAGGGTACTAATATATGCTAATTCTTTACTAGTTGTATTTCTGTACCCTGCATACATGCTTGATAAATTTGTCCCTTGCTCCTTCTTGTCTGTTTTTTAAACTTTGATTACATGTACAATAAAATATTTCTTGGTACTCAGTCTGTTTGGATGACCCATCTTTTCTTCCACCCTGTGAATGCAGCACAGCCATTGTATGCCCTGGTTCCTCCTTTACATGGCCCATCTCCAAATTCTGGGCTGGGGGGAGAGCTTGTCACGTGTTGGAGATGAGTGAGCTGCAGCAGTGGGGTTAAAGACCCATAACAAACAGGTGAACTGAGAAACAAAGAACTGCATGGGGTCCCATCTAGGGAGGTACAACTCTATCCTGTGTGTCCTTGCCACACAGGATTGTGCCAGCTCCTGTAGACCTCTTCTCTGGTTTGTCGGATTCCCCTTCAGTGGTCTACAAAGGTTCTGAAAACACAGAGTACCAGAGGATCATCCCCTGCCCTGAGATCCTTGGTCACATCATATCTGTGCTTCCTGTCTCCCCCTGCCCTCACTCTCTGCTCTCTCTCCTTTGTCGCTCTGCTTTCTCTCTCCCTGCATTTTCTTATTTTCTGTGTTCTTCCTGTCTCTCTGATTCCTTTCTTTCTGCTTCCTCTTTCTCACATTCTCTATATCTTTATCTCATTCTCTTTCTGTTGCTCTCTATTCCTCTCTCTTCCTGCTCTCAGTCTCTGTGCTTTCTCCTTTCTCTCTGTCTTTTCTCTCTCCCTTTTTTCTCTCTTCCTATCTTTTTCTCTTATTCATTCTTTCTCTCATATCTCTCACTTTCTCATCATATCTGTGCTCTCTCCCTCCTTTCTCCCTTTCCCTCCTTTCTCTTTTTTCCTCTGGTTCATTCCTCACTGCTTCCTCTCTCTCTGAATTTTCTCTTTCTACTTCCTCTCTATTTCTGCCTCTCTCTCTTTTCCTCTCATTTTCTTTCTAGCTCTCTTTTTCTATTTCTCTCTCTCTCCATATCTCTCCTTTCTCACTCTGCTCTTTCTGCTTTCTCCCTGCTTGATTTCTGCTTTTCTCTCATTCCACTTCCTGTGATTCTCTGCTTTCTTCTTTTTTCTCTTTCATGTTCTATCCCTGCTCTTTCCGTTTTTTTTTCTACTTCCTCTTTATCAGAACCCCCTCTCTGCTGCTTTTCTCTATTTGTATTTCTCTCTCGTAACTGTTTTTTCTCTGCTCGCTCTCTGCTTATCTTTCTCCTTTCCCCCTCATCTCTCCTCCCTCCCTGCTCTCACTGTGCTCTCTGCTTTAGCGCTCCCTCTTTCCCTTTCTTTTTCTCTTTCCTTTCTCTTTCTCTTTCCTTTCTCTTTCTCTTTCCTTTCTTTCTCTCTCTTTCCTTTCTTTCTTTCTTTTTCTCTTCTTCTCTCTTTCCTTTCTTTTTCTTTTTCTCTTTCCTTTCTTTTTCTCTTCTTCTCTCTTTCCTTTCTTTTTCTTTTTCTCTTTCCTTTCTTTTTCTCTTTCCTTTTTCCTTTTCATCTCTTTCCTTTTCCTCTTTCCTCTCTCTCTCTTTCCTTTCTCTCTCTCTCTCCTTTCTCTTTCCTTTCCCTCTTTCCTTTCTCTTTCCTTTCTCTCTCTTTCCTTTTTTTCTCTTTCCTTTCTTTTTCTCTTTCCTTTTTTCTCTCTTTCCTTTCTTTTTCTCTTTCCTTTTTTTCTCTCTTTCCTTTCTTTTTCTCTTTCCTTTTTTCTCTTTCCTTTCTTTTCCTCTTTCCTTTTTTCTCTTTCCTTTCTTTTTCTTTCTCTCTTTCCTTTTTTCTCTTTCCTTTTTTTCTCTCCTTTCTTTTTCTTTCCTTTTTTTCTCTCCTTTCTTTTTCTTTCCTTTTTTTCTCTCCTTTCTTTTTCTTTCCTTTTTTTCTCTCCTTTCTTTTTCTTTCCTTTTTTTCTCTCCTTTCTTTTTCTTTCCTTTTTTTCTCTCCTTTCTTTTTCTTTCCTTTTTTTCTCTCCTTTCTTTTTCTCTTTCCTTTTTTTCCTTTCTTTCTCTTTCCTTTTTTTTTCTTTTCTTTCTTTTTCTCTTTCCTTTTTCTTTCCTTTCTTCTTTCCTTTCTTTTTCTCTTTCCTTTTTCTTCCTTTTTCCTTTTTCTCTTTCCTTTTTCTTTCCTTTTTCTCTTTCCTTTCTTTTTCTCTTTCCTTTCTTTTTCTTTCCTTTCTCTCTCTTTCCTTTCTTTTTCTTTCCTTTCTCTCTCTTTCCTTTCTTTCTCTTCCTTTCCTTTCTTTTTCTCTTTCTTTCTTTTTCTCTCTTTTTCTCTTTCCTTTCTTTTTCTCTCTTTCTTTCCTTTCTTTTTCTCTTTTCTCTCTTTTTCTCTCTTTCTTTCCTTTCTTTTTTTTCTCTTTTTCTCTTTCTTTCCTTTCTTTTTCTCTCTCTTTCCTTTCTTTTTCTCTCTTTCTTTCTTTTTCTCTCTCTTTCTTTCCTTTCTTTTTCTCTCTCTCTTTCCTTTCTTTTTCTCTCTCTCTTTCCTTTCTTTTTTCTCTCTTTCCTTTCTTTTTCTCTTTCCTTTCTTTTTCTCTCTCTCTTTCTTTTCTTTCTTTTTCTCTCTCTCTCTTTCTTTTCTTTCTTTTTCTCTCTCTCTCTTTCTTTCCTTTCTTTTTCTCTCTCTCTTTTCTTTCCTTTCTTTTTCTCTCTCTCTTTTCTTTCTTTTTCTCTCTCTCTCTTTCTTTTTCTCTCTCTTTCCTTTCTTTTTCTCTTTCTTTTTCTCTCTCTTTCTTTCCTTTTTCTCTCTCTTTCTTTCCTTTCTTTTTCTCTCTCTCTTTCTTTCCTTTCTTTTTCTCTTTCTTTTTCTCTTTCTTTCCTCTTTTTCTCTCTCTCTTTCTTTCCTTTCTTTTTCTCTTTCTTTTTCTCTTTCTTTCCTCTTTTTCTCTCTTTCTTTCCTTTCTCTTTCTCTTTCTTTCCTTTCTTTTTCTCTCTCTTTCTTTCCTTTCCTCTCTTTCTTTCCTTTCCTCTCTCTTTCTTTCCTTTCCTCTCTCTTTCTTTCCTTTCTTTTCCTCTCTCTCTTTCTTTCCTTTCTTTTTCTCTCTTTCTTTCCTTTCTTTTTCTCTCTCTCTCTTTCTTTCCTTTCCTCTCTCTTTCTTTCCCTTCCTCTCTCTTTCTTTCCTTTCTTTTTCTCTCTCTCTCCTCTCTCTGTTTTCTTCTTTAGCAAAAAAAATATTTTTAAATAGGAAAAAAAGTGTTTTATTTTATTTATTGCCTCCAAAGGTATTTTTTTCTCCCACAGTCACCACAGTGACACCACCAGCAACCCAGCTTCTGCCAAATCCACACACCACGTGCACAGTCCTGGATGGTGGTTCCAGTTGTCCATCCACTTCTTGTTCTCTTTGCTTGTCTCTGACAGGAGTTCAACCCCAGGGACAGAAGCCTCCAGAACTGCACCCAGAGGATGGCACAGACTTCATCCCAAACCTCCTCCCACTTCCAGTGCTGCACAACTGATTGCTGAGCACCAACTTCCCTGGGACTCCTTTCCTGAGTGACTGCCCAGGGCACAGACACCATCAGGGCTTGGCAGTGGAGGTGAAGATGTGCAGCACCTCTCTGCTCTTCAGCTCCTCCCTCAGAGCCTGCAGCAGACAAAACAGCAGCACTTGTCCACAAGCACTCAGAGCTCCAAAAAGAAATACAATTCTAGTGATCAAAACTACAGAGTTTGTCTTACAGTATGTTCTTCTCCTACATGTTTAATGTAAATTAAATGTAAAGCTGCACACAAAGTTCCACCTCTACTCCAAAGGGATGCACAAGTGCCCATTCAAGTGTTAGATGCACAGCCATTCTCACTTATTACTAATTAAAAATTTACTTTATTATTAGATATTAATGATTAATTTATTTGGTTTATGTAATTACTTCATTAATTAAACAAGTCATACAGGAAGTGCAACATTTAACTTTTGATTGCTGCATGTGCCCACCTCTATTATTTTATGACATTTTAGAGCACTGAGACCCACATGCACCCCCACACCCACCATGGAGCACTGCACACACAGCCACCCCAGTTAGCACCAATTACAGATACTTCAAAACACTGCACACAAACCTACACAGGTTTGTTGTTTGGGGTTTTTTTTGGGGGGGTGTAACAGCTGTGTCATGAAGACACTCCTTCTCTTTGAGCTCCCAAACCCCCAAATACAAGTGGTGCACACACACACACACAGACACACACACACTCTAGGAAAAGGGGAAAATCTACAGCATGGGTTATCACTGAAAGAGAACAGGTACTTTTGGAAGGAAAAGTAAGCTATGTATTATTGAGAACAAGGGAAAAGCTACATGACTTACAAGGGAAAAAGTCTATTAATGAGAAAAAAGAGCTACAACATTTTAGAGCATGAAAGGAGAGAGGCAGGCAGAAAGCAGAGACACAGAGAAAGCAGAAAAAGATGAGAGCAAACAGACAAATCAGAGCAGAGAGGGACAGAGACCAAACAGACAAAGAAAGGGAGCAGAAAGTGAGAGAAAGTGGAGTGCAACAGAGGGCAAAGGGGGAGGGAGTGAAAAGACAGATGACAGAGAGGGGGAGAGAAAAGGCAGAAAAGGCAAGGGAGAGAAGGTGGAGAGAAAAAGGGGGGATTGAAAAGGCAAAGAGAGAGGGGAAAAGGGGCAGAGATAGAAAAGGGAAAAGAGATAAAATAAAACAGGCCGAAAAAAAAGCAGCACAGAGAGAAGAAAAATTCTTGATATGTTTTAGGAAATGTACACCTGAAAGGCAGTGAGATGAGGCCTTCAGTTGTGTGAGAAGGATCAGATGGAGACCTGGGGCAGTGTCTGTGTCCCCTTGTGTCACACAGCAGCACTCACTGACCTTGGCAGGGAGGAGGGTTTGGTCATCCAGCTGCTCCTGCACCCAGGGCACCAAGGAACCCATGAACTTGGGAGCCAAGCAGTTGATGGGCTTCGTGCTGTTGTTGTCATCTGCCCTGTGGTACTGGAACCTGTAAGGAATAGAAATTTATGGCTGAGTAGGAATTTGCATTTGCATCTCCTGGTTCCTCCTTATCTCCCTCTGCCCTCACCCAAGGTGGTTGAGCTCCCCAGAGACAGTCCCCAGGGCTGCACATCAGCCCCAGGAGTTTGGGAGCCCCCAGCTCCAGATCCACACAAGTTGATCAGTGCCAGCTCTGCCTGTGAGACTGAAACGGGGGAAAGGGGGGATACAAGGAGCAAAAATGGAAAGGGGGGGCAAGAAGGGGGAGGGAGA
>JAAWXA010000015.1:7375182-7437703 GCA_038090715.1 Florisuga fusca | reverse complement strand
GAACCCCCTCTCTGCTGCTTTTCTCTATTTGTATTTCTCTCTCGTAACTGTTTTTTCTCTGCTCGCTCTCTGCTTATCTTTCTCCTTTCCCCCTCATCTCTCCTCCCTCCCTGCTCTCACAGTGCTCTCTGCTTTAGCGCTCCCTCTTTCCCTTTCTTTTTCCTTTCTCTTTCTCTTTCCTTTCTCTTTCCTTTCTTTCTCTCTCTTTCCTTTCTTTCTTTCTTTTTCTCTTCTTCTCTCTTTCCTTTCTTTTTCTCTTTCTCTTTCCTTTCTTTTTCTCTTTCCTTTTTCTCTTTCCTCTCTCTCTCTTTCCTTTCTCTCTCTCTCCTTTCTCTTTCCTTTCCCTCTTTCCTTTCTCTTTCCTTTCTCTTTCCTTTCTCTCTTTCCTTTCTCTCTTTCCTTTTTTCTCTTTCCTTTTTCTCTTTCCTTTTTTTCTTTCTTTTTCTCTTTCCTTTTTTTCTCTTTTTCTCTTTCCTTTTTTTCTCTTTCTTTTTCTCTTTCCTTTTTTTCTCTTTCTTTTTCTCTTTCCTTTTTTTCTCTTTCCTTTTTCTCTTTCCTTTTTTTCTCTCTTTCCTTTCTTTTTCTCTCTTTCCTTTCTTTTTCTCTCTCTTTCTTTCCTTTCTTTTTCTCTCTCTCTTTCCTTTCTTTTTCTCTTTTTCTCTTTCTTTCCTTTCTTTTTCTCTCTTTCTCTTTCTTTCCTTTCTTTTTCTCTCTTTCTTTCCTTTCTCTTTCTCTCTCTCTTTCTTTCCTTTCTTTTTCTCTCTCTCTTTCTTTCCTTTCCTCTCTCTTTCTTTCCTTTCCTCTCTCTTTCTTTCCTTTCTTTTTCTCTCTCTCTCTTTCCTTTCTTTTTCTCTCTCTCTCCTCTCTCTGTTTTCTTCTTTAGCAAAAAAAATATTTTTAAATAGGAAAAAAAGTGTTTTATTTTATTTATTGCCTCCAAAGGTATTTTTTTCTCCCACAGTCACCACAGTGACACCACCAGCAACCCAGCTTCTGCCAAATCCACACACCACGTGCACAGTCCTGGATGGTGGTTCCAGTTGTCCATCCACTTCTTGTTCTCTTTGCTTGTCTCTGACAGGAGTTCAACCCCAGGGACAGAAGCCTCCAGAACTGCACCCAGAGGATGGCACAGACTTCATCCCAAACCTCCTCCCACTTCCAGTGCTGCACAACTGATTGCTNTGCCCCCCACAGCCCGGGGCGGGACCGAGGCACACGCGGAGGGAGACACAGAGTGATCGAATCGCGACCGGACGCTGCACCCGCGCGCGGAGGCCACCCAGCGATCAGCCAATCACAGCGAGGGGGCGGAGCCAGAGACACCCCAGGCCCCGCCCTCTCCCCTCAGGTGCCGGGGGTGACCCCTGGGGCGGTTCCCGGGCGGGGGGGGCAGAGGGGTTCGGGGTCACCGAAGCGTTTCCATTGAGGGGAAGAAAGGGCCCCCGAGGGGCCAATCGAGCTCTTGGAAAGGCTGAAAAATTCAGGAGGTAAACAGAGCATGAGCCACCTCCAGATTTCCAGAAATTAATTTCCTTTTCTCTCCCCTGTTGCACGCCGGGGGGGGTGAGGACCGAGCAGCACCTGGGCTGAGGCAGCTCAGGATGAAGCCGTGGGACTCACATCTTCTCCTGGCCAGAGGAAGACTCTCTCCTAGCTGCTCTTTCCTCCTGAGAAACAAGCAAGCCTCTGAGCTAGGTGGCAGGAGGTGCTCAGTTTACATCCAGCTGATGGCAGAGATTGTTTGCTCATTCCTTGGGCAGCTGTCAGTGCAGAAGAGGGGAGGTTTCTTGAACTGCACTTGAGAAAATCATCATCATCATCTTGATTCAGCACTATACAGCAAGATTCATTTAGCTGAGCATCACTTAATAACAGGGCAGGTTGTAGAGCAAGTGACTGGTCAGAAATGCCAGGTTGATTTAGAAAACTAGAAACCACAACAGTTTTATCTAGAGAACATCACATTAGGCCACTGTCTTCCTGAATCAGTTGTGAGGCTAAAATTCTTCAACAATAACTGTAACCATGGAAGTTTTTATTGAAGGACACGGTACTACTTTTGGGAGAATCTATTGCTATTTCCTATAAAAGAATTAAATTTAATCTCTTCGGATCACATTAATTTCAGTTACATAGGATGAAGGGACACTCCTTTAAAGAGTACAATTATGGTGCTGTAATTTGTAACATGGCCACCTGCTGCAAGCCTCTCCCTGTGCATTAGTGGCCAATGCAGTATGGGAGAAATAGCTACCAGTTTGGTGAATGACTGACAGATCTGACTATTCTAGTCCCAAGAATGGGTGCATGTCCTTTTTCTAGGCTCACAGCATAATGCATTCCATACCACATTTCACTCAATATGCATTACTAGCAAAAAATTTGCAATTGCCATTGCAATCTTTTTCCCAGGTCTTATTGCCCTTCAGTTTGGTTGTTTATAACAACTCTCTCAAAAGCAGAGTCTCTCTAGCAAGCATTACCAGATGAGCCCAATTTTACTGCCCTCACTTCTAAATAAGCCGGATGAGGCCAAAGGCACGATTGCCATATATTGTGTTTTTAACATCTGTTTGATTTTTACATGAGTTGCTCCACCACGTATTGTGCCAAAGCCTTTAAGGGAAGCAACTGTTCTCACTTGACTATCCCTGCAGTAGGGCTGTAGGCTGTTAAACAACTGAGAGAATAGTAAATCAAAGCTGTGATTTTTAACATAATTCAGTCAGTTTAGACAAGTCAGTACCGTGCCAGGTCTGGAATAAACCCTTCTCAAGAGACAATTTGTGGGCATCTTAAAAATAAAACATTCTGCAGCTTAAACATCAGGAGGCTGGGTCCACAACTGGTGAGGAGGTGAGTGGTGAGACAGTTACCACGCTTGGATTGCAGAGAGAGAATTCTCTACAGTCATGTCTGGTTTGATTTTGGGATAATTTTTTTCCCTTAACCCAGCTATTGATGACATAGGTGGTATTTTAACACTCATTTGGGTTCATCTTTACTATTCATGATTAGCTTCCATCACCCTTACATGTAAAAGTGGTTTATCTATTTTAACAAATACTTTCAGTGATCTTTGGGCTACCTTTAGATATTAGATATCTATGTCTGTAACTGTAACATAGAAAAAGAGTGGCACTACCTGACCAATTCCCATCTAGACAGCTGTAACTTTTTAAGAAGAATTTCTACAACGGTCATCATTGTGAAGCACCCTTCAGACTGGAACTGCCTGATCTACCTTTGCTGTGCTTCCTCCTGGGCTTTCTTTAAGGAATATAATCACTCAGCAGGTAATGTGAATACCTTGGAAATAGAACAAAAAAAATGCCTCTTGATTCAGCACTCCTCAGGCTCCCCAGCTTGGTTTACTCTGTTTAGAATAGATGACATTTCCACCAGCAAAACCTCATCAACAGAACCCCCCTCCTTTGTCAGGACTAAAAAGGTAAAATGCTGATACTGATAAACCACCAGACAGCTAATGCATGCAGATTGATAGCAAACACAAGAATTCCAGGAAACCTGAATACATGGGGAAGACCTGCAGCTACCAGATTTACAACCTGTGGCAATAATTGATGAAAAGAAGGAACTTTTTACTATATAAAAGTCAGAGGAAAAAGAAGCAAAATCAGAATTCAGAGGAGAAGAGAAGAAGCAAGAAAATGCTTCCAAGTAATAGGAAAATGAAGGATTTTGCTGTGGCCCAAAGCAAGAGCTCTGACTGCACTTCTTCAGCTGTGACTTCTCAGGGTGATGGTGACACTCAAGAGGAAGTGTTATTTCTGCAGCCTTTGTACTTTGCTTCATTAGACATTGCCTTGCCAAAAATCATCCCCAGCCCACTTAGCAGAGACGAGTTGCTTAGGAATACCCCAGGGAAAACCTCTTTGAAACTATCATCATCCTGGAAATGCTTATGCCTGACCTGGCCGAGTGAAAACAGTGTCTGACTCACAGGGTTACACAAGCACATTTTGTTCTGTAAAAGAGATGGAGATTTTCCAGAACATCCACTGCAGGTCTTAATAGGAGCTCAAGAGGCATTTCAAGTGCCAGTCTATATAGTGACTAACAAAGGTTCTGGGTATACTTACAAACATAAGTAATGGTCATTTCATGGAATGGGAAATAATATTTTTATTAGATAAAAAAATAATATTACCTACAGGGTGAGTTCCCTGCTCACCTTTCCTTGGAGCCTGGCTCTTTCTTCATGGCAGATGTCATCAAAGATGGTGAAGAACCCATCTGCTTCCCATTTCCTCCATCAGAACTTCCCAGAGCTGCTGCTACTCACAAAAAAATTTGTCTTTTTTCGGAACTTTACCATAGAGTCCACCTGATCTGGACAGGTCATTTATCATCCTCCCCTTGCCAAGAATACACAGTAGTAATTATAGGGAGCCCCCAGTTTGCAGAAAAGGTGATGCAGTTACTGCCCTGTGTGATTTCAGCAAGTTCCTCTGGTACACACAACACTTTAATAATGTCACCTCATGTTCTTATGGCCTCGGCAAACCAGAAGTATAAGCTGCCAACTTATTCTGCAGTAAAATAACAAACTTCAGAGGAACGATGTGTAGAACATACATGTTTCCATTTCAGATTGCTATGACTTTCAACTGACACAAAGAAACACAGTCTGTTGTCCAGAAATAATTTATTCATCAACAATAAAACACTGAATAGAAAAAGCCTTTTAAATAAAACTATATATATAATGCTTTTTTTTTATTATTTGGTACTCCACAAAAAACACTACAGACAGTAACAAAATAATCCAATTAATCTTAAAAATTTGAAATTATAGTCATCACTCTTCATTTATCATGATTTATTAACAATGCAGAGGTCATTTGTTTACACATTATAGTTTTACTTGATTTCATTAAGTTGTTCCTTAAAACACTGGAAGCAATTTGTTGTTTGCCCCATGATTCATAACATATATAAGTATACCAATAAACAATATAACAGCTCTGAGGAAGATATGCAGACTGTTCAGTGGGAAGTAGTCTACCAAAGGTTGTTTAGTGGGATAGCGGGAAAAAAATCACAACTGAATTGGGATAGAAGTCAACACATTGAAGAGAAATAATATTTGGGTAACAATTACATATTTTCCATTGCCCGTTTAGTAATGTGATCTCTTTCAAGCTCTGACTTCTCCTGTTTTAGGTACTCCAGCACTTTTGCTAGCATATCCTCATCCAGATACTGCCTGTTCTGTGTCTCATCAGTTTCCCCGGCCATGGAAAGCCTTTTGCTGAGCAAAGCCAACTTGGCTGCCTCCTGTGGTCCCAGCTGGCTCAGCTGCTCCCTGAGGGACTGCTCCAGCCCCTCATCTTCCTGCAAGTCGCTTTCTGAAGCTGGAACCGGGCCCCGTTTCACCTGGTTCATATTGATCACCTCAGGGTATTTCGCCAACACCTTTGCCAAGTAATCGGCCAGCTCTTCATCCTTCTCGTTCAGTTTCTCATATTCCATCTGCCTCCTTTCCAAATCATTCATCCAGGAAGCTTTAGGAAATGGGCGCCCTTTCAATCTTCGGGGAATGTAAGGCAGTCTTGGCAAATCATTTTCTGGATTCAGACGATTCAGTAAGTAGGAGGGATTCTGATTAGCGAAACTGTCGCTTCCCAGAAGACTGACAATATCTTCAATACTGAGGTCTTCAGGTAGATTTTCTGGCATAACGTTAAGAGGCTGTTTCATGTACCCATTTTTAGAGATTACATTATTTTTAAATATATCACTCTGTCCTAGATTAGTTTCAGCAATCTCGTCAAGGTCTTCTGGGAATTCTGTGTCCTGCTCAGCTTCCAACCTGTCACTCTGAAGCTGGTTTTTTTCTCCAGCTTTTAACATGTCTATTAAATCCTCGGGAGGAATTTGTAAACTCCGTGAGATTTCTATCAGCTGAGCTATAGACTGAGGATCAAATTGCTTATCCAAAAGCATGGGTGCTCTTTTTTCCTCAAGTTCTCCTCCAGTCCTTAGTTTCCTATTTGGAGCCCTGCCCATCAGCCTCTTCAGGTAATAATTCATTAGCTTTGAAACATCCTCTGACATTTGATCTTTATTATCTCTTCTTATTTCATCCTCAAGGAAGCTGAGTTTCCCTGATCTTTTCATTCCATCCTCAGTCTCCTCCTCATGTTTATCAATTTCCTCTTTGCTATCTTTTACCTCTTCCTGGATTTGACTTTCCACTTTTTCCTCTATGGGATTCCAATCTTCCCCTCCAACGACATCTTCATAGGCAATGTTATTCACTTTATATACATCATCTTCATCATCTGTGTACAATTTCTGGTCCTCATCCAGTCTTTCTTTCTTGTGGTTACTTGGTCCTGCCATCTTCCCCAGCTCCTGGAACACCGACTCCAATGTAGCAAGGCTCTGGGGTGTGTATTGTTCCTCCACGATCTCATTAGTACGCTTGAAAGGACTGTCCCTTGAACTGTCATCATAGTGCCCAACTGGCATTTTGAGATATTTTTGCCATCTCTCAGGCCACTTGTAAGCCTCATAATCATCAGTTATTCCAGCAGGAAAGTTGTTGTCTGGACTCAGTCCGTAGGGTTTACTCTCCTTTGGGCCAGCTTTTGGCTCTTTCTCAGCTTGCCGCAGAGCTTCCAACATGACCTTAACCCACTGGGACTCATCTTCAGTCAAAGAATCCCTGACATTATCTGGCAGGTGAACCTGATCTTTGTTTTCTTTCTGCTGCAGGAGGTAGGGGCCACTCTGATAAGAGTTGTAATCAGGGCTGCTTTCTCCCTTGTTAGTTTGCTTGCGAAGATCTTCTATGTATTCCAAAGCTTTGATCATATCAGGATTTGGGAACCTCTGTAGGTTTTTCATTACATAGTCTGGATCTTTCTGAAGCAACTGATGCTGCTGGAAGGAAGCTGCATCGACCCCACAGATTACAACAAAGAGAAAGGTAAGAGCACAGGCTGATTCAAGCTGGGAGGTTTTAGTTTTGGCCATATCTAAAATATTTCCTTGAAATAAAGAAGAAGAAGAAAAAAGAAGCAGTTAACATATGAAGGCAGACTTAGCAAACTGAGAAGCAAAATAGATATTGATGTTTTAAAATGAAATTTATCCTGGAGAATACCACCAAAACTACAGGTTTTTCTTAATTATGGAAATCTAATATAACACATACATGGAATTAATATATTTTGATGGAAACTTGAGGTTTTCTTCATCTTTCCTATTATTCCTCAGTTATACCAGAAGTTTCTTATTTCTGTGTTCAATGTATTTTATGAACACCAGTTTTTCTAGTGGCAACACTGAAGTATAAAATACAAGTGATAGAATAGCCTGTGAAATGCCCATAGAGAAATCTAGATATCATTTTGACTACGAAAATGAAGGTTTCAAATGGTAAAATCAGTATATCCATGTATTTAAATGCTGCTCAAAAATTTAATATTAGAACTGCACACAGAATTATTATTTTGTGAGATTGCTTCATGGGGCATCTAATTTCATGCCAGGGTAATACCACTGAATGGTGCTAGACTGCAATAAAATTGATGAAATTGATGAAGTGAAGAACGTGGCCTTGTGGGTTTATTTCTGTCATTATTGTTAGTGCTATTACTTCCTTTTTTGCTATTTAATTTTTTAAAAATATTTTTATTAGAGGCAAGTTTTAGTTAGGAGGCTCCATTTTCCTGTGGACAATGAGTCCCTGTGTGAGATAATTTATATTTATAAATGATAACTTATCCCAAAGGTACACTATATTTTGACTGAAACCCTTCAAACTCATCTCAGAAATGAGCTCGAGTAGGTACCTTCTGAGCACTGACTTCATTCATTCAGTCAATTCATTCACTTCAGCAGAAATTCAATCAGGTCCCAGGACAGGCAGAAACGTGACCACTGGCAGAAATGAGCTAAATTCAGTTATGTCTGGTCAGTCTGCCCAGCTTACACCAGGCAACAATAAACTCTGAAGCAAAATTAAAATAAGCCTCTGACCCAATGAAGAAGATTCCAGCAGTGCTGCCTATGAGGATACAGCACAGAGAAAAATTGCTGTCACTTATTTCCTAGGAGATGCTCAGGCACTGATGTGCTGGGGCTGTGAGACAGATCAGACTCTTTTCTGATCCACTTACATGGACAAATAAAGTACAGTAATGAGAAAGATATTATAAAGATAGAAACCATTTTGATTAATTGACCTATTTTGGTTCCTATGGTTTTTGGCTTGGTAAAAGCATCCTGTTGAGATGCTGGTGATAAGCAGCAGACTGAAAGAGCCACGTATATCACTATTTACTCACTACTGTACATAGAAAGGGACCATGAACATGCTTGTTTCAGCTCACTTGTAAATTTTTCTCCTCTGTTTTTGTTCCTAACATAACGTGACTCCACTAAATAATTAAAGCAGTATCTGTTCAGAGAGCTAATTTTTTCCCCCTCAGTATGCCTGGGCAGGCTAACAACCACAAGAGCAAATGTTTCCCCAAAACATTTCTGACTCTTCAAACCTGGGTACGCTCAAACATTGATTTCATGAAGGATTACTTCGAAGCACCTAACTAGAAAGTCCCACTCTCCAGCTCTGAGTTTGCACTGAAACAAAGCAAATGCATTGTTTTGTTTTCTGTAACAGAACAGCTACTATCCTAGAAATGTGTATATCACCATGAAGAAAAAACACTAAACCAAAACCACCAACCAACAAAAAACCAGCACCACTTTGCTATCTAGTGCAGCAAATAAACGAAATTAAGTCTATTTTTCACCAGAGGTGCTGGTTATGAACGGAGATAGTTTGACCAGTGCCCAAGAAACTGACCTTTGGAGGGCTGGGGGAAGGAGAGCTGTTCCATGGTTATCTGCTGGGGGGCTCCTGCTTACAGAGACCTGGAATTCATCCCCCTTCCCAGCACACCATTATGTGCTGTTACAGCCTCTCTAAGAGTCACCACCATCCCACTAAAGCCAAATGTGTGTAGCCAGGCAAAGTTTAATTGTTCCTCAAGGATTTTGCTCAACTGGATATTTCCTTTGCAAGACTAACAGATCATTGGCTTATCTCTAGATATTTTGTGTGGTTTTATCTCTAGATGAATTTTCACTTCTAATTTATTGGTAGCCAATACTTGAAAGCCTTGTCAAATATCTTGGAGAACAATTACATTTAAAAGCTTTGAGTTCAGGTCATAAAATCTTGTCATGAGATGTACTGTGTTATCTAGGGTAAGAGGACTCCTCCCCAGTCTTTCAGACTTTAATTACCTATTTTTTAAAAAAAGAGGATATTTTAGTCTCTCTTTATGGTCTACATTAATGCATTTTATGTTGTGCCTCTCAAAGGACAATCTGCTAGAAGGTTGTTTCATCTACAGATGGCTAATTGGGAAGCCAGCCTAGGTGGGGAGCACATTTTCTCCTCTATTAGCACCTAACAAACAGGAAAATCGTCTCTTGGACAAAGATGTAGAAGCTGCTATTTACAAAATGAAGTGAGCAAATTCACAGTTGAACACGTACAAAGGCAATGCAGGCTGACAGAAGTTCCTGAGAAAACAGACAAAACAATAAATATCCTTTCTGGGATGTTTCCATGGCAGCAGTAACTGTCTCTCTTGCTCTCTTTCCTAGCAGTCACCTCTGGTGTGAATTTAATGTTTCCAGTGAACATTTGTGATGAAAACTCAGAATCTCTCCCACAGATGAGTCCCTGTCCTGAGAGTCTAAGGGGGAATCCGACAGCAGATTCCCATAAGGGAAACAGAAATACATCCTACGCTCTTCCTCCCGTTTACTTTTGCAATAAATAATGTGACTGCAGCAAATCTGGAGGGATTTGTCAGGTTTGTTTTGCTTGGTTTGTTTTTAAAGGGTATCTAACCCTTTATTCTGTGCAAGGATAAAAACATGAACAAAACAAGCGTGGGGTGAGGAGAAGGGAAACCCCCAAGCCCCAGGCAGCTCTGGGTGAGGGTGCTGCCTGTTGGCGTGGGGCTGCACCAGGAGAGCCGCCCGGGCTGGCTGCAGCCCCAGCCGCCAGCCCCTCAGCCTGGGTTTTGGGGTGTCGGTGACGGAGCAGCCAGCCTGCGGAGCGCGGTGGCAGAGCGGTCACACACCTCAGCCGCGTCTCGAATCTCTGCAGCGCTGAGGCGGACCCACCCGCGGGTCGGTTCTGCTGTCCGCATCAGCTCCAACTTTCTGCCCTGAGTCGCTGTTTAACCGAAACCTCCTTTCTTTGGTGCTGGAGTCCCACCCGGGGGGTAGCACAGCACAGCACAGCACAGCACAGGATAGGACCCCCCCCCACCCGTNGCAGGGGCTGGGGGGGGACTTTTTACCTGATCAGTGCCTGCGGCTGGTGGGCAATGGGCAAGGCAGCAGCAGGGCCCGGGGCGGGGACAATTCACCCGGCCAAGCACGGGAGGTCCGGGAGCTCCAGCCAGCTGAGAGCATCCTGCCGAGGGCCGGGGGGGTCCAGGGCCGGGGGCTGTCACACCCTCCGCTGCGTGTCTGACACAGAAAATCTGAAGCACGGCGGGCAGGCATAAAGCAGAAGGACCCACCCGGTGCCTCTCTGCAGGAGGGGGCGAGCACCCCCTGCCCTGCCCCTTAGCCAGGCTGCCAGGGTTTTGGGGGCCTCTCCCTGCTCCCCTGGCTGGGGATGCAGCCAGAGAGGGGCTGCCCACCGGTGACTGCTGCCAGGCAGGGCTGGCCAAGCCCCTGTGGGGTTAACTCTGTGCTCGGCACGGCATGTGCAGCGAGGCCAGTGCCTGCCCACACGGCTCAGCGGGGCGAGAAAATACCACTGCCCCATAAATCATAAAGCATGAACTGGAACACGCTGCTTCAGCTGCTGCTCTGGGTTTCAGCTTGTTCTTTCGGCTTCCTTTCTATTTTAGAAAGGTAGTTTTACTTTGGACTCCTCTCCTCCCCCCAAAAAATAAATCTTTCCTGACAATTTTGACCTTTTACACCACGGAGTGCAAAAAACTAGGATGAGTGTACCTTCCAAACTAATACATGTTACAAAATTAAATTGCAAGAAGAGCAAGGTAGTAGAAATAATTGCATCCATAAACACAGGCAAAATGACTACTCTTGCTTCATTTGTTAGAGTTGAAACAGAGATTTAAGTGCCTCTTGTTTCACCTCATATAGATTTATGAGTAGAATATAGGACTGGGTTGTATGCTAAACCTCTTCAGCAGCAGCTTCTTCAGGCCTCAGCTACAACCAAAAATGCTCGCTTTGATCACTGGACCCAGGAAGACAGGAGCAAAATGAGCAGTTATGCTGGGACCCATGCTTTCCCTTCCCTGACGAAGGGAAACAGAAAGGCATCCACTGCTGTGAGCAGAAGGCAAGGTCCGAGTTCTGCCTGAGCAGCTGGGAGCTGTGATGCTGAACACCACATCCCCCTTCAGCAAGGCTCTGAATTCCCACAAACCACACGGTAGCAGACATTGTTATTGCTATTGCACCTTAGTCCATGGGGAAGATAGCCATTGTGACCCCCCCCAAAAAAAGCAACAACACACAAAAAAAACCACCCAAGCAGAAAAAATTCTCAGTTCAGATTTTAAGGAATTTTCTTGTAGGCATTTCCAGCAGACTCTTGTTCTGCCACCAAACACCTAACATTCATCTAGCAAATTCATACCCATGAAATCATCCTGCTGCCCCCCCTTCATCTACCCCTGCTCTTCAGCATCAGTGTGCATTTCAGACAACCCAGATTAATTGGTGCACCAGCACGGTTCCTTCCTCTGGTCCTCGACTGCTCACTTGAGATTTACAGCGTGTGAAGTCAGGCAGACTCTTGGCTTGGGTCTCTGCCGTGGCTATTTTGGGTTCAGTGGAGAAAATTTACCAAAGGGTATTACAGTTCAGCTGTCAATTTTACTCCACATCAAAAAGTGTTGCCTGGACGGTGTGTTTATGATTTGCTGCATCTGCACAGGCCCATAAGGAAGGGCTTTAGTGAATGCACTTTTTTTGTTGTTGTCATTTTGAGTGTATGGTGTTCTTTTTCCTCAAATGAGTCATGCCACAGAAAATTTGATCTGTTCTGTCATTAGAAGTTCTATGGCATTTTATACAAGAGTAAGATCACATCACAGCATCTCTAAATTTTAGGAAATTGCATTAGAACTAGCTCAATATCAACTGTTCAACCAGAGGAGTCTGGTAATCCTGTTTTTCTAAGGGCATTCTGACCATGCAGCATCCTTTTGTGGATCCTGGGAACAGGCCAGCCATAAACACAATCATTTCTCTGAACAGCTTGCCTTGTCACATGCTCTACCTCACAGTTATGCATCATGTGGAGCTAAAAGTTAATCAATCAGACCTGCATCTTGCATGCTAACTTAAGAGTAAAGCTTCGAAGAGCTTTTATATCATGCAAGAAAAGATCATGGGGTGGGTGGGGAGCTTCACTGCAGCCAACAGAGGCAAGAGGACTCCAGTCCACTGTGTTGTGTCACACCCAGCTAGAAGATCCTTCACTCTAAAGTTAATGAAGGTAGAGAAGTCAGCCAGCTTGAATTCAGGAGGCAGCAAGGTCTGACATGGGGCAGTCCCTGGGATAGCACCAGCACTGGTGGGTGATGGTGACACCTGCCTCCCACCACACACGGGCAGAGAGTTATCTCGAGATAAGCCAATGACCTGATAGTCCTGCAAAGAAAATATCAAGTTGAGCAAAATCCTTGAGGAAAACTTAACTAAACATTGCCTGGCTACACACATTTGGCACAACCATCCCAGCAGCACTGTGCAGCAGCAGGGATCTTGCTCATCTGGCTGTTGTGGCTCCTTTTAAACACCAAAATAATTTGCAGTTTGTGCATCTCACACCAGCCCTAGCTCTCGTCTTCTCTAATTGGTGTCACCAAAGATGAGTATTGCTTAGAAATAAAGCAGGGTTGTGTCATTATTGATTGTTGTTCCCCTCTCCTTCTGTTTCCAGTGGTAACTAAAAATAATTTGCGATTCATTAGAGTCATAGCATTCCTTGCAGAATAAGTGCCACTGTCACATTTAAAATTCAGTCCATATCTGACTTGAATATCTGCATTTATTCTGTATGTAATGAGAAGGGGGAGTTTTTCTTTCCTCAGAAAAAGTTCATCTGCCACTGCAGATAGATTCTTCTAAATTATTTTAATTTTAAAATGCTTGAACTCTGTTTGGGTCTAACATTAGACTTGTTATTTTGTGCTCATCTTGCGTGCTTGGAAGACGAAATATTTTTGTATGCAAATATTTTTGGCCTCCTAAATTTACTGCATAATAAATGGCTCAAATTTCATTACCAAAGCTGTAAGGGGAGAGGAAAATATAACACTGTATGGAAATAGAAATGAAAGGCCTTTGCAGTTTGTAACTGCAGTCCTTTAAAAGCGTGGATGTCAAGGCAAGTGTCTGGTGCCCATAGATCACTGGGCTTCATTCCTCTCTGCAATGAGATTAAATAGGTCCAAGGCCAGCCTGACCCACACGCCTTCCTGAAGGTTTGCTGTGTGCTGTGTAGGGACATTGCAAGAACAGAGTCTGGAGTTTGCTATGAATTCTGACTTTCACCCAGTGTTTACATGTTCAGGATCTCATGCTGCCTACATTTTAAAAAGTAACATTAAATAGAGAGAGGAGCCTTAGGACAACAGTTGACTTCCACCTCCAAGATCTTGGTGTTTCGACCTTTGCAGGATAGACTCACAAAGCCAACAGCTCACAAGTGTGACCATATCTACACAGCCTCTCATGTCACTTGCAGGGTCCCTCATCCCTACCCTGCAGTCTGAACCCCACACCCTTCAGGATTCCCTCACCCTACACTGTACTGCCTTGATGCACATCTGCACTTCCTATAGGATGCTTCAGGTCTGGGGTAACTGGGGCTCACCACAGAGTGCAGACCCTCTGCTGATGGCAGGGGCATGGGAACCACCAGCTCAGCCAGAGAGAGAAGCCTCTGCTGGAAGGAGTGTGGAGAAGCAGTAGATGCATCAAGAGGGACAGAGTTTACTGTGATACTTGTTCCCACGCAGCCTCCAGCTTGAGTCCCACAAACAGGAATAGCAAAACGCCAACAGATTAAGGAATATATATATTCTCCTATAATCACTGCATTATTTTTATCTCCAGGCCTCCCCCACATACATACTCACATATTTTCTCCCATGGCTCTTCACAAGCCTGTGACATCTGCTTACCAACATTTGGTGTAAAAATATCAGTATCTGCTCTGCATAGCTGCTCCGAGTGCTACATTTACCAGCCAGTAAAGATCAAGAGGCTCCTGGGAGCTGGCTGGATCAAACTGTCATGGTTTCAACACTGTTTTGCGTCAGACAGCAGAATTTAAAGTCAAAACACAGATAGTTTAGGGAGGAAGACAATGCAAAGCCCTGAGTCATACCCTGCTGAGGGTGAGGAGAACAGATTAATAGACAGCAAACATGAATTAAACCAATGGCTCCTTATAGTCACGCAGCTGCTTCTGAAACCCGAAATAGGATTTTTATTTTTAGTTGCCAAGCATGAAAAGAGGATTTCTTTGCACCTTGCCAAGGAGAAGTGGAGAAAACAATTGTCACTACTGCGGGGCTGGCTCCCCTTGCCTTGACACCCGAGGAGCTGTGCAGCAGAGCTCGCTGAGCTCAGGGAGGTTTGGCTGCTGTAGCCATGTGTCACCCACCAGCCTTTGCACAGCCCTGCAGCCGTGGGCATCGCTCAGATACTGAAGATGCAGCCCCTGCTCCAGTCCCTGCTCCAGCCCCAGCCATCTTTCCTTTGCCAGCACCGAGTCAAAAAAATAAAAAGTTGATTGCAACTTTTTTGAGGAGCTGTGCTGCTCCACACTGCTGGCCCATAAGGGAAGGAGACAAAGCCTCTGTGGCTTGGCAGTTGGAGAAACTGCCTAAGTTCACCCCAGATCACTGGAGATTATTTAACCAAAACCTCTGGATCCTTCAGAGCAGCCGTGGCAACAACCAGCAAGAGCAAACAGCAAAACCTTTGCTTTCCAGGCTGAGTGTTGCCTGCCTGTATCAAGCTCCTTGGCTGGTGTGAGGGTTTATGGGGAGTATTGGCCACTTTGGGGTGTTTGGGTCAGCCAAGTTGTGTTCAGCGCTCTGTGTTCATGAGAAAATATGAAGGTATTACATGGGACTGGAAAATTTAGCACAACAGTAATCTGTACACACATTTTTGGTGATTTTTCTCATTTCAAATAAACAAAAAGTAGTCTCACAGCTGTGCATAAGGTAAGTTATATTATCTACTCATCTGCTAAATCATTTCACTGAGTCTTCTCTGCAGAAAGTTCATGATCTTGGGGCTAAGCCATTTCTATCCCTTACTTACATTAAAGCCTGATTAACATTCACATTAATCACTCATAAACATGAAAAAGCTCAGAGATTTTGGATTTCCCTGTCTCTGCCAGAAAAGCTCTATTTTGTTATCTGCTGCTTTGCCTGACGACACGGGGTGGGACTCAGAGCAGTAAAATTGTCACTCCAAAATCAAGATTGTTCTTACTTTTTTTGTTTTTTGAAAACCCAGCCATTCTCAAAGCATGGGCTAGCATGCTTGTGTTACTTCATGAAGGCAACTGTCCTTCCACTCCTGAATCATTAGAGCAATGGGGTGCTGTAGCAACACAGCACATAGGAATCTACCTGCTAAGGGTAGGAGAGCAAAAAGCCATGCTCTATTTCCTTGCCATAAAACATTATTACAGGTTTCTCTAATATCATCCTTGCTAGTGTCATTAGTTTTCACTGGTGCCATTGCAGCTTTTTTTTTTTTTTTTTTTGTGCCCATAGGTTTGTCCTTCTTTGCTCAGTATGTGCCTACACAGGTTTAAACCCTATTGTTACAACAATATATATAGATCTGGGTCAAAACCAAATTCAGCATTTGGTCACGGATGTGACAAGAACACAAAGAAAGAGCCTCGGTGCAAGCACAGAGCCAATGTTATGGGATTTCATCCTGGAGAAAACTTCTACCAAGAAGAGGGCAAAGAGTTTAATTTGGAAGCTCATGTGCACAAGGGAGTATCACTTCATGTCATGTCCTTTTTTCAAAATGTAAACTAAATCAAAAGTGAATTCAACATAAACATGAGTGATTGCATCAAAACAAGAACACAAATTCATATTGTCCCAGTGGTTATAGCTGTTAATATTTAATAAATAAATAAAAAAGATTGAATGCTACATCAGCATTAAATCAGAAAGCTTACACTTTTAGAGTGGAGCATTCCTGACTTCAAATTTCAGGATATACAGGCAGGGAGAGCTGGCTGGCTTCAAAGGCAGCTTTGCTGCTTTAGTGATTGCAGGATCAGAACCTCAGTGCAAACAGCAGAAGCAATGCAGGGTTAATCATCCCCCCCAGCCTTGTGCCAGCCCCTTGCCTTGCCAGGCTCACTGCCTGGAGCAGCTGGGCTCTGGCCTGGCATTCCCCTTCACCTCCTGCAGCTGAGCACAACTCCAGTGCTCCCATGTATCAGTTGCCAGGGATACTCCCTGGACGGTGAGAATTTAATGCCACAGCCCAGATGTGCAAAGAGGAACAATCTGAGCAGCAGGAGAGAGAGAAATCAAGCAACAGGGTCTGACAGGAGTGAGATGGCATCATGCATAGGTGCCAATGGACAAGCCATGGTGCTCTGTCCAACCTGGGGTGGGGTGGGTACTGCCAGGAGAAGATGAGGAGCTTTGCTAACATCTGTAATTTGTTTTTTCTTATCATTCAGTCCTGAAAAACTCTCTTGGGTTAGAGAAAGAGCTCTAGGCAGGCCACACTCTTCTCTGGCAAAAGTCACGTTGTAAAAGGTGAAGTTGTTTCCCCAAATGGGCTGCAATCCACGTAACTTGTAACACCTCCACAAGCTGGAAAGGACATTCACTTGGCCCTCCAAACTGTTTTAGATAGCAGTCTTGCCTCTTTCTCTCAGCCATCATAGCCTTGATTGGCAACTAAAATCCATATAATCAGAAGAAAAATGCAGTGTTCCTCCCCTAAGGCAAATCTCTGCTGCCAAACTCAGGCCCAATCCATCCAGCCACAGCCAGCAGGGTTGCACAGAAACCCACTCCAGGCTGAGCTGCCAGCACTGGGTAAAGCAGATGTGCCCATCCACTGACCTGATTTCCTGCAGAGGAGGAAAGCCAAAGAGGAGGAGGTGTCTCGTGGTCTCCCAGCAGCAGCACGTTGGTCTCTCCCTCCCAGCCTTACCTGCAGCCTGTGTCAGGACAATCCCTGTGGGGGTGGGAAGCTGGAAGGAAGAGGGTGCCATAACAGGTAAGTTTGGGAAGGGACAAATACCCAGTGAGAAAGTAGCCCATCCACTCTCTTGCCTGAATATTGGTCCAAACAGGTTATGGCTACAGGCATCTCACTGAGCACTCCCAGCTTAAGCACAAGATAGAACTGTGTGATATAAGATCACTTTTTTCTGCCTCAGAATGGAAGAATTGAGCAAAAAATTGGATACATGTTGAAGAGTAGATGTAGGACATAGATTCTGTACTAGGAAAGATAAAATGTACAGCCTCTTTTATAAAATATTAAACATAAGCTATTTTTCCAATCAAATGAAATGTACTGAAAACAAATCATTTGTATCCAGGGATCCCTGCAGGTGACAGAAGGCTTCTCATGAAAATAGCTGCTTGAATGCTGGGCTAATAATTCAGATTCAATAGGATTCAAATCTGAAAGTAAACAGACACATTGTATCTCACCCCAAATATGCAGCATCCTCGCTCCGGAAATTTTCTCCCATAGACATTTCAAAATCAAGCTGTGAAATCTAAAGATACTGTTTATTCCTGCCTTGCTGGCCAGACCTTGCAGGCAAGGCTGGGGCTGCAGGAAATGAACTTTTCCGGGAGGACAGGAGAGAGTTATTGGCTTCCATTTACAAGTGCTTGCACTTAAGCCCCTCTCTGTTCCGTTCACTCTGGGCTTTTCAGCTGGGTGGGGAAGCTGACCTAGGTGTCCATGCACATCGTGTCAGCATTGTGACAGATATTATTATTTTGCATTTGCCTGATGGCAGCAACATGGATTAATGAAATTTTGGCAATAGCTTCCCTGGTGCCATCTTCATTCCATACCTCATGGCTTCAAGACTGAGCAGACTCCCCAGGTGCAGGGACACCACGTCAAGCCAGAGACAGATTTGCTCAAGAGACTTAGGTCTCTCCATTTTTACTCTTAATGCTATAATTTTTCTACCACTTCTGTTTCACCACCTTAGGAAACTGTCTAGTTCACCTGTAGCTAAAACCAACTCAAATTTCAGTGATGATCTCTCCTGTACAGGGCATGGTGATGGGGGAAGGATGGGATCAGCATGATCTGTTTTCCATCACACTGGCAGCCCTTTATTCTGAAGCAGTCCTGCTGCTGATGCACTGCCACTGTGCTGCACACCATCATCCTGGGGCCATCCCACTAGCAGCAGGTCTGCACACACAGGAAAGCAGCACCCAGGAGTTGCTCACAAACATGAGCAACTAGAGAATGATTTGTGGATGCCCCTGCAGATGTGGGGTCAACAGGAATTTGTTTGGCTGGCTATAGTTTTCCACCAGTGTATCTCAAAGCTGAATCAAAATCCCAGAGACTACTATCAAGAACTGGAGATCTTGCCTGAAGAACTGAATGGATCACTTGTCCATGCAGGAAGGTTTTCTCTATCGTTGCAGATGTAATGCTGAGGAGGTTCTCAATTTTACAGACCCGTTTCACAATACTATTAAATGAAAACCAAATAAAACCAAACACAACCCTTCTGGGATGGTGTTGCTTGCTTTAAATCAGGAAGTCATGGCCATGTATGGTTGTTGAACCAGTATCTTGGCTTCTGAGATGCTGCTGCAGGGATGTGCCTCAGGCTGCACACAACATTCCCTGCTGCTGGGCTTCTCTCTCAGGCTATGGCTGCCAAACCTCTCCCAGCTCCCTGGCTGGTGCCACAAGGCTCCACTGGATGGTTTTCACCCTGGCACACAGAACTCCTTTTCTCATTCCTTGTCTTTTCTTCCACACGGACCCAGCAGTGGCTGGTGAGGTCAGGCTTAGTCCTGTGTAGAAGCAGCCCTCCCTCAGCTCCAGTGGAAGGATTCCTGTCCTCACTGCTAGGCTTTGCAAAGGGTGGCAGGTCCCATTTTAATGTAGTTTTTGTAGAATGAAGGTATTCTGTCCAGAAAGGGAAGAAATGGGAAGGAATAAGCGTAACTTGTGAGGAGACACAGCAGGAGCTGGGAAGTGGAAGGAACAGTTCCCCTGTCAGGGATGCAGCTGCAGCCCATGAGCCAGCACAGCTGGGAAGATGGATGCTCCTCTGGAGAACAAGGCCAGGAGCTCTGAGCTGGAAAGACCAGATGGTGCAGGAGCAGAGGGGGGAGCATTGAGTCTCTCTCTCAGGCTCTGTGCCAAAGAGGTGGGACCAAAGGGTAATTAGGTTGGTGAGCACTGACATTAAAGGTATGAAATAAGACTTACAATATAAGAGAAGTCTTAGGAAAAGTATGTGGAAGTGAGAAGCTGAACACAGCAAATCCCAGGACATTGAACCTGCAGGGAAGCAGAAACGCATGAGCCTGTTCCCAAAAGTAAAGCCATACACACCACTGCAGTTATGTTCCCTGATCTTTACCCACCAAGTACATATATCAATTACAGCTTTTGGTTTTTTTGCTTTTAAAAAGCAGTAAAGCAACAGAATTCAAAGTAAACACTTCAGTTGTTATAAGAACAAATAAATTTGGAATATGCACAAAATTAAAAACAAACCTGTCTTTTAAGCAGCAGTTAGCTGTTTGCTGAATGTGAGCCCTTAGCCATGACTTTTAAATAGTATTGACAATTTTTAATTCTAAGTTTGCATCACTACTTCTCACAGCTACTTAAAGAGCCAGGGCTCTGAGCCCCTCTATTGACAGCCAGCAGCACCAAGATGGTGTTGGCCTGGAAACCAAAAAGAACTGCAGAAGCTTTTCTGTGTCGGTAGCATTGGACAAAACCGAACAAAATCTCCCTTTAAAATCATTCCAACCAAGTCAAACTACTCCCTTTACCAACAGTGACGTTGAAAAGAAAAGATACCAAGTAACAAACAAATGATTTCAGCTAAACAGGTCCTGAAACAAGGGTGCAAATTGGATTGCTACATTGATCACTGAAAGCAACATCTGAAGGTTGCCCGTGAGACACTGATAAATGTGGCGTCTTCTCATGGCTGTATTGCCTTTTATCTGAGGGCTGATCTGACCTATGGAGTAGCTGTTGCATTTATACTTTGCATTGTGCCTGAATTCATAAAGCAACATGAATTTTAATAATGCTGACCAACTCTTGCCTTACATATCAGCTACATTATCTTAAAGATGGACCATCAATCACTCACATGTGCAGAAAATCATACACACCCTATAGGGGTTTTTTAATTTTTTTTTTTTTTTTTTTTTTTTTTTTTTTTTTTTTAGACAGAAAAGCAAAGCATTTCAGCTATGTAATTTTCTAAGTCCTTAAGTCCTTGAATCCTTGAATGCTGCAGACAAAAGTTCTGAGATGAACCTGTCTCTCAGTGGGGTCTCAGATTACTTCTAGTGTTGTAAATCATTCATCTCCAAAACTTATTTTTGAGTGTCTTGTGAATTTAGAGCTGTCTTGCAAAGTGGTTGCTATTCCTACACATTCCTTTCTGTGTTATTTAGAGATTACCAACAACCCTGGTAGGCTGAAAAAATCTGGAACAGCTGTGATATGAAAACAAATCCAACTCTGAAATAGCATCCTAAACAGAATCAAGAGATCTTGTTTTGCTTGGCTATAAGCAAGCACATCCACTCCAATGCATGGATAGAGCAGGTAGACACAAATGTAATTAAAACAAATGCAGCACATGGAAAAGGGGATGGGTAAATTAACATTTCACAGACCACCTTAATGCTGATACCTCTGAACATCTGTTTTCCCTGTGATCTTACCTTTTGTAGTATTCTCTACTCTTTCTAACAAAATGAAATCCTCTCTGGGACCAGCAGAATTTGCTGTGAATTATTTATTTTCCACTATTGCTGGCTGCAGAAGGATTAAGCCATTTTACTGGTCTGTGAAAACATACATCATCTTTTAATCATTTTCTTCTGGAGTGTAGTTCAGATTAAAGATTAGAAACTAAGTACACAGGAACCTATCCCACTGCTTCTTTCACCCTGATTTGTGGCAACTGTTCTTACCAACCTTTCCGTGACTGTCTTGCAGATTTTTGTGAGCAGTCCAAGGCATAAGTCAAGGTCTTAGTGGCCTAGCTGACAAATGACAGTAAATCTGGGACCATCCTATTAATATTATAAGAAAAAAAGGTCTGCAAGATATATGCCACTACATTTTTTACCTTGAGGTCTTTTGAATGTCTGCCTTTGCAGGAAAGTCATATTACAGACACACAAACATTTCCTTGACCCATTGTTTGCTCCTCTATAACGCAATCCTGAAATATTTTAAGGAGGTTTGCTTACATCTTAAGGAGAAAAAAAATAAAAATAAGAAAAAAGGAAAGATTTTAATAGGAATCAAAGACTTTTCAATGGATACAATCAGCTGACATAATTGACCTAGCACTATTTTAAAACTTACATTAAAGGTGTACAAGTCCAAGGCAGGAAGACAGCTAACTTTCCAGACTGAGGAGAGAAAGAGAAGTTTCTAAAACTTAAGTGCTCACTTTTGTACTGACGCATTGGCAGCAGAGCATTAGTCAGACAGCCAGAGAGTTTCTATCTAATAAGGTACATTAGCATGCAGTGCCTGACTACACTGTGATTTGAAGCTGAGCAAGGCAGGCTCCTTCTCTCCAGCAAGTCAGACTGATGCATTCTCCCCAGCACCGTGCCTTACAGAAAAATAACCATGAAATATTAATCATTTCCTATTTACAGCTACAACTGTCACAAATGATGTAGCTCTCTCATGTACAACCTCTTGCTCCAAAACTGCAAAAGGAAGGCAGCAAATGCTGGCTGCTTCCCAGGTAAAGCCAAAGCCTGGGCTGGACAAGCCTTGTGGCTGTCTGTAGGAGCAAGGACAAGAGTCCCACAGGGTTGGTTCTGGCACTGGCACCAGCAAACCCACTCTGGCTTATCCAGTAACCACCACCATGCTGCTGGCTCATTCAACCCTGTATTCCTGCACCAATGAGTTCCCTGCTTAGAATGAAGAGATGCTGCCAAGAAGAAAAGAGAGAATAATGAGAAATCATTTCTCTGAATAGCTGATATGCAATCCAGAGCAGGAAAGCTATTTGCATACAGCAGTATTGTCATTTCACATATGCAGTTCTCCGGCAGTCAAAACCTCACAGCAGATCTTTCAGAGACTGAGGGAAAGAAATTAAATCAGTTGTTTGCTACAAATAACTCATCCAGTTGTACCTGACATGGTGCTGCCTCATAACTGGATATTGTCAATGCTCTGAGCTGTGCCCTATAGCCAGGAGCCCAGGACATAAAACTCTGTGTGACATGTGACATCCTAAGATGTACACTTTGCTATTACATGCTGCTGCAAATGGGACAGGAAGATCCAATTATTAACATGAAACAGAGGAAGAAAAAAGCACTCCCAAACTAAAAATAATGTTTGACAGACAGAATCAGGTGATCCAGATCACGAGACTGTAACTGGGTCATTTTTGGATTTGATGACTGTCATTGCCTACTATCAAATACATTTTCAGTCATATATTTTGGGGGCATTTTTATGGTCTGCAGGTATCTTCTGTTGTCCCTGCCCATGCAGGGGGGTTGTAACTACATGGTCCCCTCCAGCCCTAGACATTCTATGATTCTGTGATTCTGATCTGACATATTTTGTCTGAAGAGCCCCCTTCTCACAAAATCGGATTTGTTTTATGGGTACTTTCCTGGAACTATGTGGTTTCACAGCATTTTCTCCCTTTTGATACTATGGAAATAATTTTTTAGACAGAATCAAAACATTCAACTATTACCTCTGTTACTATCACCAGGAACTTCTTAGAGCCAGGGAGGGGGGAAGCCTTTTTAATTGAGCTGCCATCAGCTACTGTAAAAAGGTACCTAAATCTCAGTTTGAGTAATTGTTGCAAGCCACTACCTTGAGCCGTTGCATTGACACACCAAGCTTATTGGGCCGAAAAACCATGAAATACTTGCCAGGCATTGTCCTAGCAACCTAGAGGTTGTTCTCCAGTGTTTGAAGTCAAAGCATAGGCTTGTTGTCCATCAGTACTCCCCCATGTCCCAGCCAAGGCACCCAGGTTGGTTGGAGACTTTGAAGAAAGTAAGCAGTGTTTATAGCCTTCCTGCCTGTGCATAGAATCTGGGAGTGTAAGGTCCAACAAACAATCTCGAATATTTAAAACCGTCCTTCTCCAGTTATCTCTATCTCAGTGCCAAGAAACACTGCTAAGACCCAGTCACTGAAAACAAAAAAAATTAAGA
Organism: Florisuga fusca; assembly: GCA_038090715.1. NCBI lineage: Eukaryota > Metazoa > Chordata > Aves > Apodiformes > Trochilidae > Florisuga > Florisuga fusca. The sequence goes on along the minus strand of JAAWXA010000015.1, from coordinate 7,414,166 downwards.
ACCGTTCAAGGCCAGGCTTGATGGGACTTGGAGCAACCTGGAAGGTGTTCCTACCCATGACACGGGGGTTGGAATTAGATGATCTTTAAGGTCCTTTCCAATACAAACCATTCCATGATTCTATGCTTTTCCAGACACAATGACCACTTGCTATTTCCAGAGCATGATTATGCTGGGACTCCAGATCCTTCTCCTTGACCTGCTGGCTGGGAGGGTGCAGCAGCAGCCTGTGGTGTCACCATAGGGGCTGCAGGAACTGCTGGGCACCCAGGGCCATCTCCAGATGGGAGGGAAAGCAACCATCCCATCCTCTCACCTTTGCACTGCAGCTGAAGGCACATCCACCCAATGTCGTGGGCTTCCTCTTTGCAGCATTTGCTGGATTTTGCCTGGGCATGGGGCTTGTTCCTCCTGAGAGCAAGCCAGACATTCAGCATAAGGGATACTTAACACTCAAGGCCAAATATTAGGTTTGAGAGCAAGGCTGTCTGCTTGGGTTAGAAGGGCAGCCAAGACCACGTCTGCCCTGGTCTGCCCTGGGTTCCCTGCAGGGACCTCAGCATCTTGCTTAGACTCTGTTCCCGGATTCTCTCTCTGTGGAACAGGGAAGTTTCTCTGCCCATCAGGGCATTAAGCATTCAAGACTGGAAGGCCCCTTTAGCATAAAAAATGTCATTAAATTTTCAGTAGGTTTTGAGGGAGGTAGGAAAGAAAACATCTCACAGGATAAGAAAAATGCCCAAAATAAACCACAAAAAAACCCCAAACAAACCCACAGAAATTTGTCAGAATATCCCCCTGTAGGGTGCCTGAAAACACCATACTACAATTTTGTACAGAAGTTACATGCAAAAATTTCTCTGTTCTACAGCATTGTGGCATTAAGGTTTTTTCTAGCTCTGAAGGACAATGAATTTAAAGCCATTTAAAATGTGACAGTTTACAGTCTAACTAAAGACCTTCTGACATATCACAGGCTTTAAGCTATACCATTAAACTCAAATGGAGAGAACAAAAAGACCAGGTTCAGCTATTCAGAGCAGTGAATCTTTTACTCCTGATGTGCCATACAGTTAAAGGCATCAACACTGTAACAAATATTAAGAAATCTGTCACTAGCTGTCATCTGGTTGGAAAGAACAAACTCCCTGGGGCTCACTGTTGACAGCACTGAAAGAAACAGCCTCACCTGGAATCACATATCAATTCCTCCTGGTGAGTGCTTCAGTGTGCAGCTCTTCCACTTCAGATATGGTTGACAGGCTTTCTGCAGTAATTAAAGGATGGTAAAATGAGATCAGACACTCCTTATTGCCTGCCTCATATTTTGCATTTGCAACCGTGCTCAAGCACAGCTAGGGGTGGCTAAATATTAACCAAGAACAAGTTAAGAACAAAAAAAATCAATATTTTTTAGATTAGTTGCCTTTTATTTCCCCATTCTAGTGGATAGAATTTCATTTTTTTATTCACAATTCACATGGCTGAAGTACCCCTGGATTTAGTCTGTGTCCAGAGTACTAATACTGTGTCCAGAGTACTAATATCTGTGTCCAGATTCTTTCCCCTCAGTAAAAAGAATTTATGGGAAATAGAGAATTTGATCCCTGTGGGCAAGCAGCAGACCCAGCACAGTGCTAAGCCAGCTCTGTGTGAGCTGGACCAGAGCTGACTCAGGTCCACCCAACCAGGAGGGCTCAGAGACAGGCAGGGGCAGGTCCCAGCATGCAATCTCGGGTTAGTATTCATAAAATCATAGAACCATTTTGTTAGAAAAGACCTCGAAGAATCGTCAAACCCAACTGTTCACCCAGGACTGCAAACTCCACCACTGTGTCCCTCAGCATTACATCTACATGTCTTCTAAATACCTCCAGGGATAGAGACTCCACCACTCCCATGGGCATCCTTTCCGGTGCTTGACAACCCTTTCCATGAAGAAATTTTTCCTAATATGCAAAACTCCCTTGTTGTAACTTGAGGCTCTTTGCTCTTGTTCTATTGCTTTTTACTTGGAAGAAGAGAACAACACCCCTCTCACTACAACCTCCTTTGGGGTACTTATAGAGTACGAGGAGGTCTGCCCTTAGCCTCTTTTTTCTTTAGGCTAAACAGCCCCAATTGCCTCAGCCCACATCTTGCAAGACTTGTTCTTCAAACCCTTCACCAGCTTCTCTGCCCTTCTCTGGACTTGCTCCTGCAGCACAGTGTCCTCCTTGTAATGAGGGACCCAAAGCTGAGCACAGGATTCAAGGTGCAGCCTCATCAGTGCCATGTTCAGGAGGACAATCACTGTCCTACTCCTGCTGGCCACACCATTGCTGATACAAGCCAGGATGTTGTTTGCCTTCATGGCACACTGCTGGCTCATATTCAGGCAGCTCTTGACCAACACCCCGGGTCCTGTTTCACTGGGCAGCTTTCCAGCCACTCTTCCCCAATCCTGTAGTGCTGCACAGGGTTGTGGTGGCCCAAGTGCAGGGCCCTGCACCCAGCCTTGTGGAACCTCACACATTTGGGCCTCAGCCCAGTGATCCAGCTGGGACCCTCACTCATCACCAGAGCTTCCTCTGCTCCACAGTGCTCCTTCCCTGGTGCAGCAGGGGAAGGAGGGAGGGGAGAGGAGAGTACAAATACCCTAAGTTTCACAGAGATCCTAAGCCCCAGGTACCTGAAGTGCTGACACAGGATGACTGTGGGGGACCCAGAACTGATCCTAGTCTGTCCAAGCCCACAGAAGGATCTCATAGCCCCTGGGCTGCCCTGGACCCTGGCACTCACATACCCCCTAGCATCCGACATTTGATGCTATGTTTCAGTTTCAAAGCAAGATGCAAACTTTCTGAAACCCAGACTCTCCTACAGAGAAAAAAAAAACCCCACACAACTCCTCAAAATCATGAAGCTTTCAGCAGCACACAAAGTCTGAATCAGAAAGGTACACAAAATACCAAGCATTTCCCTGAGGGCACTCAGATCCATCCACACATATTGCTCTGCTTCAGCCCTACTGCCCACAAAAATCCTGGCTTCAGCTTCTTCCTCTTAAAATCCCGTTATTAAGTTCCAGCCACTCAGCTCCATGAAAACTCCCCCTAGAAACTCATGGGAGACAAGACAGAAATTTAGGCTTGAGGCAAGGCAGAGCCCGTGGTGTGCGGCCGTGCAGTGGGTGCTGGGCCTTGCCGTGCGGTGATGGCCGCCATCGCCACAGCGCAGCACAGGGCCCGGCTCTGGCCCTCCTCAGCCCCTGCACTGGGCTTCTGGCTTCTCCTCCAGAGCATACAGGAGGCACATGGATGCTGCTGTTACAGTTTCTGCCCCAAAAGGAAAGGGTAAAGTGCAGGCAGGGTGTTACTTGCTGGCAGCAAACCCAGAACTCAGGTGACTGAGGTGTGCTGGGAGAGGTACCAGGCTGGGCTGGTAAGAGATGCTGTCCCCACTGCCTGACACGCCAGCACAGAGGAAGACAAATGGACATTTCCTCTGGTAGGCACCAGCAGAAATCGTATTTCAGACAAGTCAAATCCATCCATTCTAGTGAAAAGCCAAAACATTCTGGTTTGCAAGCCCCATCTCCTTATTGACAGCACCAGAAAAACAACTCAGGTATCACTGGTACAAGTTACTTTTGCTGCTGGTGAGTTAGGAAAGCACATTCAGAGCAGCAGGAAATAATCTGCCTAACAGTCTAGGAGTCCCTGCTGTGGTTTGTGCCTCCGTTTCTGTGTTAATCTCCCTTGGGATCTCTCAGTATGGAGACTCCTCGGAAAGGCAGTAGTGCAAAACAGCTCATGGTGCACAGCTTATCACTGGGGCTGCTCTCTGGAGCTGAAAGTCATAAATGCATCAAGAAAAGACATTTAGGAAACAAGATCTCCAGCAGTTTCTGTACGTGCCTGGTAGAGGCAGACATCGTATTACTGACTGGGGACAGATGAGGTATCACAGGGACTGTGTTCAGATGTGTCAGGAAAGGTTGTGTTCACAGCAAGTTGTTATCTGGATGGATCCTAACACCTTACAAGTCTCTGTAAAGGTCACCTACAAATGAGAGGAGAACACAATCTCAGCACAACCAAATACAAAACATTCCTAGCTTAGAGTCGTCTCTATTGATGACAGCAAAGAAACTCACAAAGCTCCAGACAGCCCACACAGCCCCAGCCTGCTCTCAAGCTGCCAGAGTTGGGGGTCAGCAGTCACAGAAACTGATTGCTGCTGCTGCTGCTGGAACACTGCAAGGGAGAGCAGTGAAACCCAGAGTGTTGCTTCCTTCAGGGTAATTCTTGCCTTTACTACAAGCTAATTTCACAATGAGAGGCCACTGCAATTTAAAATCCTCTATCTCTGTCTTAACCTCTGTTCCCCTGTGAGGTTTCTTTCCACCGCTGCAATTGAAAACCACATTGCTCTGCCACTGTTATTAAGCAGCATGCTGAACACTAGAAAACCATCCTTGTGGTAATAACAGTACACCAGACACCACTAAAACCAGAGGCCAGGCCCATCTCTCCCAGCACTTGCTGTAGGAGTGCAATGGTTTTTCCAGGCTGCTTGCAAAAGATGGAAAACGAGGGCAGCTGAATCCACCCCAGGGATTGCTTATTAGATGTAATGAATGACTTATTAGAATTGCCCCTCTTGCTCTGATTGTAGATGACTCCACATCCCATTTTAAGACAGCTCAAGCTGGATGAGGTGACCACCACCAAAAGTGATCTCATGTTTTGGAAAATATACTTACCCAAGGCCTGGAACATATTAATAATGGTGTATGGAAAACTTCTGCAAAAGGGCGACACCAGGTAAAACCAAACACACCCACCACAGCCCCACATTCCTGCTTCTCAGCTCTTGCTGAACGTCAGGCATCTTTCCAAGAAAAAAACAAAAATTTTGCTGCCCATCAGACTAAGAGATTGATTCAATTTTTAATTAAAATGAGTATTTTCAGACTGAAATGTTCTCTGTAATTTCCCTGTTGCAGTGAAAGGAGATGAGAAAGGAGATGAGAAGTGAGGAACCTCCCTAACTACTGTTGCTACCAAACTCTGCTTCAGGCATCCTGTGCAAGAGCTATGTCAATACAGGGACTCAGTCTACTAGCAAAACTTCTAGAAATACCTGAGCTGATAGGAAGAAATGTCAGCAGTAGCATTAACCACCATCACACTCCAAGTTCTTTTTACTCACTTCCCACTCTATCTTTACTGTAATTATATGACCCTTTGCAACAATTGTGTGTCATACTATGAAAGAATGACTTTTGATTGAGATGGTCTTTCACTTAACTTTAATGATGAATAAATCAATGCATCTGGTAGCTAAAGATATTAGTTTCTTCATATTAAATTATTGTCCATAAAGATACTCCAGGAGGGCTTCTGAGCAAATGCTGGGCAGTGTTTGGAAAGGGTTAATCATCTTTCACAAGTCACTAAGTAATGGGATTCTGCTCTGACAGCAGGTTGTGCCAGTCAGAGCTCTGACAATGATGCAGCCTTTCTGCATCTTACTCAGAGAGTTTTTGGAAAACTTGTCTGCAAGAACAATAAAACCCTATGCTGCTCATAGGCTTAAATTTAGCTCCTGATAGCTATGAGTTTTCAAGTTGCTTTGATACTTTTAATTTTCTGTTATAAAATATGCACTTTATTCTAATATGACCTAAATGATGTAAAAGAGGACTAACTAAAATGCAGCTATAAACCTAAAACCAAACAAAGGCATCCCAATATGGAGTGATGTTCAGAGCCCCACTACTGAGACTCTTCATGAGGTGCCTCAAACACAACCAATGAAAGCAACATTCAAAGAGTGCAGGAGTTCAGAAGGCAGGTTCAGGCTCCAGGGATGGTACAGAGAGCTCCAGACAGCTGCACTGGGGATACAGCTGTAGCCACACCAAGTCTGCATCAATCATTTGGGGTTACTGAGGGCCAATAATTCAGAAATCAATCTCAGTTATTTGTGCTTATCTGACTGTACATATCTCATAAATATCTTCATCAGGAGAGAAGGATGCATCCTATAATGAGCAAAGCCAAACAACAGGGATTTAAATATCCAGGAGCTCTGGGGAAATACATTACCAACCTTTGAAAGTTAATTTTCAGGACCTGGTTCTGCAAAGACTTTGGGAACATACAAACTTGCACATGAACATCAAGATCATTTGGGACAGACCACATGTAAATTAAGCCCAAGCATCAATCCTTGCTCAGCTTCAGTCACTTAGTCTCAGCCAATCTCCATTAAATTAAATATTTGTGTTGCCAGCATTTTCTAGCAAAACTACTAATCATGTTTTATGGAGCCAAGTTTGCTTTATTTTTCTCTGATTTCTTAGCTGTCTCACACAATGGTCCTACTTATGGTGTTATTCTAGGCTGCATGTTTATTGCAGGAGGGATGTATCATCTTACTTACAAAAGTCTCAACCCAAGCTCCTGGTCGCTGCCACTTTCAGCTGGACCTGAGCAGAAGGTGAGACACTAGCACCAGGAGCACAGGACAAGGAAGGCAGCAGCTCTGCAGCAAGTCTGACTCTCATTTGGTCACTTTGAATGTTCACTAAATCTTAACAAAGTTCAAAGACACAATTCTGAACCAGCAGGTGGGTTGGCGAATGCTGCCACGTATAGGGAGTGGGTCAATAACTCTCATGACCAGGACCTCTTTTCCTTGGGAATAGCAAGGGCATCTCCCAAGCTCCGGTGTAAAGGAGGTGTCTGAATAATGTGTCTACCTTCTGGCAGGTTGCTCTGCTATGGGGGGGAGAGGTCTCCTTTGGAACCATTGGAACTAAACACCAGATCTGAGCGAAGGAATATTGCATATCATATCATATCACTACATAATGATTCCAGTAGATAATCATATAACAAGAAAAAGGATGGAAACATACAAATTTGGAAGCTTGGCTAGCCTAAAGTTATTAAAAAATAAATGATGCATCTAGCTTTACTTCAGTCTGTTAATGCTTCTGCTAGTATTTTTTCCCAGGGATTTATTAAGAGGTTTAACCAAGTGAGGCATTTTTATTAGAATACTGAGATTTACTAGTGTTAAACTAGTTTCCATCTTAAAAGAGAAAAATCTAAATTTCTTAAAACAGGATTACTTTAATACTGATATAAATAATATCTGTTTATAAAGATTTTTAAAAAGTTTTGAATGAAAAAAGGAAAAAATTCTTAAAGTAAACAGAAGTGTTTATTTCTGAAAATTTCCTATTTTGTAATGAATTTAGTTTGCTTGTAAAACATTGTGTATCCCTTGCCATGGGTGGGTTACTTTATGTAGGCCAGAAGGAGAGGCTGAGCAGGCTCAGTCCTGGGACCACATTAGCTTCTGGACTTACACCTGGACCAGGGAGACTTCTGGAATGCAGTTGGTGTGAGTGAAACCCACAGCAGAGACAAAGCCTTGGGGAGTGGGCAGCACTTCTGGAAGCAGAACCAGCCATTAAAAAGAAGAACACAAAGACAGAATCAGGAGGAAAGATGGGCAGAGGAGAGAAAAAATAAAACAAAATCCAAAACAAAACAAAAAACCTGACAACAGCATGCATTTACTTGGGAAGAGTAAGATAGTTTTTCTTTTCCAATCAATCTTCCTGAACTCTTTCTGGCCTCATTACCGGTTTATCACAGTCAATCTCCTGTTTTAGCATCCAAACCAGATCCAGTTTAGTTCACGTTTCCACAGAACCCAACAAAACCTCTCTCTGCTGGGGAAGATGGCTCGGAATATGTCAAGCTCTCCTTGTGCGGTTGCTTCCAGCCTTCTTCCACTTAAAACCTTCCCCAGGAGGGGAATGGGATAACCTGTCACCTGCCACCTTAGCTTAGTTTAAAGGATGGCTATTGAAGATAAAGAAAACTAGTAACTTAAAGTACTGACTGATTTTGGGGGGAAATATTGGTCATTGTTTTCAGCAGATCTACATTCTCCTAACCCTGTGATTTCCTACTATACTTATAAATCCACATCTAGCTGCATTTGATATTTATGTATAGTCAGGCTCCATTTACCCAGGGAAATGCCACCACACGGAAGGAAGCCATCTGTTCCAAACCAATCAGGTTGACCTTGTTTTCCAGCAGGCTGGAGTCTAAAATAAAGTTACATCTTTGTCTTGCTGAGACAACAGGCAGGATCTGGCTGCCTGAGCAGAGGTGCAATAGGTATTTCCATCTTTATGAGTGTCACCTTGAGCCATGACCACTTCTGAGGGTCCCTGCTGGACACTTTTGAGAAGCAGGGATAGCTGAGAACTGCTCCAAAGTCAGAGCTACTCTTCTGCCTTTGGTAGTGTACCCAAAAGAAAAACTTAGAGCTGAGGGGTTGGGAGTCATCTGATGTGTTGGCTTAGATTTACTTTGTAAATCACACAGTGTTGGATTAAGGATGGAAGCTGGAAGAGAAACCTGTTCCCAAACTTAGGAGAAAAAAAATCTAGCCCTCTTACATGGGAGAGCAGGCATTTCTTTAAAGGTTTAAGTTAAGTTTAACTTTAGAAACTATTATATTTCTTATAAAAGAAAGAACAAAAATACCACAATCGAATCTTTGAGTGCTCCATCAATAATTAATAATGACACATCTAACCTAATAGGCTATGGCATTCCAGGCACTCCTTGATGCTCTGCTGTGTGCCTAAGATATTGACTGCAGCCCTGGGGAGCTGGCAGGTTTGGGGAGTCTAAATGAGTTCTACCAATCTTAAATTAAGAAGCCAGAAGCCAGGCAAGAAGCCTATTTATCCGACCAGCAACCAATTGTGCTTTTTCCTACCCCACCACACTGTGATCTTCTAGGAGCACCAAGGCAGGCAAGCAGGCAGAGAATATCCACCTGTAGTGTCACAGGGCTGGCACCTGCCCCTGGACAGTGGCTTGAGACCACAATCTGTGTCAATATCCACTGGACAATCGCTGGTTATTGTCAACCTAGGCTGGTGGAAGTCTCTAGAGCCCATCACTTAATTGCAGATGGGTTTGGTCCCTTGTGTTAATCTTTCTCCAATGATTATTTTCTTAGACAAACTCATACTTCATTGCTGTGTACAGAGAGCAAGAGATTAAATGGCTGGCTGAATCAGGTATTTTGAAAAAGAAATACTGCAAGCAGGAATAAAAAATCTGGCTGGACAATGGGAAAAAATTTCAAACCTCTTTATAAACCTACCAGCCCTTCCCATGGAGAATGCCTCCAGATGTAGAAATGTCAGAGCAAAGATCACCAGCTGCCTCCAGCCACACGGTGAGGCCTCCAGGAAAGGGAGATCAGAGGCTCCCAGAGGCTCAGGGTTATGTGCAGACTTAGTGTCTCAGAAGATTTCTTGTTGCTGATTGCTTCTCAGTTTTGTAGTACACCTCACATGGCCAGTTTCTCTGGGTGGCTTTTAATAACCTTTTCAGGCTTTCTGGCTTTCTTGCATCCACACCTTTGTGGAAATCCTTTTTTAAAAAATAAATATATATTTGACTACACAATGCATCTGATTGCTCAGGGAACAATAACTGCTCAGTAGGACCCTTTTTAATGAGCAACTGAAAAAAACCCCATCTTTTGTAGAATCAACATTTGACATGAGGCCTCAGGAAAAGTGTTCTAGATTTTAACTGCTTTCCTTCTTTTGATTTTGTTTCATTCTCATACTTTGCAAGTTCTTGATTAATTTCCTTTATTTGCAATATTTCTCAAGTTTTCAAGAGCAGCTTTGCTCTGAGAGATGACCTTCATTATTATTGTATGCTGTACAAAATGTGCTCCATCTGCCAGCAATATGATTTGCTTTGCTGATACCTTTTACCTTGCTGGTATAAATAACCACCCTAAGCTGTGCTGTTCAAACTGGGCTCTGTCCCATGTCCCAGACTCAGTGGCTCATGATGCTGAAAAAGTAAAATCACATATACTCATAATGTCAGTAATTTATTAGAATCAAAGTTTCTGGGGTTTCTCCAGGCCTTTAAAATTAGTAGGAACTTGAACATAGGAATCTCAGAGGTTCAGAAGGCAAATGCCAAACCAGAAGAGCTCCAGGTAGGTTGTACCACAGGACCAAAACTTCAAATCAGCCACCCTTGGGCATCCTTCTTCTCAGGCTGCGATTCTGTGGGGGGACACTTGGTTCATGACCTCTGATGGCTTAGGACACTGTGTACAGAACCTCTCATTGTCAACATCTGTATATTGAGCTCTACCACTGCCAATACTATCTATCACATCTATCACATCAAGTGCCACTACCACTATCAGTGCAGCCCCCATTGCCTTCTGATCAAACCTTCCACAGGTTCACAAGGACAACACTACCCACGACAGCAAGGCAATGATCTGAAAAGCTAAATACAATCCCATCACTTACAATTTCTTCAGTGATTCTCTTCTTCCATGTGAAGTCCAATATTTTCCCTCCCGTGCCCCCTGGTAGTTACCAGCTCACTCTTGTGAAAAGCATTACTGGTTTTCCCATCCTGCTCTCCCACTTCAGTCACAGTTTTTTTCCAGTCTCTGCATAGCTGGTCACCTAAGCTGTGTGATGACCCATGTACACCCCCCATCTCATTTACAGCACACAAACCTTAACAACCCTAAACTCACCACACTGACACATCAGCTATCCTGATCCCAGCACCTCTGACTTCTCATGCTCAATTCTGATCCTCCTGGGAAAGAGCCAGTCCAGCTATCCTCTGAACTCATCATGGACCTCCTGCTTTCTCCACCAATGCCAGTTCCTATGACTCTGCAGAGAAGCTTCTTCAACTTTCCTCTGCTCCTCATTTATCTCTGCTTCTGTTGATCTAAAGATCTACAGCCCAGATGCTTATTTGTCCCACCACTCTCTCCATCCTTCTGGCTCTGGTTACCCATCCCAGGACAGTCAGCCTGTTGCTGGTATACCAGGGTTCATTCCGTGAAGCCCCCTAGCACCCCCTGTAAGATTTCACATATAATCCCTGCTGGTCCTCCACTGGCCCCCCCTAAACATCTAAATAGCCACTTTACTCTCCAACTCCACCAGGAGACACCTGCTGAGGGAGTGAGGCCAGCTCTTCTGAAAGGGTCCTTGCTGTTCATCCTATCTGCAGACTGACAAGTGGCCTCTGGGAACCATCTCACTGCATAAATGGCAAATCATCAGCTACTGCATCTCTAGGACAACTCTCTTCCACAGGGATACTATCTAGTTTCATTCATCAACACTTTTTTCCATCTGTCAAGAAAAGCGCAGCCCATTGAATAATTGCATTTTACTGTGTTAAGAAGCTTTAGAATTTGAGGCTACTGTGCATATGGAGAAGTTGATATGATCAGTAATGCTAATCAATTCAAGAAGGTAAATCCACTGTAAATTTGCCACAGTGATGAAAGAAGAAAAACATATTTGATTTTCAACAACTTGTTTTAGGATTTGTTGTTTCAATGGTTGTAGTTAAGTAGGTTCTGCCTACTCATTGGTGAGATATCATAAATCCATTAAGCAATGCCTGAAGACAGAAAGGTTCTTCACACTCAAAATGGTTTCACAGTGTGGGGTTTTTCTCATTAGTCCTCTGTCAGCCAGAATTGCAACTTTCTAGGTAAAGTAAATGTTTATAAGCAATCCCACTTTGCTAACAATCCCAGCACTCCAACTGTGCAGGTGCAGCTAAACCTGACATAGTGTCAGAGCCCAGCAGCATGCTCCTGTTCTTAGGCAGCTTCAGCTGACCCCTTAGGGATGGCAGCAAACCTGCCCATCTTACCCAGCCTCTGGGTAAAGGCAGCAGCTCTTGCCTAAGATTTAACCAGCTTAGAAGAGGAAGAGTTCAACAGGTTCTTATTCACCATATAGGAATTTATCCAGTTTGGACCTTGGCTAGGATAACAGTCCTACTCATCCACAGCAGAATCTCATTAACTCTCTCTCTGATTGTTGCATGTTGGCAACTGAAGTTTAAAGCTCATCACACGGATGAGCATAATGAATCTTGCCAATGTACTGATTCAGCATTAACTCAGAATGATGGAGTTATCCCCAGAAGGTTTTTTAGGAGCAGGAGAAACATCACTGAAAAAACCTGGGCAATTCTGATTCCTTTGAGAATACATGACTTAAAGCTATGGGGTACTCCAGATCCTCAGCCTTCCAGTAAAATCCATGCCCTATCAAGGGCACTTCCTTCAAGCAAACATGGCTGTGGGTAAAGTGAGATAAAGTGAGGTAAAGAGATGTAGGTGCTGGTCAGAACTATATCACATAAGCTCTGCATGAAGTGTTAAATCATGTACATGGCTTGACTGCCACTGTGACTATTGGAAAGCTATTTACAGTGATACCAATAAATCAGTGAGATCACTGTCATCCTCCCTCACTTCCCAAACCTGGATTCTAGCAGATTCAGGTACATCAAGTGCGTCTTTGTAATGAAAACCAAAATTTAATTATTCACAAGCATTCCCCTTGAGCTTTCTCTGGGCTTTTTGTGAATGATTAACAGAGCAGCTGCTCCAGACAGCACTCTCAATCCCTGCTCACTGGCCTGTTAAAAGCAGTGACTCATCAGCACATGACGTCAAACCCTCCTCTCCTCTGAAATGGCAGGAAGGAGGTTTCATTAAAAAGATAAAAAAAGGTATCAACATAACAGCCTGAACTTCCTCCCAAACACAGTGAGTTTGGTCAGGGGTCGTTGCTGCTGCTGCCTTGAAGACTTACACTGTGTGTAGGCATCCATGGCTCCTTCAAAGGGTAAACTTTGCTGTTGAATAAAACACAAACCATACTAAAAAAACAAACCATAATTCCTCAACAGGTTGATTTATTAGGTACTGATTGAAAAATCAAAGCAAACCTTCAGCATCAGGCCTTTTAGCAAACCCTGCTCGAACATCTTGCAGGAGCTGAAGAGCACCCAGCAGAGCTTGGCAGGGCAGTGAGTCTCAGCTCCCTCACCCTGGCAGCAAGGTGGGAGCATTTTCACAAGATGTTTGCACAACCCAAAGTAGCTGTTAAGCAGTCCTTGAAATTGCCTGAATAATACTTCCCAGTAACACCTGATAAGGGTGTCCAAACAGACATGCAGAGAAACACCAACAGGTGCTTCCAACAGGGTGCTGCCAAATTCCTTGCCTCCATGCCTTGCTAGGATTGCACTGAAATGTGCAGAGATGAAAAAGTCAGAGGTGAACACAGGCATGATTCCCTGCCTTCGTGAAGAAACCTGGACCCAGTGCCATGAAAGCCAGCAGCACCAGAAGCCATCTAGAAAGGGGTTGTTTCACTGTAGTTAATATTCAGTTTTTCATTCCAGACAGCAAGTCCTGCTGTTGGCACTTCACCCAGCACATCTGGAAAGCAACAGAGAGGGAAGCAAGTCAGGTAGTTGGAGTTAGCCCTTACATGGGACTAATTACTAGCATCCATGATATTTTCTTTTCTCTGTTAGCTTCAGGATGCAAAGCCCAGCCTCATCCCCAGCCCAAGCCCCAGCCCCAGCCCAGGTGGAGCCTGGCCCTGGGAGCAGCAGATCCCAGCCCGCAGCACTGGCTCCTTGGCAGGGGACAGGAGGTGTATTTAGCTCTGGTTCTGGCTGCCCTCAGACAGCTCGACTTGCCCCAGCACAGAGCTGGCTGCAAGTAGAAATTCTGTTGTTACCTCAATCTCTTCACAAAAGGCAGTCAGGGAGCAAAGCAGAGGTCTGGGAGGAGCGTGGCAGCTGCCTGCCCACACGGGGCTTCTGCCAGAGCTGGAAAATGCTGCTGGAATATGGCTCTGCTCCCACCTGCACTCCTTCCCCTCTTCCTTGGGCAGGCCACAGGCATGAGACAAAAAGGTCTCAAGGCTGGACCAAAAGGACAAAAAGCCCAAGGGTGGCTGAAAGGACTGACCAAAAATATCTAATATAAAAAGTTTTGGATATTCAATGAGGACAAGAAAAACAGTGTTACATTCCGGCTGAGCTTCCCTGATGTACATCACTTTTCTAATAGAAAAAAAATAAAATCAACATTATCTTTATGTCCCTTTGCAGAGATGGATTTACTGTCTGACCTTTCAGCTCTGTTAGTATTCTTAGCCTTGACTCAGTTTGACTGCTTGTTTTTCTGTGGGATCTGTCTATCTTCTATCCATGTCAGAATTTGTTTTCTCATATAGATTTGCATCAGAGATGGAAAGTTCACAGCTAAAATGGCCCCTGGCTGTCTGAGTTAACGCCAGACAACAGAGCACTCCAAAATGGGAGCAAAAATACTGTTATTGCTTATCTTTCTAGAATCAATCAGCAATGAAGTGATAACGGACTTAAATTTTGCCCCATAATCACAACTTTAGACCTCGAATAACATTTCCATTTTAAAAAGCACCTTCCTGCCACCTTACCTAGTGGCAGTGAGGCACTACACAAACCTTTGCTGAATTGCAAAAATTAATTGGAACTAGACTGAGTGCTGTAATTACTTAAGAAGGAGAACCAGGGAATACAATAGCAGGAATGACAGAAAAAAAAAACTGAGAGAAAGGAGAAGAGAGGGAAAGGTCAGGGAAATGCCAGTCCTAGTGAGACACACCCTTTCTTTCCCTCTTTGGAAAGTCAGCTAAAAATGAGTAGAGAAAGGAAGGGTCAGTAAGGGGTGTTTATGGAAGAGCAGACACAAGTGAAAGGAAAAGAAGGAAAAGGAGACTGGAGAAAGCAAGGAAATGTGAAAAATGGTAAAGAGAGCATGGGGGGTGCAGATCACGTAGAAATGGAAAGCAGAAGGCATTGAAAGGTATGGATAGCACCACTGAAAATATTTCTCTCCAAATGCCATGGAGACTGCACCTGGAAGGACCTCTTTCTGCTTCCTCCCTCTTACATCAAACCCTCTCCCTCCTGTGGAGTGGTTCACCCTCTCTTTGCCCTGCTCCCTGCTCCAGGAGGAGAGGCTGCTGGCACTCCCACTGCCAGTGGGCATCCAGGACTTACCTACTGCTCCTGGCACCATCCCTGAGCAGGAGATCTTCTGCTTCCCCAGGCTGTGCAAAGGGGATGGTGCATGCCCAAGCCCTGGAGGGGCTCCCTCCTTTTCCTGGCCAGGACCACCTTGGAGCAGAAGGGGGCAATCAGGACTTCCACTCCTGTTTACTTGTGCTGCAGTTACTGCTCGATAGATTATTTACTCATAGATACAGCTTTTTGTAGCAGATGAAAATAATTTATTATAAAAATTGTGAAACCACCCTCAACAAAAACTTATTTGCCATCAGTACCTTCTTGTAAGTAATATGGTCCTTGTACATTCATTAAGGAACAGAAGGAAAACCATGGCTTTCAGCCCTCTCTCAGTACCCCTTTGCTTTTCTGTTAGGTTTTCCTTTTATGTGAGGAATCTGCAAATATTTAGGGTCTCAGATTTCTCCCATTCTTTAGGAACAAACTTTGATGCTCCAACTTGGCTATAATGCTGTGGGCAACCCTTTCAGCACAGGATTCAATGGCTGCTCTGCTTGTTAGGACATGGCAGGATGAATCAACAGAAAGCAAGTCCTTGTGTTTCCCAGCCTGCTCCTTCAGTCTTCCCAATGTCCCGAAGGACTTGGTGTCCTGGAAGCCATCCCAGCAGCTGGGAGCACTGGCTGGGCACTCCTCCACTGACCAGGACTGACCTGACCACTGCAGTCCCAGAGATCAGCTCTCTACATGTGCTCTTAGCCCTGCCCACACAGGGAAACACTAACAATTCAGAGTCAAAAGATTTTAAGCTGATATATTTCTTTCAAATCTGAGTCCTACGTGGACCATGGACTTATCAAACCACGTCTGAGCTCTGGCCTAGCCCTCACTGCTGTTGCAAAAGCAACTCAGACCTGAAGCTTTTGCCTTTCCCAGCTCACCCTGGCACCTTGCCTTTAGAAAAGGCACAGGAACTGACCCCAGCAGAGACACCAGGCGAGGCAGGAATCACCCCTTGGCAACATCTCACTGGGCTTCAGAACACTCTCACTCTTTGTGGTTGGTCCCCCCTCCAGCAGAGCCCTGCCTGGCACAGGGAAATTCTGCTGCTCACTTCCAGCTGGAAAATGATGTCCAGGAACCTCCCACATGCAGCCATCCCATTAGAATTTAAGCAAACTTCATTTCCCATGTGTTTAATTTTAAAGCATGACCCCAGAGTTGTAAAAGTAAAGAGTACTCCCCTTCAACTCCCCTTTTCTGCATTTGCAAAGAACCGTCTGGTTCCTCAGTGCTGACCCAGCAAGTCAGGGAGATGCCTTTAAGCTTCAAAAATGGCCCCAATCTGAGCTTTCTCACATGCTTGTGACTAGACACCCTAAAGTACTTTGCTGAGTTCAGACCTCATGAACAGTTTCATGATCAGTCACAGAGTATAAGACAATAGGAGAAAGAGAAAGTAACTTTTGCTTCTGCTTTTCATCAATATTATTTATGTTTTCTGACAATAAGCCATGACTGAATATGGTTCACACAACCAAGAACCCAGGCTATAAGCACCCAACACCTCCTCACTGAAGGGACAGCTGTCTGTGTACTCCTTTGCTCCCCAAGCATTACCTGGGAGTCAGACAGCAAAACAAGAGAACCCCTTAAAGGGCTGCTACAAGGAGAAAGGTAATAAAGGGTTTTCTATACCTATGCTTGGTATCATGAGTAGTACTGGGGTTATGTCACTGCTGGGCAGCTGAAGGTGTCACTTGAAGAACATTTCAACTGAAAGGAAGAATTCCGTTTCAGGACAGTCCCAATAACGTTTTGGGATCTGCACCATAGGCTGGAGAAGTTAGAAAACCACCATTCTGATACAACTGAAGTGCAGCTGACCCTGCCTGGGACTGAAAGATGAACTAGACAATTTCTTCAGGTCCTAGGCATCCCACTTTTATGCCATTCTCAGGCATAAATGTTAGAATATACATTGCTGCATAATATTTTGGACATATTATTTTTAATCATAATTCAGACCGAACTGTCATACTAAATGTTGTGGTTGTCCCCATTTTAACCCATGATGAATTAATCAATGTTTTATTACCATATTTTAAAATAATTTATGATATTTTATTGTCTTCTACAGTACCTTTTTTTGCCAGCAAAACATTCTTGCCATTACCAACATAACACTTTGTCCTTGCCAAACAAGAATCCAAGCCATTTTTTCTCTGGTAACAAAGGCCACCTTTAGACACTGGGACAGGTTGCCCAAGGAAGTTTTGGCTGCCCCCTCCCTGGAAGTGTTCAAGACCAGGTTGAATGGAACTTTGAGCAACCTGGGCTAGTGAGAGGTGTCCCTATCCAGGCGGGGAAGTTGGAACAGGATGATCTTTAAGGTCCCTTCCAGCCCAAACCATTCTATGACTTTGTGATGCTCAATGACAACAGACACTAGAAAAATTCCTCCTTCACCCTAAATGAAGCTGTGAGCTTACACACCCAGACAGTTCTTTGTTCTTTTCCCCAGAATATTCCTTTCTTGACACGGTCAGATCATTCTTTCAGAGCTGTTACCCAGCACAGTGCTCACCTAGTACAGCATTTCAAGCCCTCTTGGGGAATAAAAAAGAACACATTCTTCCACGGAAACTTCTGTGAAGATGTTACTGTGTGATTTGTCATCGTCATCTTCACTCAGCAAAGGCTGGCTTCTCCCTGTTGGCTTTCTAAGGACCCTGATTCTTGATCTCTGTAAGACAGGAAGACTTAGGCAGATGCTGACAATTTATTCATGCAAGATCCTGGCCCAGAGAGCAGCTGAAATCCACAGCAACCTGTAATGATTTTGTCACCCTGTGTGACAAAAGCATTTTTTTTTACAGTAGACAGAAAAAACTCACCTTTGCAGCAGATCTGGTGTGTAATTACACTTACAATTACAATTGTAAGTAGAGGGTTTGGATCAGCAAGCTCTAGAAGAGAGGAGAATTCTCAGTGCAGATTTTAGAAGGTGACAGAAGGGCTATGTAAACTTTAAGATACCTTCTGGATTTTCCTCCCAACAAGTTTCCTAGCAGCATTAGAGAACAGCAAACTTACCACCCCAATACACAAAGCTAAACAGATTTTCCATATGGATATATACACAGAAAGTTCCCTGCATCCTATTCCTGGGCTGTCTTCAGAATGTACAACTACAACTAAAGGCAAAAATCCTCAGCTAAATTCCTTACCCCACAGCTTACTGGGGCATTCTGGACCATCCACAAGTTTGTTTTCAGTGTGACCTTTCCACAAAAGTTGGACAAATTTTGTAGTGTGTTGGGAAAGAGGGATGCAAGTAAGGTGCTATTTATTTCTAGATGGCCAAAGGATTAGATTTGAACTATTTTATAACATTCTTAGTATGAAAACACATGGTTACAAGAGCTGTTAAATAAGTAAACGAAAAGTCATGGTTAAGTGGACTAGACAACAGGACTTGGAATAATTATAATTTATGATAAGGTAACTTTGCTGGTCTTCCTTAGGGTTCACTAAACAATCATGTCAAGAATAGCTTCTTCCTTTCCCTTAGCCTGGGTCTCATTAGTCATGCTCCAAGGCAACAGGTTTCCATGACAGCAAACATTAAGTCTTCTGCAGCACAGCCTGTTATTTCTGCTATAAACTGCTAAGCTTTCGCTGCTATACTTCAACCTAGGCCAGCTATCTTCATGGAAAAAAAAAAAAATCCCTACAGACATTGAAATAAACAGCTATATTTTATGAGTACTATGATCTTGTTAAGGAACACACATGCTGTTGAATTCAGTAGAAATGTCGTCAAGTTCTCAGAAAGATGTTTTTGCCTGGCCTGAGCTCACAGCTTCTTGACAGTCGTTAAAACCAAAAATGTAATGATGTAAGATGATGATGCAGGCTCTGTGCTCATAAAGGCATCAGATAAAGGTAATGAAAATCCCACCCTAGGGATTAACTGCAGAACTGAGACCTTTGGGTTTAGTCATTTTATGTGGGGTGAGGACAACCTCCCCCTCACGCAGGGGCTGTGCTAACAGAAATATTTCCAAATGCGTTTTCTGTGGAGTAGAATGTCACAGAAAGGCACGGGTTGGAGTTTGCTGTCTCTCTGAACTGTATTGAGGCAGGTTATTTTGAGTAGACTGTTAACTGAATGTCTCTGGGTAAATCTGAAAGTCTTGCTCATACTGTTAAACTCTTCTAATCTTTCCCTATAAACCAATTCCTCCCAAGCCCTCGTGTACTCTTATTGCACGCTGTATTAGTCCACCACAACACACTGCTAAGCAGAGGATAAAAAATGTTTTATCTGTTGAAAGGACTGCAAAATAAATGCAAAAAATAGTGATTCCTTGTTTCATAAGTACAGCATACTTTGTCCAACCCTGGCTTTTTGATAGAGGCTGACAGAAGGTAACTTAAATGTCAGTTTTCCTACAGTTATTTGTAAGAGCTGACACCTCGTGATGAGCCACAACACTCAGAATACACAATGGAAAAAGAAACAGAAATTATAGGAATTCATTAAACCTGTGAGATCCTGCTACTCTTGCCTCTCAACTCATGATGATTTGTCATACATTTAATATTCCTTTTGACATTATTACACTTATTTTTATCCCAGTCTAATGTCTATCTGTCTCTTTTTAATTGCCATGATATATTCAAAGATGTCACAACTCATGAGATGCAAATAATTGCATGACAGAGAACCAGCTCTGTCACAACTGGCAAGCGGTGAGATCACAGTAAGAATCCTCCAGGCAGAGATGCTAATAAGAAAACTGAGAAGTTTTGTTGGGAGCAGCTAGTGAAAGTAAGGAATGGAATCTGGGCTAGCAACACGAGCACGATTAATGGTTATTTTAGTAAATGCAGTTTTGCAAACTAGGACATATGTGCTTGAAGTTTATTAGCAAGGTGAGAGTCTAGGTAACTGCAAGAGATGTTAGTGAGATTGGGAAAACTGTCAAGGAACCTGCTTTCTAATGCTTTTTTTTGATACTAATTTCATAAAGTAATTTCAGAAGTCAGGCAGGTTGGAACAACAGCAAACACAAATGAAACAGGCAACGCTTCAGTGAGGTTGTGAATATGTATGAAGATACCTCCACCTCCTGCTTTAAGAAAAATCAAAGAACTAAGATATCAAGAGAGGCATAGATCTTCTGATAAGCCATACTTCAGAGTTCATTCATCTATGTAGAGTCCTGTTGATGGCAACAGAGTTCCACAAAGGTGGAGGCACAGGCATTTTGACACAGTGACTGAAATGTAAGGTGGCACAACTGGGTTTCATCGGGGCTTTCTCCCTTTGGAGCTGAGCTGATGCCCTTATAACACCATTTAGGGGAGTGAGCCCTGTCTCACTGAGGGCTGTAAAAAGTTTAAATGCAAGTTTCATGTTTCAAACCCATCTGGTTTTAGGTACACGCTGTATCCAGACTGACACTTGCCGAAGTCACGTTAAGTAACACTCACCTGCCTACTTTGCATAGCACATCTACAGCTAAAAGCAATAGGAACCTGTAAAAGTTTCTTAGAGCACAAATATAAAATTTAGCAGTTTTTCAGAGTGCTTAACACATACTTCCCATTCAACCCTGTAGCACAAAGGCAGCTGAGACAACAAGCTGAGCGTATTCCAATGGCCTTTTGCACGAGGGCGAGGAAACCATACTGATTATTTCACACTTCTCCAGCTGACTCTGGATACAGCAGTTTGGCAATGTTCTTTATTTCAAATGCTATATTGATATGGTGGCATAGGTAACCCTAGCAAATGTGTTATTTTTTTCCATAAGGAATTCTTCTTCATTTGAAATGAGAAATGTCCTTCAGATCTTCTTATAGTGACTGGAAAGGCAGGGTTATCATATCCTTATTCATACCTTCTTTTTGCAACTCCTATTTTGATGTAGTCCAGAATTCAAGAAACATGACATCTGTAAGAGTCAGAGAATCACAGCATGGCCCCCAAAAAGAGTAGAAGTAAATGAAACTAGTGATGATTTCACTGAAGATGCTTTCAAGTCAAAGGAGCCTCCACACATTCTGAAGTGGCTTCTTAATCCCCTGAACACTCTAGCTTAAAAAACTTCATTTCAAGCCATGAGAAAATAATATACAGCTCCTAAAATTTCATTCATTTACTATTAAACTGAATGTCTTCAGAGCTATCAAAAAGTCCTCTAGCAATTTTGCTATTTTTTGATATAGAACGTATGCCTTTGACATCAATACAGAGAAAACAGATGGATAAAGCAGTTATAAAAAGAGCAGCATGATGCTATAAACCAGCTTGTCACAGTTTCACTAACAGACTAGATAACACAGGAAGAAAAGTGCATTGACAATTACCCAAGTTGTCATGTTATGTCACAATGCTCCCACCCTCCAAACTTCACCCCCAGCCCAATCCCCAGAAGATACAAACAGACTGGGAAGGAAAGGGCAGTGAAAAAAATTAAACTAAGCATGCAGAACATTATGAAGATTAGAAAAAGGCCCAAAGGAAAATATGGACTGTACATCCCAGAAATCAAAGGAAATATATGTCGAAGGGAAATAAGAACCAATGGTTGGATCATTTTGGCATATTTGTCTAAAACTTACCAATTTTTTGTGTAGGATAATTTCATGACTTGACAGACAAAGCATCTAGCTATGAGTTATGGGTGAAGATAAACAGAATTTCTCTGAGCTTTGAATTCTGTTAAAGGAAGAAATAATCTAAAGAAGCAATAATCTAAAGAAGCCAGTTCAGTCAGTTTATAAAGTCCACATTTCACTGACAGAACGACAGGTAAGTTAACACACCTGGCTTCCCACACACCACTACGATGTCATATAGCACACAACAAGATGGATAGCCCAGATGATTCTTCTCTCTACTGTTTTACCCTTCTCCCCTTTGTGCTGCTCACAAGCTTAGAAACAGTTGGTTAAATTGTTCAACCTTCACAAAAATGGGCCACATACAACTACTAGAAAGCTGATCATCCTAATAGGTGATCCTCTACTGGGAAAGATGGTTATTGTTGGACACCAAAAGAAACATGATATTTTCACTCTAAAATCAGTAAGACTAATTTCTTCTCTTCAGGATATCTCCTGCTCTCAGGCTACATACTTCCAAAGGTTGTAGCCTTTGTCCAGCTCCAGGGGATTTATGAAGGTGATAGGAAAATGAAGAGCAAGACAGAAACAGGACATCCACATGCAGCAGCAAAAAGGAGTCATTAAAGCTGGGAGAAGCCTACCTCAAGTCAGAACAGTTTTCTAGTTTTAATGGAGGTGTGGGGTGCACTCTAGTAACAGTTCAAGTGGTCTTATTAGCAGGACAGAGCAGAAAATAGAAGAAATAGTGAAAGAAAGGGGCTGGTCAAAAGACAAGCATATTTTTTCTTACACTGAATGGGTTCATCTTTTCAAAACAAGCTTGTGAAATCAGAGCTCACAACAATTTGGGTTTTAGAAAAAAAAGTTATTATTAGAGAAGAACAATCATTACATTCAAAATAACGAACATTTATACAAAAGTAGAGTCATAGGATCAGCAGTAGACCAAACCTAGTAAATATACTCTTCAAAGTACTGTCAGAATAACATTTTATGATGATAAAACCCGTAGCTAAAAGACATGGTACAAAACAAATGTTTACTCCAGCAAGAAGAGAAACTAGATCAAGGGTAATAACAATCTGAAAAAGCTGTATGCAGAATAATTCAAGTCCAGAATTGTTAAACCCTGTGCTACATTAGCTGACCTTCATCTTTACCATTATACAAACAAACCCCTTTAGCCACCAGGTTTTCTCTGAGGATCTGGCACATTGAGAAGTCATTTCAGGAAGTGCATTTTATAGGTGCATAGAACAGTTCTGTCTTCAGGTAATTTGGACATTAAAATGCAGGCTTGTTCATGTACTCCTCCACTGTCTATGGAAAAAAAAAAAAAGAAATAAACACCAAATGCATTATGGAGCAGCACAGTAATATTCAAACAAACCCTCTTATCCTCTTTGAAGACAGTTGCAGAACTAGATGTTTTTAATTACAGTGTAGAAATATTTCTGCTTTAAAAACCTTTAACAGCATTTTAGAATCCAGTCTCCAAATCACAACACACCACAGTTGTGGCTAAATTCATCAGGCCCAGCTGGCCTTTGTAGGTAGCCAGCTTAGTTTCCTGTGCAAATTCCAGAGCACTGTGAAAAACTGTTTGACCCTCAGTCTCTAGCTAATTCTACCAGCCTGCTGTTTCCTTCAGTATTACAGTGGATCCTTCACTGCCTAGAAAAAAATGAGTCCAACTCAACTGCTTTTGTCATTCCTAGCTGTACAAGTTACAGAAGAGAATTCCTGCAGGGTTCTTAATAAAGGTTATGTACCTGTGCCCTGCAGCAAAACCACACAGGTGTCTGTGACTGAAAGAGGAGTTTGCCAGCACACACACCCTTCAGTTCTAAATGTTAATAGTAGGTCATCTATTTCCAATGTACTAGTGAAACAGATTAGATTTTTCTGTATGTATTTATATCTAACATATATATACACAAAATAACATCTTAGGTTATTCTCTGGTATCACACAAATGCCTTAAACTATTTTCTAATATAATATCTGAGAAAGTCCAGCAGTTAAACTGTAGGAGCACATCAGCAGTACATGAAGAGCCTCCAGATGACTCCACAAGACACAAGAGGGCTGGGCTGAGAGTTTACATAACTGCTCCCTTAACTTCACTGCTGTACCTATTAGAACTGAACATAAAGCTCTTTCGGATAATTAACTACCAAAAGTGCTTCACTGCATTTCAAGCTCCTGTCAAACAAGGAAGAAGGAGGTGTTTGCTTTTTGCCTTCCTCTGCCTCACCTCCTGCAACATGTCAGAATCTTCTATGGCTTTCACTGCAGACCGCTTTGAAGTTTCTTGTACTTCTCCACCAATTATAAACTCATCAAGAATAAAATAAGCTTTTTCAAAGTTGAAGATAATATCCAGCTCGCACACCTGCCAGAAAAAAATGAACATCCCACTTTTAAATCACTTTCACAGTATTATAAGCACCATTGGGCCAAAATTTGTTAAGATGCTGAAATATATTCAACATACAGACTCCTGTGGCAGATAGCAGGGTGAAGAAAGATACTGCTTATTATCTCACATTGCAGCTTCTGCACATATTTCTCTTCAAGTATAGATCTACAGCAAAGATATTCTACTTTTTGTCTTTTATACAATACACTACATCCATACTGGTTTCCAGAGAAGAAAGCTGATTTCCTAGCCTACAAATCTTACAACAGGTTTTATATAGCACTTATAACATGGGTTACATATGTTCATGCACAGTTTCACAGTGCAAGACAAATTCCCTCTTCTAGTGACCTTACAGTCACCAATCACTTTTTTGTTTTGAGATGATACAAACATGAGTCATGATGCAGTGATTTAAATAAGAGGTGAATTAGGGCAGTGAGAACAATTTCAAAAATATTCATAGAAAAGATAGTCTCTTGTAGTCTTTAAAGACTTGCTGGAAGAATTATTTGGACATTCCTCAGGTCTTTTCTGTAAAAAAAACAACAGCATTTTATGTCTTTGCTCTTTATATGTCCTTAGTTATTACATGACATTATGAAACAAACAAAACTAGTATACCTTAAAAGGTCAGGAGAGAGAATGAAAGTATTGTCTCCCAGTATTATTTTAAGTAATTTTCCTCAATCTTTTCCCTCAAATTCTATTCCAAGACAAGATAGTCAAGCCATCAGGTTTAAATTTGAAGGGGAAGAAAGCATAGAAAAAACAAGCAATCTTATGATAGTTTCAGCACTATTTCATAAAATATTGTAAGGATTAATTTCACTGTGGGTTTAGAGAGTCTGCAGGGCAAGGAGTACAGATGGAAACACAAAGCAAAACAGCTTTAGGTAAATGGGTTTTTTATCAAACAGCCAGGAACGTAGTTCATGGCAGAAAGTGAAACCTACATTTCCAAAGTATCTGTCCAGAAGCTCTACGTATCGATGAACGACCTCCAGGGTCAGGAGCTCATTATCTTGGTCTTCTATTGCACAACAGAAATACAAACTAGCATATCTAGGGGAAAAAAAGACAAAAACATGAGGGTGAACAGCTGGATCCCCAGTGCACTCCTTGTTTCTTAGGAGTCACACAAATGACCAGTTATCTGGTCTCCCAAATTACTAATTTTCTTTGATTCTTATATTGTCCCAAAGCATGTTTAAAAAGATCAATTAATTTAAACAAATTATTCATTTCAGTATAAAAACAAACCCCACCCAGGGCAAAGTAGGATATCTCTTCAACAGTGCTCTTAATAAAACAAACAATCAGGAGTACTTTAAGGTCTCCTTCACTTGCCTCAATAGCATTACCACAGTGAGGTTAATTAAACCGTATATTGAGTTACTGCTCTTTATTAAAAAATAATAATAAAGATGGAAGAAGCTGCATCTCAGCAAGCCTGATGGCTATCAAATGACTGACAGTGTTTTACACAGGGCCAGAAAGCATGAAGCTGCTCACACCAAATAATCTTTATAATTAATTTGCAACAAAACTTCATGTTTAGATCAGCCGAAGATGAGAATAACAATCTACTTCAACTCCATGGTGCTGTGGCTGAAGGTCTGACTTGTCACAGCATCTGCTCAGATGTTTACATCTGTCACTGCACAGCACAGAACTCAATTTTTGCTGGACAGGAGATGCCTCTTAATGCCTACAGTGTGCTATTCCCCAAGGCTACTTTTGTTTGCTACAACTCTGCTTGAATTAACAGGCAGTTAATGCTAAGCATTGTGTAACTGGGGACCAGTGATTCGTTTGGAAAAGGGAATGGGAATGAACACTTTCCAGAGCAACATATATTGTAAAGACAAAATTGGAAAAAATGCTGGAAGTGCCTCAGAACAGCTCCTGCAACCTCCCAAAGAGCCTGATGAAGCCCAGCACACCTCTCAGCAGGCTACCTTGGGGAATTAGAAGGAGCAGTGAAGCCTAAAGCCTTCTAACAGAATTTCAACCACTAATACTTAATAGGTTACTTCCATTTTTCTCATTCGACAGATTGTACAAGTTTTTCAGCCCACTGTTTACCCTGACAATTTACCAAGGGACACTGTGATGTTCTACACAAGTAGATTGCTGATGGCAGGTTCCTGCTGCTTTAATCTAGCCACTTAGGGTTTTGTTTGCTCTTAAACTGGGACTTTATTTTTCCTCTTCTGGCACGTGTTATTTGTATGAATAGCAATTATACGTTCTCATAAAATTACTCACACCTTTTGTAAACAAGCTTGAGGTCTTTCCAGTCAACAAAACTACTTGTTTTTTGATTGCGAGACAAAACAATCTGAATAATTTCTCGAATGATCTTTTTCTTCTCTTTCTCAGGTAGTGTCGTGTACCATTTCTGAAGCCTTAACTTGCCCTGACGACTGAAGAGCAGTATAAAGTGGATCTGGAGTAAACAAAGCAACATGGTTAATGCCAGGGCCACAGCCAGAGAAAAGCATTGCTCTGCCCAGTGCTGGAAATCTGAGACATCTTAGTAAAGGCACTTCTAGCCTCTCACGGAGTGACATGGGAGCAGAGATTCATTCCCTCTCCTCTTGTTTTTTCCCTCTGGCAGTTCTGCACTCCTAGTGAGGCTTCTCCCCTGTGCATCCCCTCTCCCACCCGTCTTCCCTGACCTTGTGCTAACAGCAGCTTTGCTTCCTATTTCTCCTCTTCCTCACTTTGGTGAGAAGAGGGCACCAGCCACTCCTCCAGCAAGGTGAGACACCTTGGTGAAGGGAATAAAGGCTTGTGTACAACAGGGCTGGGGAGATCAAGGGTGCTGTGTGGCACAAGACTAGAAACATTAATATACAGGTAGAAATCATAGTCACTAACAACTTTGGTATTGCAGTATTTCAGGTCACAAACTGACCAGCATGTTCCTAGAAGAGCCTATAAGGAGCAGAAGAAATCAGCTACTGCAGAAAAGGATCTTGATTGTTTACTACAGAAATCACCAGATGATCAAACACAGATGACTGTAATGACAAAGGACAGGCCTTAGTGACCAAGGATATTATGTTAAATAAACATGATATGTATACTGTTCTAAAACTTCCATTTTACAGCTAGTCATAATTTTACACAGTTCCACCTATGATTTTTTCACACTTAGCACCAGCAGTGTTACTGAAATACAGAAGTCCTAGCTTTCAAATGCCAGTGGGTCTTTGGGAGAAAGCTATCAATTCACATTTATATAAATATTTTCATTATCAGATTAAAATAAGTGACCATCCTGAGTCTTGAAGCAGCACACTAAGTCACCTACCCACAGCATGGAAATGGCCTTAGGAATGCAGGAAATCTATTTGAGGGTGACAGTCATCTCAAAGGGATCTCCTCTGCTAAATGGAATGAAGAAAAAAACCCAAAACACTGGCAGGGACAGAGATGCTCCCAGTGAAGAGGCCAAGAATTGGCCTGTTCTTGACAGGCATCCCCATCACTTTTCTCTCCAGTACTGGATGGGAGGCCAAGGACTTGCAGGAAGGATGCTTCTGCTGTCACAGCCACTTGCAGTGTGCCAGGCACACTGCCAAGGCTTCCGTTGATGCTGGGAGGACCAGGGAGAAGCACAGGCTCCTCACTGTCCTCACTTGCTCCCAATCCCTGCAAAATCCCAAGAGAAGAGCAGGCAGTTCCCTCACCACATCCCCATTAGCCTAGCCTTACCCTTCCCTATAGCTTCCCATTCTACACCCTAATCCCTTCTCCCTCTTGTTTTCTATTCCAGCTCATCACTGTACCTGTACTTTCCCATCACTCCAACTCCCCAGTGAGGAGCAAATTTCACAATTGCTATCAAGATTACAGATTCCTATTTCTTCCAAGACAAAATCATTCTACTCCAGACAGAGAAGAGTGCCAGAGAAGCTTCTTCATAAAATAAATTAAAAAAACAAACAAACAAGCAAACAAAAAATAACCAAAGAAAACGAAGCTACTGGATTTTAAACAAAGTGTTCATTGATAATTCAGAACCATTCCCTAGCTTTTAAGTGGCAGACCTGTTGAGTAATACAAAGACAAGAGAAAGACTGTGTTGAGAAAGACTCCAAATGTGGGATCATTTTAGGGAAAGATGGACTGGTTCATTCATATCTACCTGTGGCAGGATCTACTGCTGGAAATACATCTCTTGCCATCATTAGTCTAATGTGCTTGATAAAATTACAAGGATTTTGTAGCTGTCTTGTGTTGAGTCCTGCAATACTCTCCAGATGAGCTTGCTAAATAAAATCAATTATGCTGCTAGCAGTACACACGGCCTGATTACAGAGAAGACAAAAGCCTTTCTGTTCTTGCCTTTCTCTGTTCATATTACCAGCTGGGTTTTGGCATGGTAATACTCCAGCTGTCAGGGCTACCCATTCCCAGTAGATGAAGGGACAGGACTTACTGTCCATACACTTGTCCACTGACAGGAGCTGGATGGATGAAAGACATTTCCCTTGCTGTACAGCACATTCACTTCAAAGCCCTTGTGTAGAAGAGTGCGTTTTGAAAGGCAGAGCTTAGGTTCTGCAGATAGGAGCAGCAGGCCAGCAGGAGTCCATTTACAAGCAATCAGGCACAGATAGCAGCTACTTGATAAACAAATTTCTAGAAACATGAATCAGATGGGAGAGGACGATCAGCTTTAACTGAAAATGCAGGGAATTAGTCAATGAATACCTAGCAAAAGCTGACAGCTTGTTCAGCATAACAAGATAGTGCTGTTTGAGTGTCCTCAGGAGGAGATAGATTTGCCTGCAGTGCTTCAATAAGGAAAGATAACAAAAGGGTATTCTCGTTTGGGTTCAGCTGTTGGACCAAAAAGATCTTGAGTCGGGGTGCCTGCAAGTAATGTATATTCAAGACAAGAGGACACAGTCTTAAGTTGTGCCAGGGGAGATTCAGGTTAGATATTAGAAAGAATTTCTTTACGGAGAGGGTGATCAGGCAATGGAATGGACTGCCCGGTGAGGTGGTGAGGTGGTGGATTCTCCATCCCTGGAGACATTTAAAAAAAGACTGGATGTGGCACTCAGTGCCATGACACCGGTGGGTCAAGGGTTGGACTTGATGGTCTCTGAGGTCCCTTCCAACCCGGCTAATTCTATGGTTCTATGATTCTATATATCCAGGAGAGCAACCTTATGCCTCTAAAAGGTTAAATAGCAAAAAGACAGGGAAATAGTGTTCATACTACCACCACTTTCTGATGGTTATTTTACTTCAGTATGCTTTGCTTCACCTGTAGGAAAGTGAGCTCTTCTCCACTTAAAATTGCTTTGAAAACTCCACTGTTTCTTACAAAGATCCAGCTGACTTTTCACCACCACTTTCATGAGCAGAGGCAACATTTTTGCAATCAGAAAACATCCACTAGAGCCCTTAAACACATCTTGCTTTGTAAACAGCCTTCCAAAATCCTATTTTTTCAGTCTCCCATCCCACACTATTTCTTATGCAGAATATAACTGTATACTTCATAAGAAAATTTTACAATTATAGAAATCTATACAGCTAGAAAATTGGTAAGAGCCTCTGCTATAGGCCATTTCTAATTTGACAGGCCATTTCTAATTTGCAGAAAACTAGAGTACCCTAAAGCCTACAAATGTATTACAGGCAAACTGAAAGCTCCTGTAACAAAGCCACATATGAGAAGCCACAGGTACTTAGAAGAAAAAAGTACGGGGTTTTTTTTCCCTTCTCCTTCTTGTTTCTAATTTCTGAAGCCCATTCAATCTGGGGAACCCTCCAGGAGATAAGCAGTATTACATTCTCAAGAGCTTAAATGGCATAATTCAAGCATCCAATTGCTATAGATGGTATTTTATTCAGTTCGGCTTTTCTCTGCCCAGACACACTGACATGATACAATGCATTCCTCACTCTCATTGCTCCATTCTTTCCAGCTCACTGGAAAGATTTTGATGCACCAATAAACCTGGAAATGTTGAAATACTGCACAAACACAAATCTAACAGCTCCTCTGTTCCTTGCTCCTTGACTGTGAGAACATATTTGCCTTCCTATA
This sequence comes from Florisuga fusca, assembly GCA_038090715.1. Lineage (NCBI taxonomy): Eukaryota > Metazoa > Chordata > Aves > Apodiformes > Trochilidae > Florisuga > Florisuga fusca. The sequence continues at coordinate 7,384,087 of JAAWXA010000015.1, read as the reverse complement.
GTGCTAATGACATGATGGATGTTAATGAAGGAATTTTGGTTGGCTTTCAGCAGCCAAACTACAAACAGAAGTAGATTATCCTGTAATGTTATACTCATCTTTAGAAGTTCTAATTCCAGAGGAAAACAAAGGCAAATTACTTGCTTCAAGCAAAATACCTCTGAAGCAGGGTGCTTGCCTTCCTCCCCTCCCATTCTAGGGTGCTGGCTGTGACTAAACATCACCAGACCCAGGGGCCACGCCAGAGGGAATTTTTAGGTCCAAGCCTGAGTGGGTAGGGCTGAGAAGTGCAGTTCCTGTGAGAGCATCAGCTGCCTTCGCATGCAGAGACTGTAGGAGAGAAGCTGTGGTCTGAGTGTAATTTTATTAGCTTGTTGTACTGCATCAGACCTAACCACCTACAACACTGTGCAAAATTATCTCATAAACGTCAGTGTAGGTCATTATTTTCTGGTTGGAAAAACAGGAGGGGGGTTTGTGATGTTTTTTGTTTGGTTGGTTGGTTTGTTTTTTCCCTTTTATTTTTTTCTTTTTAAACCAAGCATTTAAACCAGATTTCAAAACCTGAATTCTATCCCCTCTCCATGCATCTCTGCGTCAACTGCAGCTGTAAGCTGTGTAACAGGTCAGAAAGTCACAGGGTCGTCTGTTTTATCATGTTCAACAAACCTATACCAGGGTAAAAAACCCTGAATTTCAGGGCTGCAAAAATCAAACGGTAGATTTGGACATGTAATAATTTAACAGTAAATAGAACAGACATAAAAAAATATCAAATAGAGAAGGTTTACTTATTTCCATACAGTAAATATAAGTCAACTATGTAAAACTAATGATTCCCAGGGTTGTTTCTCCAGTTTACTGCTCAGCGACACAGGCATGGAAAAGATGCCACATGACTTCCTGCAAGGTCGTCTCCAGAGATCAATGTAGCAAGGCTTTAATTCATCCCTCTGCCAGAAGAATGTGTGCTAGAAATGCTTCTCCACCTCCCTGTAATTCAACCTGCATAATATTTGCAGACTGGTTTCAAACCTGTTCTGTGGCATCTGGCTGCTCCAGGTCCCTTGGTGGGCGAGGACAGTGAAATGGCAGGAACTGCACTGAGCCCACGGGGTGGGGGGATGGGGAAGGCAGAACAGGAGAAGGCAGTGGGGAGACTGAAAAGCAGCATCCTTCTCTTTCCTGGGTGCTTGGTCTGTGCAAGGATTTGGTCGGCCAGGCAGCCCTGGCAGTTCAGCAGCATCGGGTTTAGACTGCTACAGTTCTAAGCTTTCCAAACTCAGCTAAGAGAACCACCCATCTCCAGCCAGAGTCACATTTATAAAACAGGATGATCCCTGAAACTCCCAAGTTAACACAAATTTGCACATTAGGAATTACTACCCTAAATCAGACAGCTTGGCACAACTAGGAAACTTTCTGTTTAAGCGTGCTGGTGCCAGTGGGCCAACAGGCAGTATATAACACTCATGGACCACATAAAAAAATGAAATGGGATGAAAAAAGGAAAATTGGCTTGACTGGCTGTACCTGGTTGAAAGGAAGAAACTTCTTACCATAAAGTTCTCTTTCAGCTTATTCTGTCTTCCTTGAAGTCTGCTTCATCTTCTGGCATCTAGTCTACCTGAGTCTGCACTCTGCTCGTCTGATCATCCAAATTACTTATTACTGATTTATCTTTTTTTTCTAAAATCAAAAACATTTGAAGAATAAAAAATTCCTTTCAAGCTTTTATTTTGTTTACAGTTTGTTTGAAGGGAGAAGAGCAAGTGTTGAAATATTTTCAAGAAAAATGCATAGCTACTCTGAGCAAACAGATGCTTTGGAATGTCAGGCATTTAGGGTGAAATGAGAAAGAAGTAGCAAGAGGACAACTATTGACTCAACCTACTAACAAAGTAGCCACACAAGGAAGAGACAGAACACCACCACACCATAGCACAGGTACTTCGGTATTCTGCTGCTGCACAAAGTCCCCAGCTGGTTACTGACCTTTAATGCATACCTGATGGGATTTTAGGGATTTATAAAGCAATTATGCAAAATCCAAGACACAAACTACTTGATTAGAAGTATCCGTTTCCTTGTTTACTGTTACAGCAGCACAGAAACTGACGGACATGTTTGTGAAATACTGCAGAATCTCAGCTTTAACATTTAAAACACATATTTATGATGTAAGGAAATAAGAAAATTAAATGAAAAAACAGTAGCACAGAAGTAATGAAGCGGTGTGCTGCTGCCTAGCTGGCACAGAATACTTTCTCTTTTAATCTCTAATAGGAACATTTCTGACCAATTTCCCCTAAAGAATACATCCAAAGTCCATGCAATAAAAGCTGTGCCGGATCATTACAGGCACACGTGACTATGGTTACACATTGATTTTATGCTTCTCATGATGCAGAAATCACCCTTATCCTGTCACTGAAGATTTTAAATTGACCAGCATACAACCATTAAAGGACATTGACACTATATAGCAGTGTCAAAATAGCCACGAACCTTCTTGGTAGCCTCACTTGAGTTAAAACCATAATCAAACCACTGTAGCTGACCTCAAGTTCTGAACCAAAACCATCTTGAAGCTCCTCTCTTCTGATCCCTTCTTAAGAATCAGAAAACCAAGTTCATGGAAACCAGTGCCCCACAAGCTCTGCTCCTGCTTATCGCTGCCTCCAGCAGGTCTGCTCCTCCTGACCTTGGCTCATTTCTCATGCGCTGGTGGCATTCCTTCAACAACATCCTCCCTACAGTACAGGAATGCCTCTGCCCCCTCCTTCCAGGCTGCCAGGCATTCTACCAGCAGCCAGGCCAGGTTTCCAACCTCTCTCCAGAGAGGAGAAGCAGCTCAGCTTTCCAAGATAGCTCCTAAGATGTCAATGCAGGACACGACATCCAGTTTTCACAGAAGCGAATTGTTCGCTGTTTTCTTAAATCAGTGCTTTTCCATTCCTGCAAGAGGAATTACTGCACTTTCTAGGCAATAAGCAAAAACAAAGCCAGGCAGAGAGTTTGTGTAAGATCCTCCTCCAACTCTGCAATTTGAGAGCAGCCCCATGAACACAGAGACAGAGTGGTGGCACTCACACCTGCAATCTGGGACAGTCAGTGGCGGGATGCTGCTACCTGGCTGACCTTACCCAACACAGCACTATTTGAAGACATTCAGAACAATTATCAACGAGGTAATCACATCCCTTCTGCCTCTTGGACTGGGCTCCCAGCAGTCTTTATTCATTTATAAATTTTTGGGAGGCAGTGGAAATCTTCATTATGCTGCTCTAAGGAGGAGGAGGCCAGGGGACAGGCTGAATAAGCTGCTGAGAGCTCTCCCTCATCCAGTATAGCCCTGGTGTACTTTACAGTTGCAAAAAAAGCCATTTTTCTTGTCTGTTCCTTAAACATCTGGCAAAGAAATACAGCTCCAATCTAGCCTAATGGACTCTGGCAAAAGGTGCAGTCTCTTTACTCTCATTTCCAGTCTGTCTTACCAGGTATTTGCAAAGCCCTGCTACCTGAAGGCACTGCAGTGTCTCTGACCTCTCAGGGAGCAAATCTAAAACCTTTGCTCCACGACAGGGCATGCACACCAGAAGGTGAGGAGCTTTCCAGCTCCTTGGCCAGCTGACAGGCATCAGACATCAGCCTGGGGATCCCCATGCCTGGCTCTGCAGCTGTCTCACACCCATCCCTCCAGCCCCCAAAGATGCTCATGGAAAGCCTGAGCTCTGGAAGGGCTGAAGATAAAAGAGGATCACTTAGGATCACTTTTGTGAATGGCTCTGAAAGACCACAGGAGTAACATTTTAGAAACACTGAAGCATTTTAGGCATTTGCAAGGGAGGAAATCTCAATTTTCCCCTTTAAGGTGGCATTTTTTCCATTAAGGTAAAAGAATGACCTGGATTTAATAACCTGTAGAGAAAAGAAGTTACTGTTGCTTACAGAAGAAAGGGCCAGAGCACAAGATCTCTGAAAATGCTTTAAGTTGGCTCAAAGTTTAGCCTTCAAAATGAAAAAATGGACCAAAAATTATTCTGTTATTCATCCCGGTCTTGTCATGAGACTTGGAGGAGAGGCTTGAGGTAGTGCCCCTTCCCCATGCCCATCTCCTGAGCCTGGTGGCGGGTGGGTTGTGCAGTTTCCTGAAGCCATTCCCATGGCTTTTCTGGATCTTGGAGCAGATAAGCAGAAGCTCACTTAACACTTCATTTGTTCTCCTTCCAGCATGCAGCATTGCAAGACAAAGGCACAATATGGTAAATTTCTCCATTATTCAGAATTATTCCATTTCTCATTCCTCTGCAGCTTGTGTCTATTGTTTGCCTCAGGGACTAAGCAGAGGGTGACAACCATGCAGGACTGTACTGCCTAACAAAACACCCAGAGCTGCAGGTGTCTGAGCAACACTACCTTCAAGCTCCAACAGCAAGCAGGAAGGCAACAGGCATCTCCTGGCTGGTGAAGAGGGATTTTAAACACTTCTCAAATCTGAACAGGGGATAACACATCAACATCCTACACAGATGGAGTGAGTTAGAGAAGTAAAAAAGACTGGTGCACAGAGTACCTGGGGCTACCTCTGCAATACTCAGAAACATAAATCCAGGACATACTAGGCCAGAAAGACATGTCTGGCCAGAAAAGCATGTCAAGTTTGCCTTTCACCCAAAGCAGCTAAGAAAATGCAGATGACAGCCTGTAAGAATGGGACAGTAGGGAAATGAATGGGCAGGGATGGTAATTAGTAGCTGTATATGATACAGAAAGAATTCCTTTTACAGGAACAGCATGTTTTTAATGTAGGCATCACTGGAAAGACTAACATTGTCTCACATATAAACCTGATGTATATGCTGAAGCATAAATCTTATAAGTGCTTCAGGGAGGAGCATTTCTACATGCCTTCCCTGACCCATCAGTTTCTTCATTAGTGTCACCATCTTGTCCTTTTGCTGCTCTTGCACATAACTGATACCTTCAGAGGCTGAAGGTCTGTGGGATGGTTTGTGAAGCATGAGATTTTGAAGTAGTTAAAGATACTCAAAACAGCAAACATATTACATGGTCCCTGTGATTGGCAGGATTTGCTTGCCTCCTGTGACTCCTCCAGCCCTCTCCCTTTTTTTCCCCCACATGTCATGGCTTCTCCAAAGCCCTCCAGGCACTCCATATCCCAGTAACTCCTGGCACTGAGACACGCCTATGATTTTCTTATTTGTGAGTGAAAACATATTTAAAAAAAAATTATTAAGCAAAGAATCAGCAGATGATCTGTCACAATGTGTTTTGTTCGGTTTGTTTGCTTTCCAGAATTGAGTTTATTACCCAGAGACAGTGAAGTCTGCGTTGCAATTACTGCACTGCTACTTCCTATAGCAATCATTCTTTATAGTGTTCATTATTTCATGCATTTCTATAACTTCCCCCATAGTCACCTCTTTCTAGGCTGAAAAGTCTATTTGTTCAGGATCTTCTAAAAAGGACACTATTCCATTATTATGGGCTAGCCTTGTCTTCCAGATGTAAATGCCTAGGGGCAAGGTTCACTGCCTTTGCTAGGCCAATTCACAGCTGTACCAAGGAGTGGAAAAAACCCAGTTGTTCTTCAACCTCTAGACAGAAAATCTGGTGCAGCATTAAAGACACTTGTTGCAGATCTGTGTCTATTTTAACTATGAAGTGCACTGAGACTGTTGGTGAGCTCAAGATTCAGATTAGCTTAGAATATCCCAACACCAGGCAGGTGTCAGCAGCTGCACTCACCTAACATTACCATCCCAGCCTCTAGATCACTGACTGGTATCAAATGCCTTGGAAACAGTGCTTGCCAACTCCTTTTCTATTCAGGCCAAGCACTTTGCTAGAGGCTCTGTGCTCGATAAGATTATTGTGTTCTTTCTCCAGGGTTTCAGATCATGCCCACCAGTACTAACTTTTCCCACTGCACTGCTGAGCAGCACAGGTGGGAAGGAAGCAGATCCTTCCCCATGCAGGCCCCAGCTCTGCACTCACAGCTACACTAACAGTGCCAGGGACTGTTAGAAAAGTAATACTGGTGACTTCGAGGTGGCAGGAAGATCAAGGTGTTGCAACACTGACAGGCGTGAAAAGACTACAGCAATACGTGGCCTTGGGGAAACTCATCGTTTTCTCCTCTCTGCTCACTCCCCGATTTTGTTGAGGTAACAATCCTTTATGACACATTTCTCTGCTGCAACTATGTATGTCAGAGAGCAGAATTTAGCCTCTTTCCTAAAGAGGCTTAATTTTATTTTATTTTATTTTATTTTATTAACATGTCACAAAGCAGCAGGTGAGCAGAAAAGCTGACTTTCTCAGCATGCTGTGAAGTTAGCCTTGCTAAAAAGACTCTTTCCTGAAACTTCCCTGGAAATCTGCAACAGAGCAAACAGTTTGCTGCTAAGACAAACCCAAGTACCTTCCATTAAGATCCCAAAACACAAAAAAGGTGGTAAAGACACCTATGTCATGCCAAACCAGAGGAACCAATCTACAGAGTTAAATAACTTGTTGAAAGTTCTTTGCTCTGGACACTGAATAAGGCTTATTATTGGTTTGTAACCCAGTAACCCTTACTTCTTGATGCATAACTCAGTGTAACAGCCCTTCACAGAGACTGGATGACAGACAGAGGAATTTTAACTGAAAGAGTACCCTGACAAAAGGTCCCTTTCATCAGCATTGGTTCTGCAATAGAGAAGTGGGGGAGGCTGACAGCACTAGTTAGCTTAGTAATGGATTTGTACTATGATCTCAGAAAAGGGGAAAAAATATTAATTTTAAGGATGCACACTCACCTTGTAAAATTATAATGATCAATACAGCAGATAGTCTCCAAGCTGTCAATAAGCAGCACTATTGTAAGCAGCACTCCCCTGGGACCATTGTGAGTGCTTTGAAGACTGGTATTTGTGAAGTGCATCAGGGAGAGTTCTGAGATCAGCTTCCCTGAAATCAGCTCCCACATTTACTGACCTTCAAGGGCAAAACAGGAACTCCAGTTGTTTACATAAGCTTCACCAGAGGCAAGTGGATATGTAGGGCTCTCTCAGGGTGTAACCAGAAAGGCTGTATCTATATGGGGACTTAAGATGTGGAGGCTGCATTGCCATCTGTAAACACATTACTGTGCACATTACATTTGCAAATGTAATCACAGGTACACCTTTCTAAATACACTGGACTAACATATATTTAGCATTCTGACTGAACCACTGAAAAGAAACAAGATAGCTCTGCCTTTGAGGGTAGAGACAAACAACAAAACTTGGCCTCTGACGAAGGTGAAAGACTCCAGTTCAGCTGCACTGCCAGGAACTGATACCACAGATGCACACAACTGGCAAACTGCAAGACAGCAGCTTGGGGCACACTCACAGGACATGTCCCCAGTCTGAGTTATTAAGCAGTGAGAGGGGTCCTCAATTAAGAGGCATCACTGACCATCTCACTGCTTGAGAGCCCACAGTCCTCCTGGGGGAAAATCCAGCCATTATTCTGAGGATATTGGCCACCAGACTTAACAAAAGAGAACAACCTTTTCTGATCCCAGAAAACCAGGACCAAGCACAGCACAGGAGATCCTAAGGTCCTCCCTCCCAGCATCCTGCCCTTCAGCCCTTGAACCTGAAGGGCTGCTGCCCACTTTCAAGATAAAATGAAGGCCACTGCTGCAGCCTCTACCTATCCGTGGAGCTGGGTGCCAGCAGAGAACATACAAACAAGAGAAGCAGACCCACAGGTTCTCTCACAGACATTTTGCTTGTAGGAGCTTAGTTCTGCCTTTCCATCAAGCCCCCTGAGATCAGGTAGCTGAGCAGAGGCACCCGAGCTGGAGGCAGTGTTGCTGTCCAAGCTCTCCACTTATCCAACACCAAGGGAAAAGCTCTTCCCAATCCTCCCATCACAGGAAAACCTCCTGCCCAACACTGTCCAGCTTTGTCACCAGAGCCAGCCAAAAGACACAGATCTATGTACATATCCACATTCAGTCCTTCTCCGGGTGCTGGAGCTGACTTGAACCTCAGCTCCTCAGGTTACAGGAAGACTTCATAAAACCTCTCTCTGTAAAAGCCTTGTTTTCCTGGTTGGCTACAAAAGGCTGCCAACGTGACCCAAGCTCACCCCCGCGGGTCGGAAAACAGAAAGGAAAAGAATTCTACTTTTTTAGCTTTCGTTTCCTCAAAACAGGTACAAACCTTGTTTGAATCTGCTTGGAAATAGCATTTCGGCTTCTCGGAGCAGCCAGCACAGCCCTAGCAGGCAGCCTGCCACACACTTCGTAAAGAACACATTTTACCTCTATCCAAAGCCAATTTGGATTATTCCAGCAAAACAATTTTTTCCAAAAATAATCAAATTTCTTTCCAAGTTTTTCCCCAGGAGAAGCGAGTCGTTGACCCGCTGTGTCGGGACCTGTCCTCTCCGGGGGCACGCCAGGACAGGGCTACTGGGACAGCAGAAGCCCCGTCCGAGCCCACCGCCGCGGGACTTTGCTTCCCCGGGCCGCTGGCAAACATCTCTGTTTGCTCTGGGCTCTGGGGAAAGCAGCGCCCAGGTCGGCCCCGCTCTGGATCTCCCCGGGCCGAGCTCCGGGTGTCGGCTCCGGGCAGAGGAACCCGATCCCCAAGGGTCTGAGGGGAACGGGGGCAGCTCCGCTGCCTCCATCCCGCCCCGCCGGGGAAGCCCCGAGAAGGTGCCCGTCCAGGGGGGCTCCACCGCCCACCCACGGCCCCGGGAGGGCAGAAGGCGCTTACGGCGGGGCGTGGGGCTGCTGGTCTCGCCCGGACCCGGCAGAGTTCGGCAGCCCCGGCCCACTTACCATGGCGTGGCGGTTGCGGCAGGCTGGGAGCCGGCCCGGCCCGGCCCGGCTGGC
>JAAWXA010000015.1:7139184-7375162 GCA_038090715.1 Florisuga fusca | reverse complement strand
GCCCGCCGGGGAACGCTGCGGGGGCCGGGGCGAGGCCAGGAGCGGGAGAGCGGGGCTGGGCGAGGCAGCGGCGGCCCGGTCCGGTCCGGCCCGGAGGACTGGAGGCCGCCCGGGACCCCGCAGAGTCCTTGTTCATGGGCAGCGAGGGACGGGCAAGGGCTGCAGAGACCCTGCCCGCAGACGGGTTGCCCTCAGCTGTCACCTGTACTCGCATTACCCTCTCCAAGGGCACCTTTTCTAGCCGCAGCAAAACCTGAGTTTAATAAAAAAGCAGTTCTGGTACTCCATCGGCTCTAGCTACCCCCCTTCTGAGCATTCAGACCCTAAAGACACTCAGGTAAAAGCTGCAGGCAGCCCATCTTCATCAAAACGAAACTCGGAGAGTTTAAATGCCTTCAATGTCTGGGCTTCCCTAACCTCTGCTTTGAGACAGAGCAAAACATGAGCGGCTCTGCCGGTAGATCAGCAAATCACGGTAACCCCTGGCAGGGATTTGCTGATAAGCAACTGGTGCCAAAACAACGTGCAACATCCACAGACTCAGCACCCGAATCAAAAGCTCTAAATTCAGGCCTAAGGCTGCTCAAGTTCTTACCAGCAGTCTGGTCCAGATGCAAACTACCACACATGCATAAAATAAGACTTTTAAGTTTTGTGTTTGTAGTCTAAAGGAGAGACCTGTGCATCTAGCATCTAGCTCCAAGCACAGTGGGTCTGGATTCAGGATCTGGTTCCCATCTGCTCCGGGCAGAGCTGTGCCCTGCTCCTGCCTGCATCATGAGATGCATCTGAGTCATCGGGGAGAAAGGGAAACCCGAAGGAGCTCAGGGACTCCAGGGGACACGGCGGTGTCAATGGCTGACAACAGTGGGACCCCTTATCAGCCTCTGGCTTCAGCAAAGGGCAGAGGTCCCTCCGTGAAAAGCAATTGCACATGCATGGCTGAGAGGGCAACTGGGCTGAAATTCCCTCCCAGTTGGAAATTCTTGTTTGCAAGAGCAGAGAGCACATGCAGGGTGAGCTCCTTACACTCATTTAACAGCGTGGAAGTAATTTTTGGATTTCAGAAAGCATGCATGACCCCACCTGCCCCCTGTAAGCTTCTATTTGGTTTGTATAGACAGACTGTGCATAGAGCCCTCCACTGCTGCTTGCTCAGTTCTGGTCTCAGTATCGACCCCATCTACAGACCATGTGAACACACTCATCCCTCACCACACAGCTCTGGGACGGACAACACCGGCCCTGCAGCATCTTGCCTTCAGTGAGCCTGCCCAATCTGCTATCAGCATCTGGGAAAGGAGACCAAAAGCCTTTGGATGAATAATCAGGCCACACAAAGTGCCACATTACCCATGCTGCCTTCCGCAGAATATATATATCTGGCTTTCCCACAACAGTCTTGTCCCTTGCAGCTGCCAGCTCTACCTACTGCAGAATATGCAGAGCAACAGAGCTCTGCACTTAATTCCAAATGTTCCTCAATGTTGGTGAGCAGGGAGTGTCCATAGGTACTGCTGCAGCACTGGGAAGGCTGTGTCTCTGTGAACACCCAGACCTGAATCTGCAGTTGTGATACAAGTGTGGAATATTTACACTTCCATCTCCAAAATGAACATTCTCACCACCCCTTCCTCACTCCCTCCCCCCACAAAAAACATTTCATGAAAAAAACTGTTTAGGTGCTCCTGACTCCACTGATCTCCACAGGGTTGCCTGGGTGAGATGGGGAGCTGGTCCTAAGCCAGTTACTAGCAAGGTTTGAGGGTGAATGTCTTCCACTGGTCCAAAGTAATGCAACAATTTGTAACCTTTTATTTTATTTCGCTTAATTAATCCAGAATCCCAGAGGCTCATACTCTCGAGCTGCTGGATTAAAATCCTGTGTTAGGACTTGCCTAGATTTGTCCTTAATCACTTTGCTGTTGTTCAGATTACTGAGTGTGTTTCTGTCTACGAATTGGAGTGATAGCTGCTAACTTGGAATCAGGGAAATTTTAAAAAAGCACCAGGGAGGCAATATGTAGATAGAAGCATGACTCTATCAGCATGCATGCAATTTTTTTTACATTGCCTACAAAAAGCTGAAGACAAACCATAGCTAGAACAGAAAAAGCAATATTCTCATAATTTTAATTTTCTGGAAGAAATACTATGATTGGAATTAAAAATGCTCCAAACAAATCTACCTTTAAAGGTCTGAATCCTGCAGATACATGTTATTGCTTTTATTGATATTTCTAATAATATTACTGGAGAAGTAAGTAAGATTATATTAATGAGAAATTACAACAAAGACTGTGGGTCCAGAAGGTACTGCTGTCATATAGGATCTATGCTGCATATTTAAAAACCACCAGAACTTTTTTCTAAAAGCATTTATATGTTTTTTTTTTGTTTGTTTGTTTTTTTTAAGACTACTGTTTCCTCTTGTTAATTCTCTTCCTTTTCCTCTCTTCAGGTCTTGTTTATTGACAGTCTTTGACCTGATCTAATTTGAGTAAACTTTTCTGTCTCCATTCATACTCCCAGTCACATTGCATGACCTGCCCTTTGAAGCAAAGCATCTTTCATTCCCAATACAACCCCACTGCTGGACTTTCTGTGCCCATCACTGCCACTGCCATCCTGTTTAGAATTCCTGTACTCTACCCAACCGAACCTTGGTCATGAGCTGCTCCTCACCAGGCAGATGAGCATGTTGCTGGCTAAAATAGTTACCCGTTTACCTGTATTTTTTCACAGTGAAAATGAAAACTTTTTTTTTTTTCCCCTTTTGCTGCCCTCCTTTCTTTCAATAATAGCATACAAGAGCACTTTAAAAAGGACCTTTTCTATTTCAGCCCCCAGGAGCACCCCCCTGGCCCCTGTGATGCAGGGATGAGCAACATGTTGCTATGGCAGCTGAGAGGCCACCATAGCACATCCCAGCAACACATCACAGTGCTGAAGAAACAAAGATGCAAATGGTTTGAAATGCTAAATTTTGCTTCTTCTCTATCCTAAAATTTCCCCTGAATGGCCTCAGCCCACCCAGCCATGTTCTGGGATGCTTCCCTTTCCTTTCAGCTGCTGCTTGTGGCACTGACATTCCTCTAATACCACCAAAGATACCCAGCCCTGATGACCTTCCTAACGTACTTGTCTCAGAGTGTACTCGATCAAGGGGAAAAAAAACCCTCGGGCAGTGGGGTTTATGGTTTAAAGGGTTTCAGGTTTTCTAAAGTCAATGTAAAAGGCTTACTGCATTAAAACGATGCTTTACAGCAGGTATGTTAGTGTAACATGCTATTAGTATTCCTACCTCTTTAGCTGATTCTTTCAAAACGATGATTCCAGTGAAGGTATAGAGGTTCACAGGTCATGTTTTGGCCATTAGTCCTTGAACATTTACTAGGCAACAATACACCTGATTTGCAAGGCTTGCAGAGCTAGAAGAGATGCTGCACAAAAGAAACATGGTCAAGCATGACTGGTGGTAGGTTGAAATTCTTCAGCTTCATTTGTTTCCTTCCCCTCCCATCACAGACTTCCATCACTCCCTTCCCCTACACAGTGCAGGCCCCAAGTGGACCAGAGCCCTGGGAGCAGTTTGGCACAAACGCTGCCTCCGGGCTCTTAGTCAAGGAGAGCTCAATGAAATTTTGGCTACCAGACTGATTTTGGATCTAAGCAATCAGAAGGACAAACTTGTGCATAAGATGTCAGAATTTTTCAGAGACTCACAGAAGAAGAAAATAAGCTTTGGAAAATCCAAACCCATGAGGAACTACACTGCTTTTATAAGACCATGTCACAGGGTGTGCAAGACATGAGGGACTTTGTTGTTTGTGGTTCATGTTCATAAGCAAGAGAAGGGATGTTGAACTTGAAATAGCAGAATTGCTCATTGTATGATAGAACCACAAGGAAGTTCCAAGCTGATTTCAAGCTAAAAAGTGACATCTGTACCTTTCCCTCTTCTAGCCACAAAAAATAGACAGCTAATCTCCTGGTGAAGCATTTTATTTCTAACAAACCAACCTCCAATTCAATTTTGAAATGAAATGAGCAAATATTAAATAGGCAGCACCCTCTCAGTAGCTGTACCTGCCTCCTGCTATACAACCAAAGCTCCTCTATAAGACCAGATAGTTGTAACCTGAATATGCAAGACAGCATTATCAAACTGCACATCACCAGATGAGCTCTGCTGCATTAAGGCACTCCAGAGCAGTCTCCTGCAGAGAGGACGGGCCCTGCTTAATTGTTCTTAATAGCCACAGCCACTTCTGCTTCCATTTGTCTGTGTTTTATGTGTTCCTTATGAGCGTAGTGGGAAAAACAGTCATGTTGTTACTAATGAACACAGAATACATAATCCATAACAGATACACTATTGAGCTTATTATTATAATTATATACAAAATAAAGTGACCACCCAGCAATTTTCACTCAGGCAAATGAAGGACTAGATTTTTAATTCCTCTTTTGTGCTCTGGTTTCACAGCATCCCAGATGCAGCTGGTTTGTGCATTCTGGGTACCGGTGGCTTTTGCCCAGCAATAAAAAATGTTTCTGCTCACATCTTTCTCTTAAAAGCTGCAGTGAGCTTCATCATGTCCTCATTTTTAAGGTCCTCCCCAACAAGCAGACTGAACAGAAATTCTACATTTAATCTGAATATAACAAGCTGCTGAACACTTTCCTCAAGACCCAAGAGAGTTCTTTGTACATGTACCAGAATTTTTTGTATGGGCATCTATAAGAGGTAATACATTTTTGTTTTTTCATTAATTCACATGCTACTACAAGTGTTTAGTTGACATCTGCATCTTTATGGCTCCATTATTTTGTCAGCTGGGGCTCTTAAAGGAGAACATTTTTTGATTCAAAAATTAATGTAACCACATTACCTCATCTGAAGAAATTAGATTGTTGCTATTTTTTTTTTTTTCTAAACGAGTGCTTTCACATTGAGGTGGAAGGGGTTTGACTCCCATATAACATGACAGCTGTTAGTATTTCTCAAAGCATGTCACAAGATACCTTGTTTTGCAGGTGAGCTGACAAGAGCCATCCGCAATCTTCTGAACAGATCAAAGGGTAAGCCAGGGCTGGAGCCCGGGTGTCCTGAGCCCTGCTGTGCTTCACACCTTTATTCAGCCATTCTTGCTGTTGCTAGATAAGAAGCAGCCTCTTGATTAAAGCCTGCTCCTCCAGGCAAACCTCACACGAACTTATCTTCCATTACTTCAGGTCAAATGCAGCATCACAGGAGTGGAGGACTTCTGTGGACAGACAACACTCAGTTCAGACATGAGAACTGTGCTTCCTGAAGCATCCCTTACCTCCCCCCAAGATGCACAGTACTGGTCAGTAGTTATCTACTCCATGATGCATAAATACATACAGACACAGCTGGGTACAAGCTGCATTTTGCATTTGTTCTGCTACCCGAGCACCTCTGGAGAGTTTTATCTGAGCTGTAAGAAACTGGCTGGCAAGAACAGGCAGGTGTAGAGCCTCTAGTGCACAGAGTAGAAAGGAGAAGCCCTGCATCAGAGGTGATTATCTGAAGAGCCAAGTTATTCCTGACTTTTGGATCATTTGAAAACATTTGAGATTGTTAATAATTCATTTGCAGATGTTGCAGAGCTCTAAATGTGGCTGATTAAATGCACTTGCCGCTCCTCTTGAGAGAGGCTGTTATTCCAGGAAACCACTCAGTATCTGCAAATGTCTCAGAGTTAGTGTACTCAAAATCACGGGTTCACGTACGAAGTTTTCCCCCTGTAAAGAAAGGAAAACATCTGATTCCGAATGTGATGTACCCTGGTGAATAACTACAGTACCATTATTTTAAACTGAGCTGATCTGCCATTCAGTGACTGGAGGTCCAACACAGAGAGCTTTGCCTTCCTCTGCTAAGACAGGACCTGAGTGACTCACTGTCTGCGGGTTTTTATGTGGCTGGGGAAGGAGAACTCAAAAATGGTTGGTTGGCTATTCCCCAGCTCCTACAATTGCTGTTCTGGGATATGCTTCCCAAAACCCATCCTGGTGTCTGCCTAAAAATAGAGCCCCTGGCTTTATCCTGGCAGCAAAGCCGTGGTGGCTTGAGGGGAGCACCAGAGAGCAGCCAAGTTCTCTGGGTGGGATCAGCAGGATCCAGGACAGGCTCTAAAAGACATCATGATCTTTATATCACCTTGGTGGCTGCCTGATTATGTCACCGACCTTGTGCCTGAGGGATTTGTTTGGCAGAGTAAATCTCTTCTGGTGTAGCTGCAGGGTGCATTCTGTACTGCTTCATTCAGTGCTTAAATGAGAAATGAGCATTTATGCAAACCTGAGCCCGTATTTCTCAAGTAGGCAGTTGTGTTACTTCACAGACTGCCATCTCCCTATCTCAGGACATCACGTACTTAAGATGGTGGGATCCAGCTCTGCCAGAACTTTGCTCAGGGTCATCTTGGTAAAACCTTTCTGGGTTATTTTCCTCTTGCCCTAAGCTCATACCAACACACAGCAGAGGCACCTGCCTTTTGAGATCTCCAGGTGAAACACATGGTAATTCTTTATTGTCTATTAAAACTCTTCTCAAAGCCATACTTCAAATGGATCTTTTTTTCCAGCTCAACTTCCATTTACATTAATTTAAATTCTATTTGAAATTCACATGGCAAATATGTTGCCCCTAAATGCAAAAAGAAACCTCCCATCCACCTTTGCTCTCCACTGACATAAAAGAAGGTGTCAGACTGCTCAGATGAGATACAAGGTATAATTTCCATGAGGAACACATTTTCTACCATGGCTATGTGTTCTCCCACCTGCTAATAAATGTCATAGCAGAGCAACAAACCACTGAGACACTACCAGTACTTGTACAGATTGAGCATGTAAGAACCAGGCCAGGAACGCCATGTTCAGACACAGAAAAGATTTTTTAAAAAGATAAATCATTAAAGGAGATAAACCAAACATTCCTTGCTTGTCAGTCTTGTGGCATAGGAAGGGGAAATGTGTTAACTCCCTGCAAGTAACCTGTGGGATGCAAATGTAATCTGACAGGAAAAGGGTTTTCCGCAAGGTTACATTTACTCTGGTCCAACATCCAATTCATTGATTTTCTTCTAACAAACATCAGTGCAACAAGGTAGAAACCTCACACTATTGACCTGCACACTGAAAGAGACTAAGAAGAAAGATAAATGTGAACATTTTGTTCTGTATGCAAGTCTGCAACTACCACCATATTCCACTATTCAATTCAGGTGAGAGAAGTGTTGCTGTTCAAACTAACAAGTCCTTTAGTATCACCCACGGGCCAAGTCTTTGCTTTCCTAAAAGCAGTAGTCAGGCTAACTCTGCACATATTTTTTCTTTCTAATTTCTATTTAAAACCCACCAGCCCTCCTGGCCCTCACCTCACTGGAGTGCATGGTCTGAAGCTGGTGCCACCCCAGTCACACAAACCTTGAGGGACGGCTGGGGGACAGTGGCTGCTTCAGTGCCAAAAGGCTTTGTCTGCTGCACTCCTGAGCCTCTCCCTCACAACAAAGGTGTTATTTCATCCAAAGGATCTGTAAATGCCAGAAAGAGCTCTGGGATATTTTTATTCTAGAATAACATTACTGTTGAAAATGCCACAACTATGAAGAATTAAAAAAAATAAAGATTGAAAGGAATTTTATTAAGTTCTCAAACTTTATAATGTCTTTCTTACTTGTTACAAAAAAAATGGTTTTGGTTTTATCCTGCTTCTCATCTGCTCCTTTTTGAGTCAGCACATTGCACTTTGTTGATCCTATGTGAGAGTTCAAAGCTACTGTCTGCTTCCCAGTTTGGCAACACCTTTTCCATCTTATTTACATCTGACACAATGAAGGTTAACCTAGCAACTTCACATCATTCTGTGCCATACAGCACTATGTATATGCCAGTAAATTTTGTGATATCCCACATATTGAGGCCGTATTTGAGCTGAAGCCCAGAGAAGATGAGGGACAGGAATGGGAAGCCCAGCCTCCACTCCAGACAGACCAAATTTCAATGTCATCTTTGCAGCCCTACCTTCCCCTCACTAGTGTGGGGAAAATCAGGGACATCAGTATAATTGATTTGACTCATCACCAAACATAGAGGGAAACTATACAGTTTAACATACAGTTAGTGAGAAATCACTTCACATGGGGAGCCACAGAACAAGTCTGGTTTCATTCAGCATGGCTTTGGCCATGAAGTTCCTGTGAGGTTACTAAACGTGCCCTCTGTGGAGCTGCTCGCTGCTTCACGCAGAGATGGCCACATCAGGCTCCAAAGCTCTCAGCTCCACACACAGTCACTATTTATAGATCCCCCTCAGCTCTTCCCACCTCCCTTCCAAACAGGCTGAAGTACCAACTACAGAAATACAAAATTCTGTTCAAGCACCGAGATGAGAACAGAGGGACTGGTAAGTAGTTTGGACATTAGGAATACGATAAGATAAATTGTGTCTGGCAGATCGAGTCCCTGTGGAACAATATTTGGACAACAGCCTTCCAAGAAAATTCTGAAGTGCAATCAATATGATCAATATCATGCTCAAACACCTTTTCACATCCATCTGATCTACAAGTAGACTGCCAGAAAATTAGATTAGCTTTATTTCATTAACCTTGCTATAGAAAACATTTACATTTTTAACTTAATCCTGGATACTCACTGAGTGCTCTCCAAAGCCAGGTGACGAATGAGGCTGGGGAAGACTCCCATCTCTTGGCTTCCATCAAGGTAACTCAGCCTGGCCATGCCACAGCCTGACTGAATTGTCTGGGGAATCTGGGCTGGGGACCACCTGTAGTTCCACAGGAGAGCTGAGGAGCTTGGTCTTTCTGGCAACCTGAGGTGCTGGGGAGCCTTCTCACTTGGAGCTGACACCTCAGTAATTACGTTCTTGGCTAACTCATTTGTTAATCAGTTGTGTAAATTCCTTTTCTTCCATTTAACATCCTCCTGGCTCAGCCCAGTATATGACTCGGTAAGCCTGGCTTAATCATCTTCATCATAAATTCTATTTCATTGCTGATTAAGTTCTTGCTAATCAGGCCCTACAGCTATATTATCTAGAATGCAAAAAAGTGGGACTTCACCTTTGGGTTGTGGTGATTTTTTGAAGTTAACTACTGTGTTACAGCACCTTTCCAAAGAAGCAGAAGAAGACTGTTTTATAAATATATAAAGGACGTGACCTTTTGAAAAATTCATACTTTACATATCAAACTGCAAAGATAGAGAAGAATTTAATTATCCTGCACCAAGACTGTTGGGACATTTGCCTTTTTCCTAAGGAAATTACTTTGCCTTGTAGCTCACCTTTTATAGTGCACACTTTTCTGCCTGCACACTGCACTATCCAGTACATGATCTACTCAAGAGTCTAATGCTGATGTCCTTAGGAAATTAATTTTTTAATAATCTTCTTGATGAACACGTTTTGCAGCACCTGAAAATAGATGTACTATATTTCTAGGACAGTTACATATTTTATCCACTGAACTGTACATTTCAGTGGCTGTGGCTTTCTATATGTTCAGATGGGAAAGTAATTTAGACAGTTACTTACCTGACAAGATATGATCATTTGTTCTCCTACATCTCCTATGAGTAAAAAGGTGAACGTATAACTCACTCTTTTACTTTACGTCTTTCAAAAGCCAAGGAATGGGGAATGCACTGCTTTATTGATTCTTGGTGGGTGAGCACAGAAATTGTAGTGAAATTGTAGTGTGGGGGTATATATTTGAACAGACACATATGTACACACACACACTACCCTTATCTGACTTGGGCAGCAGGAGAGGGGTCTTCAGCTTGGCTTTCTCCCAAGGCAGGCACCATACCTGTCTAATCAGTGCTTCCACTACCTATGCAGGTTTCTGGCAAAAGAAAGTATAGGCAGGGATGCTGGATGCTATTCTCCTAAAAATATTATGACCTTTGGAAATTCAAAATAATTTGGCTGGCTAAAACTGTGCGTTTCCTTTAAAACAGATCAGCTTTCAAAGTCACTATGCTGAGGCAAAACCAAGAAAATGCTGAAACCATTGGATTTTGTACTGTCTTTTCCTTATAAAGAGACACATTGTATTCTGGGGTAATTTATCATAGCTCTGGTGACTTCATTGAGCACAGAGCACATTGAGCCACCCTGACAAACATTTACATAGTGCCATATTACCCCCCAGGTCTATTTGTGTTTCAGTCTGTGACCAATGCAAGTGCATCCAGCATCAGTAAGCATCAGTCAGTCCCTGTGCAGGAATGCTCACACCCACCCGTGCCCCAAAAAACAGCAGGCAGCTGATGACTGGCATGGTGAGGGGACATGGCTGGGACAGGAACACCTTCCCTGACACAACAAAGAAAGCCAAAGGGGAATCTGGGGTCTTGTTTCAGGAGCCTCACCTGTGGGTACAGTTCCAGGGGATAAGAATTGCTTCCAGTGATGATGGGCAGAGCTCCTCACACACTCCCTGCCACACTGCCTTCAGGATGGTGCTGAAAGTTTCCTGTCCCCATCAGTGTGATTAGCTTTGTAATTACTCAAGTCTGGGGAAAACAGAAAGTAGTGGCTGAGGACACTTGAAGATATATTTGCTTATTGCCCATCTGTTATACATTCTCCCTGATACTTATCTGAATCCAAACATAGACCAAGTTGCTCCAAACGAAAAAATCCAGCCCTAAATGCTTCATTTCACAAAACACAAATTTTTATACAGTTCTCCAAGTTCTTTTTAAAGCTCTTCTATAAAAACAAAGTACAACCTGGACATAAGAACCATCTCAAACCAAATGATGTACATTCTGTCCTAAAAATTCTCTTTTTGATTAGCATCTGAGAGGTTTTTACCTTTTCAAGAATCTGCAGACTGCTTTACTTAAGGTGACTTTCATTTTTCAAGAAAAATAGTATCTTGTTTCAAGGGAAGAAAAGGTCATCCACCTCTTTTAACCTGGTGTCATGGTTTAACACTGGCCCGGCAATTAAACCGAATAACAGATTTTTCTATTAATCCCCCTCTCCTCCCTGATAAGGAAAGGAGAGAGAAGGGAAAGAGACTTATGGGTTGGAAACTAAACTACACAACTTTAATGAAACAGTAATGATAAATAGGAAAAATTACTAAATATATACAAACATACAAATATACAGGAAAAAGTTGATACCACGTTCCTCCCCCCTTTCCCCCAGTAACTCTCATGTCACCACCGAGGCTGCAGGGCAGCCCTGGGAAAGTCCAGGTTGGACCCTGGGGTCAGCAGTCGGGAGCTGGAGGCAGGAACACACAGATTCAGGCTGGCACGGATCAGGACCACAGGCAGAGGAACGGATGGAATCCTCCCAGGATGCTGAAGCAAACAGGGAACAGGTGAAGGAAGGGCAGGAAGAACAGGAAGGAGAAGAAAAGGTCTTGACCCTAGTGATCCCTCAAATTTATACTGAGTATGACGTGTATGGGATGGAATACTCTGTTTGGTCAGTTCTGGCATCTATCTTGTCTCGGGCCTCCCCAAAGGAGGGGTTCAGGTGGGACCTCTTTACTCCTTCTGCAGGGTAAAATGTTCCTCAGAGCTGAGCAGTGTCCTTGGCTCTGCATACCAGTGCCTGGCAGGAACTATAAACATCCAGTGTTATCAGTCCTAGAAGCAGACACTGTCTGAGAAACTTGCTGTTAATTTCATCAAGTGCAACTACTTACAAGAAACTTAGCTGAAAGCAGAAGTACAAACCAGAAAATCACCTTTATCCTGGCCCAAACCAGGACACCTGGTAAGCAGAAAATAGGATCTTCCCAGGTCCTTCTGTGGCTGACCACCATAGGGTTTCAGTCTTCCTTGTTGCAGCAGAACTACTGAAGAATAAAATAGAATACAAACTTGTCAAAGCAGCACTACCGCCCAACGCAAAATATTTTACATCAAAAATAAAGTATTCTCCCCTGCAGGAAAGTACTGTGATTCCAGAAAAGTCTGCCAGGGATCATTAATTATTACAGCATATATCAAGTGTCGTTCTGTTCCCCAGAACCAGCCCACTTGCTTTCTTCACCTGTAATTTGAAATTTGATATAGTTTTCAATTTTGCAACGCTGGCAGAGCAGGAAGGCAAACAGCAGCATTAGCAACCCTACATAATCACCTCTAACACAAAACATGGTTGAGAGTAGATATATTAGAGTATTGAGGTGACAATTAGCTACTTTAATGCAAATTATCCTCTTATTTATGGGGTGGTTCTTCCTTAGACTCGAAATTGCTGTAGCTGTGTTGCTAGCACTGAGTCATGAGATAAATGAATCACAGAGGCAGATTACTGCATCTGCAGAGAATGCTGTGCTCTTGAGGCTAACCTGATGCTACTGCACTTGCAGGGGACCTCTGTGTGCATGCACACATCTAGCAGAGGAGCCATCCCCAAGGGATGATTTGGTCCGTGTGCTGGCAGGGCTGGAGGCCAGTACTCTGCTCATGCATTACCAGCAGCTACAGCTTTGGGTGCACCAAAAGGGTACACATCCCTCACCTGCTCCACCCTCCCTGACAAGACCCGTTTGGTGAGTTCACCCTTTCCTGGGCAGTTCAGCATCTCCTCTAAGCCCATGGTGAATCCCATCTCACTGGGGTGGGTAACACAGCAGTTTGTTGTGGCAAATGCCAAGTGTATCAACCATACCACAGAGACCCTGACCCATGGTGCTTATCCATCTGTTCCTGCTCTATCACACTGGTCCAGTTACTGGTCCCTATGTTCCTGGCTTACCTGTAAAAAGCCAAAGCTGTAATTTACAAAAACAAGAGCCCCTGAAGAGAAAACAGGCTGTTACTTTCCAGAAAAATTTGAAGGTTTTTGCTCTCTGTTGTTTCTTTTTTGACACCCAAGATGAAACCAAATACTCTGGGTCATCTTCCTGCATATCCCCACAAGCTTCCTGGCCGTGCTCCCCCAGGACCACAAGCTCATCTCACTTGTGAATTGACATGCCCAAGCACTGCCTTCCCTTTCTGCAGGGGCTTCCCAGACACCTGACCAGCACTAGCCACAGCACCAGTCCCATCTGGCCACAGTGTCAATTAGGAAACAGCACCTGGCAGTCTACTGCAAAGGACCCACAGCAGTCCAGGTGGGAAATGGGTCTATTGCTGGTCAGTCTGAACCCACAGTGCTGCAGCCCACCCAGTCCTCAGGAAAAGTCTAAGACCCCAGACTGAGGGAGAGATGATGCTATACAACATACACACAGGCAGAAATAGGCTGCTCAGCTCTTGGCTGAGGTCGTATAAAAAAACAAGGACAAAAATGGGATTACAACTGGATCAGACTTGGCTTTTTCAGTTTAGTTTCTAGGAATGGAAATACTAAATTTCCTGCAGGCACTAGTAACCAAATATTTCTGAGATATCTAAAACAACTTCAGAAGTCTGTAAGACATCTCAAAAGTTCTTTTTCTGGATTGTGTTCAGAGTATTTGCTGTTAGTGGGAAAACTGTTGATTGTATTATAGCCTGGTTCAATCCTTTGCAGAGCTGTAGCAGGGTCCATTATCACCTGTCTAGCTGTGCTCTGCTAATAAAAACTGAAAGAAAAATTTACAGTGGAAATCTGATTGCATTGAGCTCAGTGGAAGTCCACCACCATGATCAGTATCTGCCAGACTTTGTCCTGGTCTTCAGAGAACACATCTGTGAAAGAGATTCTGTTCCTAAGGTGAAGTTCTAAAGTTACCTCCTGTTTCTAATACAGTTTTTAATTGTGTGTTAAACTGTGCCTTAACTGGACATTATTTTCCCAACCAGCTACACAGCTAGAAGAGATTTCACTATATTCCTACACTTGAAATAGAAACATTGATCAAGATTTTGCTAAAACTAGCTGTAGCAAGGTGCTTGGAGCATAAGTGGGAATTTACCTGATGACATGGACAGTCCCAGGACTGACCTCTGGGAAGCTCTCTGTATCCAGGTAGGGATCTACACTCATTAGAAACCAACAGAACTGAAAGCACCCTGCATATTGGTCACTTCCAGAGACTCCAGACAGGCATTTCCATCTGCTGATGTTTTTAGTGTGTGCAGAGACTGGCTGGTGCTGTACCAGTCCTGGTGAGACACTGGCTCCTGTTGGCAGCAGCAGCAGCTGCTTCTGTGCCATCAGTCATTCACACAGGCACCCGCAGAATGGCTGATGGAACTTATGGGAGACAGCAGCAGAAATCCTTCTTCAATTTCCTATGTTATTATCATCGTTCATCTGGTTTGCTTGCTTGTCTCATGTCTCCCAGGACTGATTTTGAGAGCAATTTTTCTACTGGGTTGATTTCTGTCTGCAGGACTATCTGCCTCTCTCAGGCTGATCAGGAAAGTGGAAATGAGATTCCACTGAAATGGATTCATTAAAAGATTAGCAAGATCAGACAAACTGTAACTATTTTGTGCCTTCCTTGTTGAATGCAAAGAACTGTGCTAACAACAGAGCCGAAGGCCAGCCCTTTTCTGGAAGCATTCAATATTGCTCCATCATCTCTTCTGGACTGGTCAGCAGCTCTCTGCCAGTAAATGGATGACAGCTTCTACAAGTTTCTGTTGCTTTACTGTCTCACACACACACACAGAAAAAAAGGACTTTTGTGACAAGCAAGAAATTTCAAACCCAGCAGAGCTTTGCTTTGTTTCAGGAGGGCAGGCTGAGGGTGACTGCTCTGATGGGAGAGCACACCAGGCAAAGGGGACCTTTGTTTTTAATGCACCAGAGCTTTGCAACGGCCAGTGATGGTTCTGTGATGTTACTGGAAAGAGAGATGTATTTCCAGCTCCCCTCCCCTAAGATTTTCAAAGCTGGTTTCCAGGAGTGTCTAAGCTACTCACAGCCACTCTCTGAAGTGCTCAGGCAATGGGTGAGAGCTTTTGGGACTGTCTGTGGTACCCAGATGTGCATGAAGAGGACTAGGAGCTATGGATCTCACAGGAAAAAAAAATCTTCCCCACTGAATCATGTTTACCTTGGCTGCACTGGAAACTGCTGTCACAGGGTTGATGCCAGACATAAACAACTACAATCTTCCCCCTTGTATTTCTTGCTGCCTGCTTTTGTTTCCAGCTGATGAAAAAAAGACAAACAGAACAGCAGCAAAGAAAGCACAAAACCAAAGTATGGTGGCAGTTGAGAGAGAGCAGACAGAAGGCAGATCAGGAGCTCCTGTCCTTCCCATCTCAGAGCACATGAGCAGTCGTTGACATTAGAAACAGCAAACACAGAACTGCTGTAAGGATGCTCTGTTTCAAGGAACATCCGACCAAGGAACACAGCCCTTGGGGTGGTCATCCAGGGCAAGGATGAACCAAGATCTGAGCAGTTATCTGTGTAACAAGAATAACAGAATTTTAATAGTTAATGATCTTGTGTGTATGGAAATGATGTAACAAGGCATGTTCCTCATTTAAGCCAGCCAAGACTAGGAGAAACCCTCTTAGAAATGCAGATTGGCCAGAGGAGCTGAAAGCAAGGCTCCCCAGGGCTCCTGGGGAGGTACTAGGAGCTCCCTGGTTGCTGAAGATCTGTTTGACCAGATGGACCACGGGCCTCTGCTTACCTGTAGCAGTACACTGCCCTTTTCCCCCTGAGCTTCCCATTATTCCTCTGGTGCATCGATTCAAGCACCCAACAGGACAGCTGCCACAAGCCCACCCAGCTCAGCTGGTGACCAGCCTGTGTCACACACTCCTGCCTCTGGCTGCCACCAGCACCAGGGTGCACCCATCTCTGGGAAGGAGAACAAAAAAGGGGTGCTAAACCACTTAGGAGAGCATTTAGGAAATAGGTTTCATTACATTATATGCAAAATCTGTTTGCAGCTTGAAGACACAGGCTATTTGTGACAGGAATTTTTACTACTGGAGATAATGAGCCAGTTTTCACCAAAGTGTACATCTGCTGCCTGCATGCAGGGGCTCATGGACTGCCAGAGCACAGCTCATCACTGCTGAATGCTCTGCTAACACTGCAAACAAACAGTGATGACATTTAGAGTATTGTTTAACTGAGGGAGGAAATTTAAGTCACTTCCATGGTATTATCTAACAGGGAGTAAACCTCTGCAAATAGTACATCACAACTCCAGCAGCAGCCTGTAATGTCTTTAAGCTACATCTTTAAATTATGAATAATGCCTATTAAAAAATCATACCTCTTACTTGTGGTAAGCATCTCTGGATGAAGGCACTGTCAGAATAATTACAGCCTAGATCATGAATCCTCATCTTGTGAACAGTTTGTAGGATCAGTGCACCCATTATAATAGTTTATTGCAGATTTAAAAATGAACATGCTGCTAGTTCTTCCCCCCAACAATTTTTCCACTTAGAAATGGAGTTAAGCACTTTCTGAGTCTATAATGGAGGATCTGAAAGTGTAAGAAATGAGTAAGATGTGCATTTTAAAAAAGTCCTTTGTAACTTTGAGAAAATTTTTTCTCTAGGAAAAGATTTACTTATCTGGTAGCAAGGTAACTTCCAGATGTGATATGAGTGGGACATCTCCTTTCTGTCCCTGTAGCCAAGAGGAGGCCCTCTGTTTGGTGTCCCTGATTCCACATTGGTGTCTGTGTGTTTATTTCTGCAGCAATGCAAGAAGTGTGTGAAAGAAAGCCTCCAAGCAGTACCAGTCAGTGTGAAGAAAAGCCAGTTAGTTTGGCTTTCAAGTTAAAGTGCAAAAAACTCTTATGCTAATCATAGAATCATAGAATCACAGAATGGTTTGGGTTGCAAAGGACCTTAAAGGCCATCCAGTTCCAACCCCCCATACCATGGGCAGGGACACCTCCCACTAGAGCAGGTTTCTCCAAGCCTCATCCAACCTGGCCTTGAGCACTTCCAGGAAGGGGGCAGCCACAGCTTCCCTGGACAGCCAGGGCCAGTGTCTCACCACCCTCACAGGAAAGAATGTCTTCATAATATCCAGTTTAAATCTACCCTCTCTCAGTCTGAAAGTGTTACATCTTGCTCAAGTCCCTCATGGTGCACGTATCCCTGAATTCCAGTGAGAGTAAGAGCACAGAACACCCTTCTGTACAAGCTCATGCTGGTCCTGGTGAGGCTCCCCAGGGCCTCCATCCAGCTGCTCTCCCACAAGAGCTGTGCAAACAGGGATTCAGGCTTCCAAACTCAAAGGTGCAACCTGGCACCACGAGGCAGGGACACTGGCATGGCATGGCAGGACCAATGGATATTTCTTGTTTCAGACAGTGTGTGGGACAGAAACACCAAACAGAACTGCCAGGTCACTTATTTAACCTCAAAAATGCCATCTTCTGTATCTGCCTCCATGAAGGAGGAGAGAAACAGCCTCTGGCCAGGTTTACACTGTAAGTGAATTAGCAGCACCTTTCTTAGGGCTTGCAGGAGGAAAGATAACCACCAGAGCAGCACCACACGAGGATGGGAACTTCTGGCAGCTTAGCTCCAGCTTTCTGAAAGAACAGGCAGGCTGCAGGTGAGCAAAGCAGACACAGAAAAGGGTTGATACCATTTCCTAATGCATTTTTCTTCCTCAACAAATGTAAAGTTTGCTAATGGGGAGAGACTGACCCCGCTGAAAAATAAGGGAAGAAGGGTAACAGCAGCACGAGTTTTCACCTACTGCCAAGATCTCAGAAGCCCTCCTCCAGCTCACTCCAGCAACAGTATCCTTCATATAGGCCTGTCCCTAGAGCTGTACCCAGATCTGCCCATTTTCCACACATATGGAATGTGAAAAGGACTGAGAGGTCTGGTTCCAGCCAACTGAGGCTGGTGGGGCACAGCTCACCCCCTGGAGCCTCGGGCAATGCCAGCTGCAGCAGTGGGGCTCCTCCTGCACCCATCCCCAGGCAGCCACCTCGTACAACCCCATTCACCACTTAACCACCAGGTCCTTCCAGGGAACTGCAAATACTGTCTGCAGGCCTCAGATGGACAGCAGCCCTCCTCCAAAGTGGGACTGAACCCCAGATGAATGCCTTGGCCATCATCTCAAGAGCCAAGTGGCTGTTCCTCCCAGATTACCTTGATCTGTAGCAAGGGTGAAATGTTTTCTTGAGAAGAGGTACTGGGTGTTCAGCTCTGGGGATGTGTGGAAGAGCTGGGAACTGGTTAGCTGCCTCCTGCAGAGTGCTCCAAACACCAGTTTGCTGTGCCCAAAGGCAACAGTGGTGGTACCACCAGTGCCTCAGAGCACTAGGGATGAGATGGAAGTACCTCTGAGCTGCTGCAGCACTCAGAAAATAGACCAGTATCACTGTGGGACCATCCCAGTCTGCCAAGGAAGGTGCTCCACAGTTCATAGAATCATGGTGACTGGAAAGGAGCTTCAAGATCATTGAGGCTAACTGTCAGTCCTACACCACCTTAACCAATAAAGCATTTCCCAAAGTGCCACATGTACCCATTTTTTAAATACCTCCAGGGATGGAGGTTTTGGTACATATGGTAGATCTCAGGAATGCCAGGACTTTTGTGTGCTCGTGTGTAGCCAGAGACCCAGTTTAACCAGTGCACCTTTTCCCAGGGAATTCAAGCCACATTTACCTCCCCATGCTCTGCTTCAGCTGTTGGAGAGATGTCTCCAGGACAGTAAGAGGTTTCTGGGGACTGGCTGAATCCCTACCTATCTGACTGAAGTCTGCAGCTCATCATGCTACAAGAACACACCTATAATGAGAATACATCTCAAAATTTAATTTAATAGGTTGCATTTACCACAAACTACCGAGTTTAAACCAAGAAAAACTGGTAAACACTCTAGCTGTACCTCCCACTCTGCACAGCATCTGAGGTAGCCAATCTTCTTTTCCAGAAGTTTATTCCCCATGAAGCAGCCAGCTGCTGCTAATATCAAGCTCATCTGTTCTGAACATTAACTCTAATTCCCACTTTCTTGGTGGGCCTTTGTCATAGAAACCTTCCTTAGCAACAGGGAAGCAGAGCAGCAGCAGCAGCAGCTCCAGCCAGAGGCATCGAAGAGGCAGCCTGGGCCCTCCCTGTGCTATGTCACCTTGTGTAACCAAGGTGTAAACAAGAGGTGAGTATTTCCAGCAGAAATATACCTGACTACCCTGACCACATCCCCAGCCTGCACCATCAGTCATGATGCTCACTGGCCAGAGGATAATGGTCTCTATTGTAGCTAAGTCTAGGGGTAGTACTGCTGCCAGGGTGATGCCCAGGTGCCCTAGCTCTGTTGCTACCACCAGGTTCTGCTCTGTCTCCACTTAACTGTTTCTTTTACTGGTTAGAAAAGCAGCATTTCTCAAAATGGAGAAAAGGAGGCTGTAAAGGGAAAAGCAGTGGCATTTTTGATGTGCTGTGCAAGTGAAGGGACAATCCCTCAGGCCTGTACCACCACTGGTAGACAGAATGCAGAAATGCAGACAAGAAACACTGCCACTTCACATTCCTAACTAAGTGGTGCTCAGGCTGTAAAAGAAGTGGTGAAGGATGAGGGACAGCACTGTTATTGCTTTTGTATCCTCCTCCCCCAGGTTTGTGCCTTTCTGTTTGCAATAGCTTTACTTTGACAGAGGGATGAAGCAGAATGGGCGTTGCTCTGAATGTTCCACTTTGGGATGAAGAGCTGACAGCTGCTCTGCAGACAGAGGGAACTTGGCTCTGCCTGTGCTGCAAAGCAGGTCTGAAGTGGAAATATCTCACAGCAAGGGAGGTCAGCCCAGGCCCAGAGCCAAGCAAGGGGCTACCTACTTCCCTTGCAGAACCTGCTGATGTGGAGGACAGGTGTCCTAACAAAAACCTACCTGGCTGCGTTCTTTCTGAAGAGCCAGGACAAGGACAAGCACACAGAGGCACTGAGGCAGGTGTAACCCCTCAGCCACCTTGAGGAACCAGTGACTTTCTTTGCATTCTCTGACTCACCCTGGCACAAAGACACCCAGTAAGCCCCGTGCTGCTACCAGCATCACTCTGTGACTCACTGGTAAACCTGCACTGCTCTCACTTCCAATCCTCCCTGCCAGGTTTTCATTATCTGCTCTGCTGCTTGAGCAGCAGATAATCATCTCGAGGAAGAGCCCCAGTGGTCTGCATCTCCAAACACTTCTCCTCTGCTCAACTGTCACAGCACCAGGACATCATTACCTGCTAGCAGCTGACCTGAATTCACAAATCTGGCTTATAGGGAGTAGGGGAGAACCAACTCACCTACTTTGTCCTATTCAGTGGGAGCAAATACTTTTATCATTATGGGTCCCAGAATCTGCAGAATTTTTATTACATACAAAATCACAATTAGTAGGAGAGCACTTTTATTTTAGTTGTGTTTTATTTGCTAGTTTGGTTTTGCATTTTAGTGTTATCTTTGATCCAGTAACGAACATTTCTCCTCTAAGATAAGCAAAAATTTATTTCTGCCTCTGACCCTGAGAGGGTTTAAATAAAAGCACATTCATCCAGTGCCCAATTGAAGAACAGGTTTTACTAAATGATTTATTTGGTATGTTTTATCTCAAAGACATTTGGAAACTTGATTATATCAAAGGCTGCAATTTATAAAGTCCATTTTGTTCTAATGTAAAGACACAAATCTAAATTTTTAGAGAAATGCTTACTGAATTAAATAAAGGAATCTAATGGCTTTTATTATACATGCAAGTATTCTCACACAGAGATATGAATAATGACACATAAAAAGTTCACGGAAAAATGAAACATGATAAAGGTCAACTGTAACATATCTTTCACCAAGGGAGAGTTTCCAGACTTAGAATATTCTTGACACAAAATCCAAGGTGACTATTTGCTTCTAAAAGAAAGGCCACCCCCTAAGCATTAAGGATAAGTTGCACACGAATAGGCAGTTCCCAATTCCCAGGAATCTGTTACTGGCATGTGGTCAGGTAGCTCCATTCAGGTGCAAGTAATTGAAGAAAATAAACCTGCCTTCAAATCTGGTTTATTCCCTGGTTCTCTGGGTGCACAAGAAGTAACCCTGGATGATCTTGCTCTCCCTGGAGGAGTGGAGCTCTGTAGAACCACGTGTGGCAGAGCCATCCCTTACCTTCTTGGGGAACCAGGCAAAGGCACATGAAGCTGAGAGCTTAATTTTCTGCAGGCAGTAAAACTCCAAAGACCTGTTTTATGTGCATAAAAAACCCTGTAAATGTGATCCAACATAATGGCTATTCTTAGGTTTTCATTCTAATCACAGCCTCCAGAAAATTTTTTTACCTTTTCAATTTTTTTTTCTAAACAAACAGTAAAAAAAGAAGTGTTGCCCTCTGTTAATGTATTTGGAAATAATTTCTGCTATTTAAATTCTGATAAAATGAAAACATGTTACTACTTTATTCCTTATATTTTTGGCTCAAGGCAGGAATAATTCCTGTTTTGTGTACAAATTGGTGGGAAAAAATCATCTCCCCTTCTATCAGTTTAGCTAACCTCTTTATCTTATTTTTTTCCTTCTCTGTCATTACTAAATTCTCTGAGTTTTCAGTTTGCAGCCACCTAAGGTATCAGCACTGGTATTTTCTCACTCAGTACACCATCTGGAAGGAGTGATATTTTCATGGAGGGGATGGGAACAAGGTGCATTTTCCTCCACTCCCATTTATCTTTCAGGTGCTCTGTTGGAGCTCTGCAGAGGACAAGCTCTAGCAAGCAGATGGCTGAAAGCTTCCATGCAGGACAGGAGAGATCCCCCCTGCCTCTGCAGAGCTCACACTCTTAATCACAAAATCAGATGACCTTGGCCCTCTTAACCCATTATTTTCTGGCACTAAATATGGTTTCATAAGTAGCTTCAAGCACTGATTTCCAGTAGGAGGGCTGGGAAACATCCAGCATCCTACAACTTGTGTGCATGCAGCTCACACTTTCCCCATGGGCTGAGACAAACGATTAAAATGGGATTCCAGCAGAAGTCTGAGTAGCAGAAAGAAAATGGGGTTCATGGATGCAATTTTTTATCACTGTCTCACAATTCTGACCCTTTGGAAAGGAGAGAGATGGAAATCATAGATCTATTCCCAGAGCCTACATGATGACAGGAGTTATTACAGTGCTGGATGGTGCTTATCTTGTTCCTCGTGCACATTAAACCTCTTGCTAAATGGGAAATCTCACCCCTTGGAGACTGGGACAGCTTGACAATCACACTACATATTTGCATGTACTAAACACAGAATTGACACTGATATCTGCCTGACTACTTACTGTCCTCTCAATATCTACCCATCAGATGCTTTCTCAGGTATCATTTTATTCAGACAGCTGCAGTTGTTGTTGCACCTGCATGAAGTGGAAGAGCAAAGCAGCCAGAGCCCACGTGGCAAGAGGATGGCACCAGTGGAAGGGCCTAGAAAGAAGTGAGAATTATTTGCTCCGTAACAGCTCAAATCATCCTGCTGCTGTTCAGCACATTCAGCAAAGACTGTCAGCTTTTGCCATGCTAAAAGGACACAAGTTTGCAGGGAAGGGGATGGTAGACATAGCCATGAGCCTTTGTTTTTTTAATCAGACAGTTTAACTGAGTGGTTTGCTTTAGAGACTTCAAAACAAAAACCAAAACTCCCCCAAAATGAAGCTGGTCTATTAAGTGCATCATGTTTAATATTATATGCTATGTTTTTTTAGGAACTTTATTGAAGACAGTAAAATTTCAACAGCCACATTACTCCAAAATGCTCTGGAGCTTTTCTGAGGTGTTGAGATGCTAGCACAGCCCTTCTGCAGCCCTCCCAAAGCACGAAGGAAACTCTGATCCCCTCACCACCCACCTGACAACCCTTAACCAGGCTACAGAGACAGCTCTGAGACAGAAAATCTTCCTTGTTAGCCAGGAGGCTTGCTGGAAGGTGAAAATAAAACCTAAAAAGCATTTCAAAGTTGTGTCTGACTTCAAAGAGCCCTGCTGAGGGCCTGCACCTGCAGCTTTTCATGGTTTTGTGCTGTGTTTGACTGTTTATCATTAAGCCATTCATTCAGCCAGTTCTGCACAATAAGCCATTTAATAGATCTTGGGCTGAAAAGAGCTCAGCCTGCAGACATAGAAAGTTAAAATATAATCCTTCTTAAAGAAAGCTTTGATATCCCTGAAGATATTGTATTTTCAGAGGTAGTTACATATTCAACCTTTTTTCCTTCCTGTGGGCTTCTCAAGACTTAATAAATCTATGAGCTCCTATTGACCAAGCAGAGCAGGAGCACATATTGGAGCATCCCCCTGGAGCCTGGGATGAGCCAACCACCCCTGACAGTCTGCTGCTGGAGCAACACACACAGGGTCACATGGGAAACTTTCTTCACACACCTCTAGGTCTAGGAAGCTCTAATTATAGAAATGGCTACAAAACCTTCAATAAACCTGATTCTCACTGAATCAGTGAAGCTTCTGATTTCTACCACCAAGGACTTGGCTCAGTCTCATTAGATTTCAAAAACTGTATTGAAATATGTAAAAATCTTTCTTAGCTATCTGCCCATCCTTGTTATATAGCCTCCATTAACAAAGTATTGGAGAGCTTCATGATTTGTAACATATTTGTACTCACAGTACCATACTGGGATGAAGAAATGCTGGTTTCTTCCTTTCATAGGCTGGAAAATGAGGCAGAGAGAATGAAAAGTCTGATCTGCCAAAGAATATAGGACCAGGCTCCAAAAACAAGACCCTCAAACTCACATCTTCAAGTGTTCCTGAAAACCCACCAGGGCCTTAGTCAAAAGTTTGTCTCAAATGCTCGGTGCCATCTTCACCCCTTATGCACCCCAGAGTGCTGGAAAAAAGTCACCCATCAGCAGGTCAATGTGCAGGACAGAAAAGAAATGAGATGCTCTGAAGTTCTGATAGCATACCACATCAGAGAGTCCCATTTAGTGCAACACAGCGCACCTACACTCTTTATCCTAATAGGCCTTTTTGGACTATGCAGAAATCTTTTGCCTTTCACCCTTGGCAGCAGCAGCACCCAGGCCAGTGTGTGTCTGTAGGGATATTTTAAACCTGCCTTACCTTCTCAGACACTTTGTGGGCAGAAGTAACAGAAAGTTATAGATGAAAGGGATATTATGTGGTTGTGTGACTATCACATAATGGAACACTCTCTCTGAGTAATTGCATAAAAAGCAATTTTGTGGGTTCTACTGAATAAGTCAAGATAATTTAAACCTCCATAAAAGGATAGTGAAAATAAAAAATAACTCTTTTACAGGAAGACACCCCCTCACATAAAGAAAGCTAGAGGCACATTTACAGATGTATTTTAATTTCAGCTTTCAGAAAACATTGCTACATTTCAAAAGGAAGAAACTTTGTCCAGATAGCCCAATTATTTATTTCATAGCATACAAGTTCTGAATATTGTGCATATATGATATCAATACACATTCAGTTTTGGACAAAGTCTCTCCTCTCCTTGAAATGAGGGAACATCTGCAAAAATACAGCGTGGGTGAGGGGAAGAGGAGTCAGAAGCCCACAGGAACAAGTTTGGAGGGATATCAAAGATTTCTGGAAGTAAAAAGCTCGAAGGAAAAAGCCCTGTTCAAAAAAATATTTCGGGACACACAAGAGAAGGGGACAGTAAAACTTTTTTGTGCATCAGGTCTGTCTCCTTGCTACTGTACTTACTCCTGTGTCACCTACTTCCATTCCACACACTTACCAATTTAAAAATCAGACCAATTTTTTCCCCAGGTTGTCCAGGGAGAGGGATATTGCAGACCCACACCAGGGCCCCATCAATGCCGTCTACAGAGCCAAAATGCAAGTGTTGGATACAGTTGGCTTTTTGTGGGATTTTGGTTTTATTTTGTTTGTTTGTTTGTTTTAAAGGGGAGCAATCTACCCATTTACCCTAATCTACTCAGAATCTCTGGCAGATCTGGAGAGTCAGGCTTGGATCCCAGTCCTCTGCTTAGCCAAGTATTATCAGAAATGACAAACATGCCTCTGAAGATGAAAGTATTGCAAACACACCCCAAGCCACAGTGTCTAGATTTAGGGACTGCTTTGTTCTCTAATTTTAGCTCCTTTAGTTTTTCCATTTTAAAGGAAAGCTCATCATATCTTTCACAAGGTGAGGATTTTGTGGGCAGTGCTATTGTTAGGGGAAAAAAAATCCCAAGAAAATAATGACAAGCATAATTCAGTGTGGTTCTCACAAAACCCACACACAGTGTCAGGGAGCCAGTTTCTGATCTCATTTGCACTGGGGCAAAGCCATAGCAATGGCACTGCCTGCTGTAGAGGAGTCAGGCAGCCAGCACAGCCTCCCTGGGCAGCATTTTGTGGCACCAGAGATCCAACCTCTCTGGGCAAACAGGAGAGATCTAGGCTGCTACTTGGAAATAGCAGTGATGTATTTATGCATCTGACAAAAGATTTTCCTGATCATGAAAGCAGGCCAGGAGACACTAGGGTACTTACTGCTTCAGCCAGATGTCAGTGAGACTTTGCTGGGTGCCTGGGTGCAGGAGGACACCAGGGTGAGGGGCCTACAGTCCTGGTGCTCCCCAGCACAGCCACTTGGATAAAGTCACTGCCCTGGGCCATCAGGGTTTCCTGCAGACCCACCATTTTTTGTCCTGGGCTGTGGCTGGTGTCAGCTGGGACATGTTCTGGGGAGTGCTGCAGTGCTCAGTGCTGAGCCAGACCCAGGGCTGGTGACCCACCCAGAAACATCAGTGAGAGTCAGGATTTCTTCTCTCCAGGCTGCCCTTCTGTCTGCAGTTCATTTGTAAGAGCAATGTCCCTTTGCACCTTTCTAGATAGCAGCTGAACAGATTTTAACAACAGTTTCAAAATGCTGTCTTTTCACAGTGCTTCTCTGATAGCAAACACTTTGGTTTGTACCTGTGACACAAGGCACTGTGTGTCCTTGCAGCATCACAAAGTGCCCGTGGAGGCACAAAGAAGGCTGGATGTAAGCCAGCAGCAGCTTTGGGAAGACAGGCCAGTGGGACAGCCTGACTCCCACTTTTGCACAGCAAATGGCTATGTACTTGTGCCACCAAACCCCCACCCCATTCCCCTCCAAACCATTTGGTGACTTGCTGTTTGCTCTAGGTCTAAGGGGGAAGAATAATTAAATACAATGCAGCCATTGTGTGAATGTGTCTAACAGAACAAGTCATTATTTTTTGTACTTCATGCTTTCAAGAAATCAAGCCTGTGAATCATTGCAGCAGAGGAAAGCACAACCACTCTGAAGAGACACAGATACTATCACTAGCTTGGCATTCCCTGCCCCCTCACTGAGCCCTGTGGCATCTCAGTTGTCACTAAATGATGTGCTTACCCTTCAAGCTTTTGCTTCTGAGACATATTTCCCTGTGTTTTAAAAGATGGAGCTCACACTCACCCGGGCTCATCCTCTGAATTTAAATCATCTTCCAGGCTTGTGAAGGTGATAACTTCTTTTTGAATAGCCGCATCACAGTGATATGTAGCCTCTTGTTCACATGTGTTTCCATTTACATAAATAAGGGATACCATCTGCAAGCACAGTCAGAACAGAAGAGCTGCATAAGAAACAGAAAAAAAAAACCCAGACCAGGAGCTGAAGAGGTTGAGGGTTACAAACAGGGCTGTAAGGCATGGCTTCAGTCTTTAGCCTACCAAAATAGTTGACAGACCCCATAAGCCTACACTAAGGTATCTATCTGACACTGTTTCATGACCCATTTCATCTGGCAGGTCTGCAGAAAAATTCTCAGTCCATTTTAGGTCAGAAACTGCAGGCTAGACAGCTACAAAGGAAGTTGACCCCAAGTCAGGACCAACAATATTTAGGCTAGAGACACCAAATGTATGCCATGGCTTATTTGAGACAATGCCAAGATCAGTGCCAAGGTCCTACCTTCTAATGACCCTAGAATGTTATTTTGCATCAGATTTTAGAGGTGGTACAAGGAACAACAGATTTATTTGCATTATTTCATCTGGAACAGAGACAAGAGCAAGACCTGGTCTCTCCATACAAGCTGCAGCCCCAACATGTGCTCATGTTCTACAGCTCAACACTAGACCTCTAATATTTCCATCACAAAACACAACTGGGCTTTCAAGGAATGTCCTTTTGGTCCCTGTCCTGACACTGAGAGTGTATTCAAGCCTAGTCAGTCAGGGGAGGGAAGAGGGAGCATGCCATGCTTTTTACATCTTCTTTTCTTTAGTCTGCTCTCCTTAATTTGGATAAATTTGCAAGTGTGCACTCACTGTGGGTCACACCTACCCACCAACACATTGTTGGGATCCAAAGAGATGTTAGTGAGTTTGCATAGATTACAGTATTTTTCTTAGAGAAGTCACAAATGGTTGACATTTTAGTCGTATAATTAGCACCCATAAAAACCCCTCATTCTAAGAATAGTCCCAGGAAACTGAAATATGGAGTGGGAGCTTATAAAATTCTATCAGTTGTGTCATCTCTTTGGAGAAAAACCTGCCAACTGGCCTTAAATTGTCACTCAAACATACAGTAAATGCTGGAAAGTAGATTTGTAGAACAGTTTTACTCCAGCCTCCTTAGAAATCTAAAAAATATCCCTTACTGGCTTACTCTTCAGCAAAGCTGAAGTATGAGACATCAGGGGTGAAGATTTTTTTGGCTGATTAATTAACTTTCTAATTGCACTTGGCTGCCATATCTGAGCACTGAAGGACAAAGAAGCAACATCCAGTCACAAATAGAGGTGACCAGGGTACAGCATGTACACATTGGCAGAAAGGATCTAAGAAGCTGATGAGCAGTAATTGGCACTGGAATTTGCACAGGTCCATTAAAAGCAAAATTTTGTGTAGATATGGGGTAGAATTTTGGGGGAAACAAGCCCAACTATGTGGGCTTGTATTAACTGAAGGGCTGTTAGTCACAAAGAGCACATTTTACAACCAAAAATCAAAACTTAAATCCAAACTTACTTCACTTCAAGATAAAGTCTTTTTGCTGCTGCTGCTGCTGGTTGGTTGCACGCCCTGGGGTTGCCATCAGGCAAACTGATTATTGTCCAGGCTGATAAAGAGCAGCTTACAAGGCAGCCCCACCACGGAGCCCTTGCTCCAGCATGAGGTGAGGCTCAAGAGATGCTCCTGCCATCCATGGCCAGCAGCCTCCAGCCCTCTGCATCACTGCTGCATGACACAGAGCCTGTGAAGGTCAGTCATGCCTGACCACTTTTTTTTAGTAGACGAAAACTTAGGTAGTCCATGTATTGCAATGAGCTCTCTCCCTTAGGCCCATAATCTTAATCATCCTTTTAATATTGTGCTGTTGATGTGGGATTTAGGCTTCTTTATCACTTTCGTTCTTAGCTCTGCTGTTTGGAGTGTGTAAATATTTTGGGATTGATGCAAGTCACTGCTCTTTTTCTTCTCAGCCAAACACCCATCTTCTTTGTGTGCATCTCTCTCAAAAGAGGTTTATATGGTAGATTAGCCTTGCTTTCACACAACATTTAGGTAAATACAGAGAATATAAAAAAGCCATCTTGCTGAAGTGGCTTGCTTCTCCCTTCTTCCCATGATAACCTGCATTTTGCTGAAGACATCATGTTTCTAACCTCAAGGTAAACCTTTGGTCAAGGTCTATGATGAAAATTAGGTATGACATAAGTGAATATGAGTTTCTCAGGGCCCACACATCAGTTTGTTCTCCCAGCTGCAGAGGTACACATCTGTATAATAAACCAAAGTTTATATTATAATAAACTAAAGTTAAGGTCCATGGTGCTCATTCTTTGCATCTGTAAGTTAAGCAACACAGATCATCTTGGAAAAATCCTCCCAAGTAGCAAATAAATTAGTTAATAAATCAGTCTCACTCTTGTGGCATTGAATTCACAGCAAGGGAAGGAAGTTTCCAGGAAACAGTATATTTTGATATTTGGGAAATAATCTGATCCCACTGGGAAACCTAAAAGATCACCTGCAAATTACAGTTAAAGATTCTGTAATGAAGATGAGCCAATATATGGCAAGGTGTGAGGATATGAAGGTAAAGCAGTAGGCTGCATTTATAACAGCATGCAAAGGAAATCTGTGGGACAGACTTAGAAGGACAGATTCAGATTAGAACATGCAGTTCAAGTCACTGGGAAAAAAGCAGTGGTTGTTTTCAACTCTTTGCTGTGTTTATGAGCTCTTAAGTGCTTTATAGACACTGCTTCAAAGAAGGGCTTGGAAAGCTGCTTTGATTGCTAGAGTGGATAATATCACCTTAATTATTATCTCATCTCCAACTAAAGCTTAGACAATGTTTCAGAGGAAGGAAAGTGCTCAACATATTCTGTGATATTAAACATCTCAGCAAATCACTCAAAGTGGGACCATTTCAAGCTACCATAAATTCTTGCAAAGATTTCTCAACATGAGGAGCTTGCTTGGTGAGAGTAAAGGTCCCACGAATTTTCCTTCCTCTGGAACAAAGGCACAGCCTTTTAAAGGCTTTGACAACGTCCCCTAGTATGGGGTTCTGAGAAACCATACTGTGCTGAACCCAGCCCCTTCATGAAGGGCTGAAGGCACTGCATGCTCACCACAAAATCCTACTCTGGAGAGCAGAACCACAGTCCTACACTGGAACAGACACAAGCAGGGAATTAAGAATTTCATTGCTACCAGTAGATATACATATCATTATGTTTTCTCTGAAAATGCCTGATCATTTGTCATTTTTCTTAAATAATTCTGCAATTTGAAAGAAGCTCAGATGTAGCTGAGCACTCAATTACCCACTTGAAGTGAAGGAGCACAGTGTTCCCGTGTAGTCTCCTGTAGTTCTGAGGTGCTCAGTAACAAACTGGAACAGGATTTCATTTGCTTTCTCAGAAAATCCCAGGCTCTTCAGCTAAAAGTGAAGAGTCTGTAAGGAAAAGAAGAAACACAAAGAAAAGCAATAGAAGAATACCCTGCTGAAATTCAAATGGCTCACACGGTTTTTGTCTCTGCCTGATGACAGCCCGGTCTAAACGCACAGCTCATCAAGCACAATTGTCTCATTCTCTTTGGAGCTTTCCTCCTTCTGGCAATCTTTGATTCTTTCATTGCAGAACACTACATAACAAGATGGCCCTTTGTTGCCTTGTTTCATCTTGAGAAACAAAAACCCCCATATTTTGTCATGCAGATTTTGAGGTAAACAAAAAAAAAAACAAAAACGCAGCCTCACTCTAATTTAATTTCAAACATTAGCTAACACACAGGGGAGACTGCACCTTTTTGATACATGAGAATATATGGAAGGGCAGTCTCAAACTAGAATGTCCTTGGCCAGCTCCAGATGTGAATGTGTCCAGATTTCAAACCATGGGATTCTTGGCTAAGCTCACTAGAAACACAAGGGCAACCATGAAGGTCCAAGGGAGAGGCAAACTTAAAAAAAAATAAATCTCTGAACAGGAAAATTGTCAAATCTTAACTTATTAAGGAGGGTAAAAATTTCAGCCAGCAAATAGGAACCCTAGAGGACACACTCCCATTTTGCCTATGACACAGATGTTCTCCATGTCTCAATAAGTAACTGAGTTATCAAAGCAGCAGATAACTTCCCCTCCTCTGTGCCAAATCCTTATCAATGTGAGAGCGTTAAATTCCACCCCAGCACAGCTGTGGTCAACAGTCAGAGCTCTTACCAGGAGGAAACAGAACAGAAATTGTAGCTGGCTTTTAGGCTTTCCACAGATCCAAAAGCATGGATCCCCTACATTCATTGCAATAGGAACGATATGGATTTTTCTTTCAGAAAGATGAGAGGTTTTTTTGCACTCTCACTACATAACAGTGTTGACATTTTGCCAGGTCTTAAGTTTCAAGGCAAATTATCTTCAGAGATACAAGCTATTAGTTCAGGAGAGATAGTGATTTAGAATTTAAATAATTCCAAAGGGTCAGATTAGTATTAGGCCAACACCTTAACTGGCCAACATTAGTTATTTTCAATGTGTGCTCATCTCTCTAGACCAGCTGGGAAACGAGGCCAATAACACACCTCTATCCAGCTTAGACTGATTAAAGCACAGTTTGACCTTAAAGATATATTGCTTCCTATTACTAGAATTCTTGTGGCTCTGTAGGAAGGAGAGTAAACATTGCAGAGTTATTAAATTTCTACCTCAAGATACAACTCTGAGGAATGGCTACTTAATCATAAACAAAGAACACAAGAAGTTCCATTTAATGGCGTGTTTTGCAATGAAATACAAAAGTTTACAACAGCCTGTAACATCTAGGCCAAAGCAACTCATCTCTACAAGCATCTCCAAACTTGTAATGGACAAAAAATGACCAGATTTAAAAGTGTAATGTGTCTGACAAATATAACTCGGCCCCCAAATTCCCTGACATTTTTTCCCTTACCATCACCATCTTTTCCAATTGGATTTAAATGACTAATCTCCCCTTTAAAAGGTTGGCTCGATATTTATGTTGGTTATTAAGGTCATGGAGTCAAGAAATGAGAACACTAATTTCTGCAAGCAGATTGCCTGACATTTCAGTGAGATTGAAAATTCCATCAATATGGCACATTTTTCTTAGCAAAAAGTTCATGTATTTTCTCAGGCATTAATCAGAAAGAAGTCAATCCTGAATGACAAATAACAACCACCTGGATTCCCGACACTGTGTCATACAGTCTCACCATTCATGCAACAGGGAGTCACAGATTACACAGTAAAAGAAAAATCCAGCATGCTCTCCTGTGCAAACCTCAGATCTGCCTGGAAAAAGTTGGGAATATGCTAAACAGAAGGGATGAATTCAGGGATGCAGAGGAATGGCCAGTCATTAGGAGCCACTGCACAGCCACAGGAGAAGGAGCAAATGTGTTGGGGGGTCAGAGGAACCTTCTGCAATAAGCTGGATCCATGTCTCCTCTATAGCAACAGGAGGTAGGCAAAAAGGAGGATTATCCTGGTCCCTGGTCCAGGTAGCCATGTGGATGAGACCATAAGACCAAGCTGAGTTCCTGCTTATTGATAGAATGGGGCACATGAAGTGGTCAGAGTGTTGGGACATGTCAGAGCCAGCTGAACATCATCTCTCTTTAATTGCAGCTTTTTAAAACTCTGCTCTCAGAATATCCACCCTCTTCTCCTTTGCTGCAAGAGGATGTGAACCTCTCCTTTTTGCCTCTGTTTTGGAACCTTCAACCACATCAAACTGCACCAAGAACCTTTTTGGCTTGAAAGGAGATTGGGAAATACAACCCTAAGTGTGTTTCAGTCAAATGGTTATTTAATGAGTCTAATGACTCGTGTGGAAGCTGCAGTTAAGAGTCAATAATGGCTTTTAAGGCATTTTCCTGAGAGTTTGACAAATAGACATTTAACACAAGGGTGGTTCCTCTCTTAGAGAAGAAAGTTTGAGTAACATGGTCATGCTGGGAATCACAGGTAAACCAGCCAGCTCTCCAGCTCTACTGCAAACAGTGAATAAACATAGAATAGCAGTGTGGAATATATATTAGGCACTTAGAAGAGAATAATCTCAGGGTGAAACCATTTAGTCCTTCTAGAGATTTAAATTGAAAAAAATAAGGCACTGGAATGACTCGTGGATATATGGAAAGTTGAGGACTACTGGCACTCTTTTGCATGAAGGACAGTTTTCCTTTCCAAGATCCCCCAATAAATATATATGCTGTTGAAAAAAACCAATAACATGCACATAGAACAGAGTAAGGAATAAGTTATGGGGAAAAAAAAAAAAGCCACACAACAAAATAACAGTTTTAAACTGCTCATTAATTAAAAGAAATTACTCCCTTCAGTATACCAGCTGCAGTCTCTCTCTGCCATTCATAGAGCTGTGACTTTTTTTTTTTTTTTTTCAATTTCTTAATGTGTAATTAAATTTTTGTCTGTGATTTATGGAAAGCATGTTAGCCTAGAAGTCCTCTGGATGTTGAAACATGGAATACATGCTGCACTGCTGCTGTGCCCTGCTCCCACTGTCCGGCACCGCCACACAGCCCTGAGGACAGTACCATGTGCTGGCCTGGGAAAAGATATCTCCATTATCCACCAATTACTGGCTGGTTTTGTT
Organism: Florisuga fusca; assembly: GCA_038090715.1. Lineage (NCBI taxonomy): Eukaryota > Metazoa > Chordata > Aves > Apodiformes > Trochilidae > Florisuga > Florisuga fusca. Next base: position 7,342,101 of record JAAWXA010000015.1, on the reverse strand, counting down.
GGTAACAGCCACCTTCTCATGTGCTCTCCAGATAGTTGTTTTGCAATGTGTTACAATTGCCAAAAAAACCAAAAACAACAAAAAAAAACCCCACAAACAAACAAAAAAAAGACTGGGACCCCTTTGAGTTTTGTCCTTCTTCTGGAGTTTAAAAGGAATGGAATTAGTTTTGTATACATCCCCTATATATATATATATATAGATATATAAATGGCATGAAAAGGAAGGGTACATGCTAACTGCGTCAATGAGTCAGTGCTCAATCATCTGCCATGCCTGAGGTTTCAGTATTTTACAGAATTTTATATTTTTTTCTTGTTTAAGAATAGAACATTGTTAAATTTAAACCAAAATACAACAGAATAATCACAAATAGGTACTGAATATGGTTGCCTCAACTCACCTGCTAAATCTACTGACACTTTCTGAAAACTTCAGGGGGAATAAAAGCCACACAAACTTCAGAAAGCGCAAAAGAATTCGATTTGAATTAGGAAATAATTATAATCTTTTTTCTAATAATTTAATTTAAAATATCTCCATTGGTCCATTTCCATACATCCTTGTACCATTCATGGGATTTATGAGCTCCCTCTCGTGGCCATGTTAACAGTTATGGGCTGGTTTTCTCCAGGTGGAGATTACTGGGAGACAGGAAGGGCAGTTGGTGAAACCAGAATTGATTTTAGTCTCTTGGGTAGAGCTGAGTCACCAGAGCTCCTGCTGAATCTGAATCATCTGAGAGATGATTCTGGGCTGCTTCGGGGCATCTGGGAACTGAGCAGCAGCCAAACACGGTGCCCAAGGAGGGTGAGAGGTGCTCCAGCTGGTGGGCTCCTACAGCCCCAGACACCCGTGGCTTTGTGTGCTGATGTCCCTGCTGCTCCTCAGGGCAGCCCAGGTGCAAGGTGCCCCCCAGGAAGCCTGAGCTGCCCTCATGGCATGAGTTTTCAAGGCTGCTCCAGTGTGTGACAGACCACCAGCTAAGGTTGAAGGTGACACAAGACAACTGCTGTGCTGCCAAAGCCTGCAGAACCCCAGTGTAAGCTCTCCTCCTCACACCCCTCCAAATGCCATGGATGCTTCTACCTCCTGCATGCTCAGCCACTCCCAGGGCACAGTGCAGAGGTCTATCCACAGCACAACACTTCAGGTGACAGAGGGGACAGGGTGCAGGCACACCCACCGCCTGGCTCAGAGGGATACACAGCCCCAAGGAACACCCTGCATGTCCTGGTGTGCTGGCTGCTCCTGGTTACAGAAGGCACACCGGGCTGGTTTGCTCCAGTGCTGGCTGTCCCCCTGTCCAAGGCAAGGGTGATTTCTACAGATCAACTAATAAGCAGAGAAAGAAATACCCAGCTACCACACCCATCTCTAGAATGGGTTACAAGGAGGTAATGGCTCCAGATTACCCAGAGGTAATGGGCAGCAGGGAGATTTGCGAAGCACACAAACCATAAGTTTCAGAGTTTGGATGCTGAGCTGAAAGCTCAGTTCTTTGAAAATAAAAGGTCATATCATACAAATGTATCATATGAGCTCGGGCAATGGCTGCTTTTCAAACCGACAGAAGACTATTTACAAACATGGTATACATTGGCAGACAGGCAAAGGCAACACTCAGATTTCTATCCCATCTATTTTTAACTCAAAACGGAAAGACAGAAGAAAATGATTTTTCTTTCATCCTAGATTCATTTTTCCCTCAAACAAACACATTGTCTCAGAAGACTGTCCTCTTACCATTAAAAGCTGAACTGCGGGTTTAGTAACTTGACCTTAAACAGATTTGGGTTGTGCACATGGAAATAAATGAGTTATAGACATCCAAATCTTACAAAATTGCTATTTTGGAACCTCATTACTGAAATGTGTTGCAGGCACCAAGCCACAAGAATAAACCTGCAGTTCTGCAGGCATTACATTCATAGAGCCTCTATTACTGCCTTTTAGCCCAGGAAGTTTATTGAAGAAAAGTTCACTTACTAAAAAGAATTAATTACAATTCATCAATAGCATTTATTTTTCTTGCAGATCAATACTACCTACTAACAAGACTGTTAGTATCTGATGATGTTCTGAATTGTGTTCCAGAAAAAAACCCATTTATTTTGTGCAAAAATATGCAAATTTAATTGTAGATCATTTTCAAAAACTCAATTACCACAGTGCCATAGGCAAAGAAAATGCTCAAATGCACACATGGCTGAAGCCCTCGCTGTTCTTTTGGCACTGGCAGTTACCTGATTGTGATGCAGAACTCCTGTTTCTAAAATTGTTCATCTGATCATGCAAAGTGGAATCGTTACAATTACACCTCAAGCTTTTTAACTTTTAACTTACAAAAGAGGCACCCCCAAACTTTGCCCCCATCCTGTCCACCCTCAGGTCTTCCCAGGACTGGGAAGGACTGCTCTCCTTCCTCTCAGCAGACTTTGGATCCCAGCTCCAAGAGGGAAACCTTTAGTCACAAGGCTCAGTGTCAAGTTGTTGCAATAACATGCTGCCAGGGGAACTTCAATGCACACTCACAGAGAAAGAATAACAGCAAAGTTGCCTCAAAAGGTTCCACAACATGCGAAGTTGTTGTACAAGCTACAGTACAAGCTCGGTTCCTCCTGCAAGTAATTAAGGTCTCAAAGGAAGAAAGCAAACAAAAAACATACAACACCAAAAAACCCCAAACAAAAATCCCCAAAAACAACACAAAAACCCTCCCAAAACCCAACAAAGCAAAACAAAACCACAACCTAGGAGAAAGCCCAGGGCTCTGAAAGGCAAATATCACATGGAAAGAGAACCCTGTGATGCTGAGGGGAGCAGACCTGAGGAGCTGCTGGCCTCAGGACTTCATCCTCCCATTTGCTGATGGCTGCAGGTGGCATTTCACCGGGGTTCAGCTCCTTCTCCCATCACCCTGAGTAGGATTGGCTCGGGAGCATGGGATGCAGTGCCTGCAAAAACCTTCCTTAGGCTGTCCTCCTGCAACTATAAGCAGAGGGGGAAGATTTGCCCTTCCACCACCAGGATACATGTGCTCCAAGACCCCCCTGGTGTCCCCATGGTACTCCAGGGCAGTGCTCCACCTCAGAGGCAGCAACAGGGGGTTGGCATCACTACAGGCACCAAGATACCTCCAATAAAGAGTTCCCCACAGCTGCATTGTTGCTCTCTGGGGAACATCTGTTGATGCAAACAGAAATGGAAGGTTTCTTTTTGCTATCCCATCCTTCCTCTTCCTGCATATTATTGGTTGAGGGAGAAAATAGACATCAGAGATCACTCCCATGACCATCGGGTCCCAACCCAGGTAAGTCTTAATAGGTTACTTTGAGCTGAAAATGCACAGCAGAGAAGAATTTAATTTTGAGAATTTTAAGGGAAAAGCAGATCCAAAAGAACACCTCTGAAGTATTCATTTCACCAGACTGTTTGTTTAGTTCTGCCCTGTGCTGGGAACACAGCCTGCAGAACAGCAATGAGATGGCAGCAATAGCCATCTCTGAGAGCTGAATTATGAAGTGCAAATGCAGTTTGGCCCAGACTTCCAAATGCTGAAAGGCTACAGTTGGGATCTGGATTGTGGGATTATCAGTGTTTGATAACCCTTTGAAATCCAACCATTTTTGCACTTTTTAGCACTGCATATGTAGATTAAATGGGTTTTGCCACATTCCCTCCCAGACAGAAAGAAATTAAGCAGACTAATAATGCACATATTTTAGATATAATGCCTTTGGGGAAACAATAATACCCACCAGCTAATTTGCTGAGGGAGGTAATTGATACTTGTATCCTTTACTAGCTAGCATGATATTCAAAGATGCTGCAAAAGCCAAATTACATTGTATGCTGTGAAGCAGATATAAGACTAAAACCTGTGTAATAGTTAAGCCTGTTGCTATAACAACCACATTTCAAAAACATGGTTATACAAAACATAAAAACCAACATCTGCATTAACAAAATGTCTCACTGTAATTGAACTTTACCTGGGAAAAGAACCAATTACATTTGAAACCTCTTTGTTCAAAAAAGACCCAAATAAAAAACAGGATCTTTTGTTACTGTCAACAGAATTTTATCTTTGAACACCAAGGGCCTCTCCAAGGGAGATTTGCTATTTAATTAATCTGGTTTTGGATTTCCTCTTAGGAAATGTTTCCCCTCCAAGGAAAAGAAGTCAACCTCAGTAATCCCACTTCAGTCAAGCAGACATTTAAGCATCTGGTGGTTTCCACCTAGCTGAGTGGGAATATTGCTTTTGATGCATATTACACCATGCTGAGAAATATGACTACTTCCAGTCTTTGCCCATAAAACCAAGAAATGGAAACGAAGAGGAGAAACAAATGCCCTAGTGTAATGTAAAATAGCAGGCCAGGCAAGAAATCAGCAGAGCTTTGGAGCCCCGGAGAGAAGAAGAGTATAGAGCAGTCATTAAAAATTAAAACTAAACAAACAAAAAAACAAAACAAAAAACAAAACAAAAGGTGATGTGTGTGTGTGGAAGAAAAACTAAGGCTGAGGCGTGTTGACTGCAGCCCAAGAGCAGCAGGCAGTTTGTGATGCAAACATTTTTTACAGACCAGGCAAGTTTAGCCCTACTTAAAAGTAATAATGCACAAAAATAGTAACAGCCACTGATTAGGGTGCTGAAACCCTTACCTCAAAATAAAGAGCAAAGAGAACAAAAATGTAATACTTTTAGCCATTTGCATACCCTAAATGGTGACATTACAAAGGAGTGTGGCTCAGCCTTACACAGCAATTATTTCCATGGTCTCAGGAGATTTCAGTTCACCCATGAACAACCCATAGCTAGAAAGATCAAAAGTGGTTTGGATCTAATTTAGGAATAATTATTTTCAGCGTAAAAAGGATTCATAAAGAAAGTTTCAAATACATGATAATATTGCAGAGGGAGCTGGTAATCATGGTAGTGTTTACACAAGGGGTAAGTACAGCTTCCTCCTAGCTGAAGCTGTGCTGGCATTGCTAGTCATCAAGCTCAGCAGCAGAGAGATAAGGAGCAGCAATACTTGTACTGCTGTGATTTACAAATGACTTGACATTTCTGTACCCTATTTCTCTGATCAAAGTATCTCAAACAATATAACTCCAACAATAAACACAAATTACTTTGACTTGCTTCATTCCCTCCTCCTCTTTTTCAGTTTCTTCAATTTACATATTTACATATCCTAGGAAGGCAGCTACAGAAGCAAGTTGCAATTCAGCACTAGTTTCATAAAGCTTTCCAGATCTATGGCTTTGCTAATAACAAGCAGAAAATAAAGGTTTATCTAAAACCCTTCGATCCTCCTCAATGTAGTAGCTGTGGCTTTGAATTACCATTGTTGTTTTTATTTGACTGTGCACTCTTTAAAGATGCAACAACAGCACTGACTTCGGATCCAGTAACTGTGTTACCCTGCTCAAGGTTTCTGGTTTCAACCCAGACTGCATCCAAAGGAGGCACAGACTGCAGTCAGCCTGCCAGTCAGACCACAGAAAGAGGTTCAGTAATAAAAGCCACACTTTTGTCCTCCTTCTGTGTAAATACAAACTCTCACATTTATTAGAAAAAGACTTTACAGCAGAAGACAACAATGATGATGGAAAGATACAAATTGCAGGCTTCTTGCTCAAACAAAACTAGCCCTGTTCCCAAGATGTGCTTTTTTGGCTGCACGTATTTGCAGCTACCTTCTTGTATCTGTTCTTAAATTTGGAGGTTTTCAAGCACTTTTAGCAATATGCTTCTCAATTACCAGACATACTAAATTTGTCCAATTCTGAGGTCTAACAGGAGGAGCACGGAAGGCTAAATGTATCTCAAAACGTGTTATGGTGGCTGCTAAAACCAAAGTCTGAAATCCAGCCAGCTAATGCGAAGGGAGACTTACCACTGATTTCAAGAAACAGGATTTCATCCACTAGGCTGATGTATTAAATCATAAAGTGAAAGCAGAAGATGCTGCTGTGATGCTACCTCCATAGAAGTCCCAAACAAGCAGCTCTTTACTGAAAATGTGTGAAGTGAGATTAAGATCAGAAAAGTTGAATGTTAGTAATTTCTAAGAAAGACCCCACCAAAGTAATGCTTGATGAAAGATCCCTTTCATCTAAAGATCACGAGTACCTAAACCAAGCACAGAATGCAGGTTGCAAAATAGCTTCTAATTGTTTGTGAAGGCTGGCAAGAGGAGAGGAAACTTCATTATCACTTCATTAACATTAACTGATGTCACATTCATACGCACACATAAGATACAGCCATCATCTTCCACATCTCTCTTTTCTTCTCAAGAAGCCTACTGTGTGAGAAGAGGTAATTTATTTTTTTTTAAAACCGAGTGATATAACTAAAAAAATACAGGTTATCAGGCAAACCACCCTTTTTATCACCATAGTTCAGCCATTTTGTAGCCTTAAGCATTTGGAGGTGAGTCAAGAGTTACTTTCTCTTTAAAAGAGCAATGATGCCCAACTGCAGTTTCTCTGCAGGAGGAACTTAGACACAGCAAGGCAAGAACAAGAGCACAGCAGCCTTGATGCTGGACCCTGCGTGAGCACTGGCAGGCTCCCAGGGCAGAGTAAGCTGGGAAGCTTCCTCAGGCCTATCCTGATGTGTGCTAGGCACATCATTCCATTTTCTTTCATTGCAGAGAGCTATATTGGTTTCCCTGATAATAATTTTCCTATTATTAATCTCCTCTAGCCCCCAGCACAATTTTGAAATTACAGGCAACAATAAGAACAATGTGCACAATGCAACTGATGTTAAATGTTGTGGTCTGTCTCCACTCTCAGTTATTCAGCATAAAAACTGGCAGGAAGACAAATGACATCCTTTACATATTTCAGCAAATTTGATTTACTATCAGTTATTTGTGCCTGCTTTTGGTTAGAGCTGTGAGCAAGACAGCCCATTTTTCACAGTTTCCAAACCCAGGCTTTCAGGACTGAATTCAATTACAGCTAAGTTGTGAGATAAAGTTGGGACAAATACTGTTGCCCTCTGGCAGTCTTCACAGAGGCTTACAGAGCATAGGGACAGGGCCAGCCTCCAGCTTCAGGGCAGCAGCATCATGATGAGGGCTGCTTTGGGGCCATCACTCTGTAGAAGATCTGTCACTTCTGCACAGGATCATGAATAATCCTTTCTGTTCACCTGTACCATCAGCAACACCCGTAATATCTACACGATTTCATGAAGAGAGAAAATGCTTTATAAAGAGCTGTTCCACAGAAGCACCTCAGAGTATTAGAAATCTTTCCTGCCCCAATTAAAAAGTCAATGTCTTGACCAGAAGTGCACGCTCAAAGTATGAAAATCCCAGATCATCAAACTCCTGTTTCTAATGCAATGGTTGGTAAGACCTTAGAGAAGACACATCCTACTCCCAGTCCTCTCTGTGAAGACAGCTTCCTCAGCAGCCTTGCTCAAGATGCTCCTGAAGTTAGAACATGGTTTATCATGGATACGAAAGGGACAAGGCCTTTCATGAGAGCCCACAAGAGCTCAAGGAGCAAGAGGAGAACATGAAAACATGAATTACTCTCTTTATAGGATGCTGCTCTAGAACAGACAGCTGCAGCATTTCTTACAGAAAACAAATAATTTCTGGGAAGAAGTCCCCATAAAGCAGAAATGCAAAATGTTCATTTGCATCCAGAGATTATCCTAGGGAGAGCAATGGGTAATCTACGGAGAGAGCAGCTGTGCTGTGCCATCAGCAGCTTAGCTGTACAGCCATGCTCCTGGGGGAGCCCCACCAGCTCCAGCAGAGCCACCCTTGGCTCCCCCACCCGAAGGTTCGGCCCTCTCTTCCCTACAGCCACTAGAGGTCAACACAACCCCACACTTGGGAGCACCCCCAGCTCCCTCCTGGGCAGGAGCACTGGGCCCCACTCCTGGTGTCTGTGGCCGTGGGTCTCCGCGATGTGTTCGGGTCACTGCTGGCCTCTGGGAGCTGCGAAGCTCCACCTGGAAAGCTGGAGGCACCAGCATGGGACCGGCACCACAACCATCCTGGAGCAGCCCCTGGGAAAGGCAGGGATGCTCAGGAGAGCAAGGAGGGAACTGGGCATGAGCTGTCAGGGTGCTGATGAGCAGGGGAGGAGTAACCAGGCTCTGCTGAGATCTGGATGATGATCTGTTTGCACACTGGAATACAAAACCAGAAAACCTGTTATCTCCTTTACACAGAACAGTGCCAAATATGCTTCTTCCATTACTCAGTTTCTCCACAATTTCCAGAGACTACAGCCAGTACTTACTTCAGTTCAGACATGTCATTTTTTTCATCTGCTCTAGGACCTTGAGTAACTATGCAGCAGTTTGGATTCAGAGGAATCAGCAGTTACAAAAGGCATACACTTTTAGTGGAAAACAGCTCTCCAGCGAGTTAACAATCTCCAAGAAACATATAGTCTGGAAAGCCTAGCACAACCAAACATAGTTATAAAGTGATTTGTTTTTCATATCCCCAATTTTACTGCTGCAACTTGATAATTTCTCCCCTAACTGAATGTCCACTTTTCATAGTGGACATGAAAGTTTTTAGTTTTACCAGTCTGTTTTCCCAGCATAGAAATACACAACAACATTTTTCTTTTGGTCCAACACCATTCATGTCAACACTGGTTCATCCTGTCATCTTCTTGTACAGCCCTGAGCAATGTTGAGCTTCATTTTTACTTCCTCTATTGCTGCCCCTGTGAAAGGAATGTTCTCAGTCTACTGCCGTATGGAGGGGAACCAAATATTTTATACTATTAGTAAAGACAAACATAACAATGTTTCCTGCACCTTTATAGTTTAGACACATCCAGAAAAGAGCAATTCTTTAACAGGTTTTTCTCAATAAAGATGGATTTAAAGATTAGAAAACAGCAGATTAAATTCATTGCTTCCTTCTGAAACCTAAAGAAAAATATTACTATAAACCTTGTTATGTTTTGTCCTTATTGACAAACCAGCATTGTAGATGAACTGCTATCAGAATTGTGACTGACTGGAGAATGTAAAGTGGGACCCATGGTGAAACCAAAAGATTTTCAAGTTCTTTTTATAACAGTAGCTCTATGTTACTGGAGTAATTACATGTATTTATTAAACACTTAAACAACGTTGTTATAGCAATGTAACTTGCAATCTCACACAGCTTCCAGAAATCAGAATCCATATTAAATTTTTAAGTCTGGAAATGTAGGACATTCAATTATTAGAAATTTCATAAAGAACCATAGTATTCTGTACCTATTTAAGAGATCACAAATTCTATTTATTGGTAAAACATATTCTTTCCTTTTGACTTTTTTTTTTTTTTTTTTTTTTTTTTTTTTTTTTTTTTTGTTGAAGAAATAAACAAGAATATGAACTGAGACCACAGCAGAAGTATGCATTGCTTTCTAGAAAATAACATAGCTGGAGGCATGCCCCAGAAATATCTATGCTTAGAGAGCCTTTTATTCAGACTCTTTCTGAATGTTAAAAGGTGATCCAGCAGAACCCCCACAACCTGCTTTTGACAAGTGATGGTTGTCCACCCTGCCTGCTACGCATCTTCCTAGAAATCAGGATCTAGAAAAGGAATCTGAGCTGTGATCTTGGGGAGGTGCCTACTCCTCAGAAGCATATTCCTTCCCACCCAGACTCCTTCTGCTGTCCCCTCATTGGTACACCCACCACCAGTCCTGTGTTGGGCACACCAGAGGCTTCCCAGTGTAAAGCTCTATGTCATCCTTAGTCCCTGGAATGCTTTCCTACAGCTTTTCCCTGCTGAGACAGTCCCATTTCCAGTGCTGTGAAAGACACCAAAAATAATGAACAGAACTTAAGCAAGAAGAGGCCCAGGGTGTGGAACAAAGAACATTGTTTCTACGATGAGTCCAGGGTTCACATTTATTTCAGATACGAGTTTAGCTACTTCAAGGTTTAAAAAAAGAGTTGGAAAAGTCTTCTCAGACCTCATGAATCATTCCCAACGAATGAGAGTAAAATGTGGTTCAGCTATCAAATAAACATGTGTTATCTGCTCTTAGCCCTGGCAGACGTGACTGTACACTCAAACTGATCAGCAGTGCCTCGGGCAGCCTGAACAGGCAGGTAAAGATTACATTTCACTTTACTCTTTTGCTTTTGTGTGCACTGTTTTATTTGGTAACCAAAAGTCCTCAGGGAAGACACTGTGTTCCTGTAAGGTTAAATTCATTCTTTTACTGTTACGACTTTAGTACTTTCTAAAAAGAAAACAGGAACCTCTTCAGGTCTCTGTTCTAGGTTTTCAGCCATTAGAGGTCCTGCAGGCAGAATTAACCAGAATCACCAATTATACCACATTTGGAAAAAAATAGGAGAGAAAGCCCATGCTAGTTAAGCTTTTTGTTTGTAACATTTTTCATTTTTCACCCCTCTTGTCTGTTAACGTCTGTCACTAGACAGATACTGAAGACTTGGAGAAACCTGTTTCATGAAGACATGGCTTTGAAAGACAGAAGTCAGGGTGTGGGTGGGAAGGTAAATCAGATTGCTAACAGAGTCCTGGTGAGCCACAGCACTGAAAAATGGGTTGAAGAGCTTCCACAGAGATCCTCTAAAACAGGCAAAACACCCACTGACGCCACCAAGACTGCTGCTTAGATAAAGGTTGATACCTCAGATCATTGGAAAAGCAAGCATGTTGGGCAAGCAAATTTCACCACATTAGGGAGGTTCAAGCCAGCCACACCAAAAATATAACCCTAGTGATGATACTTTAAAAATATTGATAAGATGTACAACTTCAGTTTGTTTGTAATCTTAGCAAAACTCCACATTGCACAGCTTCAAACAAAACATGAGATTTTATGCAGAATTTTTCAGCTACACATATAATATGAGAGTAGGGTAGACACTTCCCTAAATCAATAAATATTTCCCAACACATCTTTGTTTCTCTAACATAAAATAAATCAATGTGCAACTAAATCAATAAAAGCAACTCATCCAGTTTTGTAGTTGTGGGCAGGAAAAAATCAGCCAAATTATTTGCCTGAGAAAGCCAAACAAATTAGTATCTTATATATCATAATAGATAAAATATTACATAGGAAATGTTTTCCTCTCTTCAAAAATGTAAATACAACTTCTGTTCTACAGATGTGTGGAACTGTATCCAAGCAACACTTGATAGCTCATAAGCAAAACCCAAAAACATCCTGAGGAGACTACCTTCTAGTTTTAATTAATCTGTAGAGAAATAAGCAATCCTAGACATTTGAGGTTGATTCACGACTGTGCAGCATTTGCTCTCTTGTGAAGCACAGGGTTTGGATGTCTAGCACTCCACCAACACCAAGCCTTTGAGGATCCAAGGCTTTGTCCTGGATCACCCCTCCTGCTCAGACTGTGCCTGTGGTTTCTCTGGCAGCAGTGTTTGGTCACGGCTCAGAGAGGTGACTCCCGTCCTTCCCTGCACTGCTGCTTCCTCCTGTTCCTGCTCTCAGCTGCACTGTCCTGCTCTCCTATGCTCTGCCCTGCTGAGCCAGCTGTCAGGACCTGTGCCCCCTTACCAGCCTGCCAGGAAACAGTATCCATGGAGGAAACCCTTTTCCTTAGGGTGGGAGGGCCAAGGAGGCCACAGGACTGGAAGATGATGTATTTGATACGAACTTAAATCTTTAGTATAACATTTACTAATACTTAATCTGTTAGTTTAGGTTTAGGGTTGAATTTTTGGCATTTTGTGGAGGAATGAAAGCAGGAAAGATCTTCATGTTATTTCAGTCAATCTGTACTTTCCTGTGAGTCCACTGACTGATCTTGTTGTGTGAAAGGCTAACAGACTTTCACAAAATAAAATTAAAACTTGTCACAGCCTCCATCAAGTGTCTTGAGAGCTGCTCTGCTGTCATTAACACTTTCATACTGACCACAGCTCTCCTTTACCTGTGCTCAGCTCACTATAGCCACCTGCAGTTTTCTGTGTGAGGCATATGGATTGCATATGCATCTGATTGCATATGGAGCAGTGGTCCTCTCTTTTACTCTCTATTTGCTCATATTTGTCAGTCTGGGCTACAGCTGGACCATCAACATGATAAAAACATTAATAATAATGCATAAGAAGAGCAACCTTCCAGAGGAATGAGTGCAGCTAATTGTTCTCAGAACACAGCTGACTGTAAAAACCTAACAGGGGAAAATGGGTTGCTTTGTGCACGTATTCTTCCTGGGAGAGTGAGGATGTAACCAACCAACAGTGTGATTTTTCTCCTCCTCCAGTGGCAGCTTTCCTCCCAGCCATGTTTCAAATTAAACAAGACAGATAAGTGATGCCACTACAGAGGGTTGCTTATTTGATTGATAGGAGTGCTGTTGCAATGACCTCAAGGAAATGTTCAGAGAAACAAATAAAGCTGCAGCTGGTAGCTCTGTAATAATACAGTGAGAGTCTGCAGCAGCTACAGCCTCTCTGAGGCCTGGCAGCAAGGCTTGTGTTCAGCAAGCATGCAACCAACACAGTCCATTAGGCAGTTGTAGGCCATTTGTTTACAAAACCAGCATCAAAGTTGTGCACCTGTATCCCTGGAGATACATACAGAGAGAGATAATGTGACCTTGAGACAGGACTGCTCCCTGGCAGACCCTGGCCATGCAGGTGAGAACAGTGAGCTCTTCAATGCCTTACCTGTTTTCAGCAAGGTGATGTATCTAGTTTTAGCAAGAACATCCTTGGATGAGGAAGCAAACTAAAATGTTCACATTAAAAAATAACAAAGAGAAGCTACTCTGGGAGCCATTTGGGCCACCAGATTCTTGCTAAATGGTGAAGAAATATCATCTTTGAATAATTAATGCCTGAAGTGAGTGATTCTCGGGAAGAGCAAATGGCATATGCTGGTTCTTCAGCAATCCTTCCCTGGAGAAGAGAGAGTCAGTTTTTGTACAGCCTTTCAGGGGGGATCACTCAGCCTCACATGCCACAGCAACAACATAGCACTGCCCTGCTTGGCTCCAAGGAGCTGGACAGGGAGAGGCTCAAGGTCTGTCAGGAGGAAGAGGGTTCAACTCTATTCATAGCACAGTTCTCTCATTTTGGGGCCTCAATAACCCTAGTGAGGGGAAAACAGTGTCCCAGTAGTAGTAGCTATGAGAGAAAAGAACATATCCTACAACTGAACCACACACCTTGACACATCTAATAGGACTGTGCCCTAGCCATCCCATGACCACCAAGTGTCACACGTCCAGGCCAGCAATATAAAAACACGGCTTTCCTCAGAAAACCAAAAGAGGAATGGGCAGTGTCTGCCAGCCTTCACCCTCCCCTATACATGGCATGGATACATTCCTGTATGAGGCAGCATCTTTTTTAGGATTTTGCCTCTAGAGTAGCTTCTTCCTTCAGGTTATGGCAACCTGCAAGTGCCTGTCAGTTTTGGGTTTTAGTTGTTGGGTTTTTTTTTCAAAATGGGCCATGAGGCACCTGCCAATAGACACAGATTCCAGGAATCATCTTCAGATGCTCTTTCTTAAAAATGCTGACCTACATTTGGGTCTCTCTGTCCCTCTTCCATGGAAGAATTTTTGATGCTGATCAAGTTATCAAAATACCATGTTATTAAAACCTAAGACTCTCTTCACCTTGGGAACTGGGGTGAGCACTGGAATACAACCCCACATTCAAAATCTGTATCTTCATTCACGACCCTCTTCCTCACAAAACCTGAGTAGGGATTACAGCAGTTGAGAAGCAATTTGCAGCTGAGCCTGAAACTCCAAAGTTTCAGGAGATGCAGAAGAGCTCTGAACTCCAAGCTTGTACTGAAGTACATAACTCACAGGGAAAGCAAACTGTGACAATGCTGTGGCACTACACAGTGTCACAGCAAAGCTTTAGGTTTTGAAACAAGTGATTTCATGTAAAAGAAGTATTATATAATAATACAATACAGAGACACAGAAGATGTAAAAAATACCTGGATACTCTGCATGGTTTTAAATGTGTTCCTATTATATAAAGGTGAACTTTACATTCCAATATAAGCAAAAGCGAGTGTTGGTGGGTGCTCTCTCCTGTTGGAAGATTACCTTAAGGCACCTCAAAAGTACTTTCAGAAAATCCATCAGTTCTCTGCAAAGGGGGCCTGGGTGCGCCCTACCAGCCCCAGCCTGCTGCCCTGGCTGGTAGAGCATTTGTAGATCAGGCAGTCTCTCATTCCACAGAATTTCAGATATTTACTGACATGCAGCTAATTACAGCACTCCAGTAGCTGAGATTCCTCATGAGAAGGGAAATACTGGGACAGTACACTGTTGTCTATCTCAGTAATGTGAAAAGGCAAAACCTATTCAGATACAGGAATAAAACATGGAGGCTGAGAGACCCTCATCTCTTTCAGGAGACTAAAACTGCTTAGATCCTCAAGGCTTTGTTTCTTTAAACACAATGTCATGCAACTTTGGGTGCAGGTCAGGACATGAACTCCAGCTTAGTTAAGTCTATTCAACTTAAGGGCTAGTTCAAATAGCAGGACACACATCCTGGAAAGGACAGTACTGGAATCAGGAAAATAACTTCACTGATGACTAAATCTTGAGCCTTCAGGCAAAAGAAATGACCTTTGTCCTTTAGAACCCAAACAAACTAACAAAAATTTGCTTCACATTATTGACATATAACAAATCAACTAAAAAATAATAATGACCCTCTATAATTTGTTTTTATTTTTTTAAACTATTATTATTTCTGGCATATCTCTGTACAAAAGAAAATGGTGGTTGGCAGAGGGCTGATCTGAGAATGTAACAATTCCCTCCTCTGCTCCTTTTAAAACTGATTCAGGTCTTTTTTTGAACAGCTGTGAGACTCGATACAGCTGTCACTAAGAGCAAGTGTAAGAAATGAGTCATATCAAAATTTCCTTGCTGATTTACTGTGAGTACCCATTTATTTGACCACCCTAGCAGATTATTATTTTTAACAAGGCCAGCAGGGACAAGTGCTGGACTCTGCTAGGATTTGCCATGTTTACACTAACAAACCCCCTCCAGCTCAGTTTAAGATTTGGAATTTCTTGGTTCTTGCCAGTAATGCTATTAGCCAAAGCATGCCTGGTCACTGGCTTAGACAAGAGCTAAAAACAGTATCCTGAAGCAACCTGGAGAGTCAGAAAGCAGCCAAGGGGTCTATTTGATCTACGTATGCCATGTCAAGTTGATCACAATCTACATGGGAAGCCACAAAAGAGTTTCAAGCTTCCAGACACAAGGCTGTAACAGAGGTGTCTGCTCTCACTGTCTTTCATCATAAACATCCCCAGAAAGCACATCCCTGGGAGCTGAGGGGGGTGACAAAGGCACTTGCATAAATTGCCCATCCCCTTGGTCCCTGAGCAGAGATGAGATGAGCACAGTGCCCTGGGTATACAGCACTGCACTGAAATGCCACTTACCCTGGCCTGAGCACTCAAGGAACGAGGGCAGAAGAGACATGGTGCAGGCTGAGCTCCTTGATCTTCTCCCCTGTAACAAACCATCACCAAAAGTCCTAAGCCCTAGAGAAAATCCAGGGGCTGCAGCACACTCAACCAAAAGCACTTGTGATCAGATACTGAAACACATTGCATTAGCCAGAACACACAAAGCAGCATGGGTGCCATGCCACCCCAATGGTTGAGCCTACATTTTATCAAGTCACCAAGACAAATGTGCATGTACAAGTATCTAGAATCACAAAATGATAATATGGTTTGGGTTGGAAGGGACCTTAAAGATCATCGATTTCCAACCCCTCTGAATGGGCAGGGACCCCTCCCACTAGACCAGGCTGCCCATCCACAGTGTGTGAGCAGCCTGTTCCAGTGTCTCACCACACTCAGTGAAGAATTTCATCCTACTGTCTAATCTAAATCTACCCTCTTCCAGTTTAAAACCATTCCCCCTTGTCCCATCACTCCATGCCCTTAAAACAAGTTCCTCCTTAGCTTTCCTGCCCTCTTCAGGTACTGTAAGGGTCTCCAGAGCCTTCCCTTCTCCAAGAGAAAGGATTCTTTAGAGGCTTCAAATAATGTCATAGAGAAAATAGTGAAAGGGTAGTCAGGTCATACAGGATGGATGCACTTGCCTGTGTCACAGTAAATTAGACTAAGTGAGGCTATTGCACAGTGATGGTGCTTGACAAGCAGCAAAGGCAATTGTTCACGTAGTCCCAACAGGAACTCAGTTAATTATTAATAGGGACTTGTTATAGCTGACATCTACTGTATTAAAGGAAATTCCCAGTGCTTTAGTGTGTGGGTGAGATATTCACTTCTGGTTAAATGAGCCAATCTGCCCAATAAGCTTTGGCAGCTTTTCTTACTGGGCCATGAGCAGGGAGAAAATGAAGAGTCAGGTGTCAGGAGAGAAGTCAGTCTATTTAAACTACTGACCCCATGACAAAAAGTCTAGACTTTCATTGTCTCCAGTATTTAGACTTTATTAAGCCAATGAATGCAACCCAACAACTAAAAAATAAAAAGGAACAAGTCTTTGTGTCAAAGATTTCAAAGAGAGTATCTCCTTTTCCTTTCTTTTCTTTCTCCTGACTTCACATTTTGAAAGAGGGAGGTTGGATTACAGGTTAATATGTATATTTTTCCTTAGGTTTTCTTCCATTGCCATGAACTTATTTGGAACCTGGCTGGAGGTAAGAATCTCATATTCCCAGACATGAAGGTTGAATTTGGTAGACTGATTGCTGGCATAGTAACAATTGCCAGTCACCAATATTCAGACAAGTCATTTTTATAAAAATTTTTAATATAAAAAGAATTTTTATATAAAAAGAATTTTTATATAAATTCAAAAGTTTTCATGTTTTTTAACATGGGAAACTATTCAGCAGAAAATCTGCAGTGAGGCACCGTAATTTATTCTCCTCTATACACTGCTTCAATGACTACCGTGCGAAGTAAAAAAGTAACACGGGGAACAAGAAGAGAGGGACTACAGGCAATTAACTGTTACTCATTAATCTAAGCAAGAACACAGTCGTGAATCCTTTGACAGCAGTATATAGATTCATCCAGACCATGAAAAGGAGCTAAAAAGATAAAGTTCATAACCTGAATGAGCTTCCCTTGCTCCTGGATTGAGTGTCCCTGCACAGGCAAGTACTTGCACACAGGTGTCTGAAATTCCAGATGTTCTACCCTGTAAAACTTCACAAGAGGACTTTGAGCTCTGCTCTGTAGACAGTGGCAGCCAAGAATATAAACCAGGCCACGACTGGAAAGAACACATTTCTATTTTAGGATGAGGTTTTCCTCTACATGGGGAATCCTTGCTACTCAAAGGCCCACTAAGTAATGAGCATAAGTGTGGGCATAATTAGCTGGGAACAGCTTCCTGTGGTTTTAAATGTGGGGCAGATATTCTCCATCAGCTGCTCTTGGGAACGCTTAGTCCTCTAAAGGAAAGAATTTATAACTTTTTCAAAATTCCACATTTAGCTTCCCCAGTCAAACTATCAGATCCCAGTGTGAATTGTGCATGCACCCCGTATCTGCAGACAGGGCACACTCACAGCTCTGGTTTGGAGCAGCATGCAGCCTTGTGCTTTCTTTTCATGCTGTCTTTTTTTAAGTACCATCCATAAACCTTTCCTCAAGGCTAAGATAACTACACATTTGCAGTTGCCTAATGTGGACATTAGCCCAGGGCAGGTGGCAGGCCTAACAATCACCTTTGAGGTTAGATTAACGACCCTTAAGAAATTTAATTACAAATTTAATCCCTAAGGACTGAATCTGCAACTCGTTCAACTTTCCAATATCTAGAAGTCTGGAGAAGGGAGGCTGCGGAGGCACATTTTGTTCTCAGTTGCTGTTGGAAATGCCTCTGTGAAATAAACAGAGTTTTTTCCTCCAGTACTGACCTTTGAATGATTTCTGAACACCACAAATATTGGCATGCCACCTACTGCTTCCATTTACCTTCTAATTACACAGCATAATGTATGGAATATAATATAAAAGGCAAATTTTTTTTCCATTAATATGAATGTGATGATACCACAGAGAATGTGTCTGCATGGGCTGCTAAACTGACTTGAGATGATTGATCATCTTCATTTCAGTTTTATTCCCAGTGTTCGTTGTTGCTTCATTTAGGGTTTGGAATTTAATAAGATTTATATCTACAATATTAGAGTTGAAAGCTTCCATCTCATCTGGATTTCCTGGGATTAGTTTTAAGAATTTTAAATAAAAGGTGAAGCGTGGGAGGACTACAAGGAAGACCCCAAATGTCCAATGCTTAGAGCTGCACTACTTTGAAGGATACCGGGAAAGATCTGTGAAAGTCAAGAGTCCTAGTAGATACAATGTCTGCTAAAAAAAATACCCAAAATGCCCAAGCCCACAGACCTTCTTGAGAGTGAGACACAAACAAAATGAAACAGTTAAATGCATTTTTTCAAACAGAAAGAAAACTTTTGGAGGAATTAAATATGAATAACCTTCCACTTCCATTACAGAAGTTCCCTGTGGCAACTGGATAAAGAGAAGATGCAGCCCAGGGGCTGAGTGGCATGATCAAGTCTCTGTATCTTAACCAGCTCCAATGTTCAGCTGGGTCAGCAGTCGATGGGTGCTCAGTCCTAGCCCAAGGTCACTGCAAACACAGGAGACCTCAGAAATGCCAGAAGTCCCTGAGTCACAGGCGATAGGATCCTGGGAGAGGGAAAGTGGAGACGCTCCTGTGTGACCCTTCTGGTCCTGCCCAGCCACAGCCCCCCACTCCTTCCCGGGGCCACATCCTCCAGTAGGTTCTCCGTGTGGATCTGGAGAACCCTTGGCTGGGACAAAGGTGGTGACAGCTTAGTCCCCTTGCCTCGTCAGCACCACCCGCTGCTTCCCAGCGTCAGCCAGGCAGAGGGCCAGCTCCAGGCCCGGCCACAGCAGAGGGGGCTGCGTGTTCAGGTCACGCCACAGTCCATGCCCACCCCGCTGCTTCTCAGGCTCGCTCAGCGCTGCCCCGTGGGGCCGGGCACGGCGGGTTTGCCACGGACCCGGGCAGCGCTGAGATTGCGGCCCCGGGCGTGAGAAGAGGATGGAGCTGAGAAACGCCTCAGGGAAGGGAAAGAAGGGAACAAGAGGAACGCGTCCCCCCCCGAAGCGAGAGGCGGTGCCGGGGTTCGGGCTCTCCTCAGCGCGGCGGGGAGCGAACCCCGGCACCGCCTCTCGCTTCGGGGGGGGACGCGTTCCTCTTGTTCCCTTCTTCGGGGCCAGGAGGGCGGGAAGCGAGGTCCGGGGCGGCACAAACTGCGTGTGGCAGCTCCCGGACCCGGCCACCGCCAGGCCTGAGCCCCGAGCCCTGCAGAGGCAGGGGGGGGATGGGAGAAGAGGTTTCGGCACCCGCGTCCCTGCCTCAGCGCGTTCCGCCTTGGCTGGGCAGTTGGCCGAGGTCGGTATCGCCCCAGGGGCACGGCTGCGGGTGTCTTCAGCTCCCTCTCCTTTCCGCACTGCCTGCTCCCCAGACAGCCTGCAGAGCCTGCAGAAACCTTGCCCCCGTCTCCTCTCTCTGCATAAGTATCCCTGGGCTCAAGGGTCCCTTCCAGGCTTTTCCTCTGAGTCTCCAAGCCTATAAGCAGCACCAGCAACTGGGCTCAGAGTGACAGTGTCCCACCAGCACCAACCATTCCTCACCTGCCTTTGGGGATGTTGCTCTTGGTCCTGCGTGCTCTGCCCCAAGCCATGCAGAAGGTTGGGAGAGGAAGACACTGTCTGCTGCATGGAACAATTTCTGAAAGTAAATGCAGAAAATTGCTCTTAAATAGTGTTTCGGCTAGAAAAACCTTCAGCAGATGGCAAAGGTGAAGGAAAAAATGAAGTGAATTTACTGAAATCATTGAAGAGATAGATCAGTAATAGACTGGAAATTATTCTGTGTCTTCATACCCTCTATCTATAGACACAGCAACCAAGTACTTCATACTTAGGAGATACGTGGTAGGTGAGGGTGACAATTTTCTTTTAGCAAGAAAACCATATTTTTTCCTTACCCATACTGCCCTTCATGAAGTTACACCAAAAGAGATTAATTCACTGATTTCGCCCCTTTGCTTTCTTTAAAAAAATTCTGATTGTACATTAATAGGGGGTTTTCCCCTCTTCACCCTGTACTATTAAGTCTACTGAAGAGAGGGAAGTCTTTGTCAATACACCTAGGGTTCACACAGTAGAAGATTGTTTGAAATTAAATATTATCTTTGCTTCAGCATTCAGATGGATGTGAATTTACGTCTGCAGAGACCAAGTTTTATGTAGTCCAACCTCTATATTGCTCACAGCAGTGTGGACAGATTCTTTGTTTGAGTTTATCTTCCTACTCTTTCCTCCCATGCAAAGCAAATGCTTTCAAGCCAACACCTTGTACAACCTGTATTCCTACAGCAGCAGGACTTTTCTTTTTGTTACATCGTTCACCGATCACTACTGACATGCTCTGTGAAAGTATTATGGCTATAATGCACATGTTGCAAGTTATACCACGACTAGAGTCAGGTCATGTCCTTGCAGGTCATTTATCCTCCAACACTAATATCAGAAGGCGCTTTGGGAAATCTTTTCTGCAAATCCTTTTCTTTTGACCACTGATATTACACTTGCACGGATGACTGATGTGACATTCCCATCTGGGCTTCCACTACCCTCGCTTACCCTCTCTTATCCCCAGTAGCACCAGTTCTGACAGACAAGTGAAAAGAGGCTGTGCTGAGGAGGTGATGGATTGGAGTGGCTGGCTAGAGATGCTTTCAAAAGGGGGCAGAGAAAGTCAGAGGAAGAGAGGAATCACTCCATCAGGGCTGAGAGCCTGCGGAGCGAAGGACACGAGACACAGGGGTCCTTTGGGCCAGCCCAGGCAGTGGCTCTGCAGCCCAGCTTACACAGCTGTGCCCCGTTTATAATTCTGAAATGACTTTTCTTTTTTTTTCCCCCTGGATTGGTCAGCTGGTCGTTTTACTTTCAGATCACTTAACAAACAGGAAATAAAGAGGACATCAAACAACATGACAAACAGAGCTCCACACATTACACTGCTCAGCTGGGCAGCTCCATAGGAGCCTCTCTGAGTGGTGGGAGTTCCAGGGGTTGTGCATCCCTAGCTGTGACCCATTTCTTCTCAGCCCTTCCCTTTTATCCTGTGGTTATGAAAGGACTTTTTTTTTAACCATCATGGGGAATCCTTCATTTCAGCTGCCCAAAAGCCAGACCACTGCTTAATTTAAAGAATATATATAAAGAGAGTTAATGAGAGGAATACAGCCTTCATTGACTCTGGACCAAGACAGCAGGTGGTAGGAGACAACTTTCAGCATGCTGACAGAAAGAAAAAAAAAAAGAAAGAAACAAAGAAAAAAAAAAAAGGTTTTTTTGGCAGATTTACCAAATCTTTTACTGATAATATTAACAGTTCTGTATGAAAAACTTGATTTTGGCAATGGCCTTACAGCACTTCAGGTCAAGAAAAAAAAATGATACCAACCTTGCTTTCCCACACCATCAAATCAGCATAATTTAGCTAAAACTAAATATTTTTGGTGGGGCAAATGATACTTGCTTAAGCCCAGTGCAAATCTCTAAGCTTCCACTTAGTTCATTGTTTTAGCCTTGACACTCACATTGAACTGCTCTGTTTTGAACAAGCAGGTGCAAATAATTCCAGACCATTTCAACTAAAAGATTGTCAGAATTATTCTGATTTAATTTGGAGTTATTTTGACATCACAGAGTTTCTCTCTCCAAGGCTCTATCTCAGCAGGTAGAGCTTTTGCAGCCTCCTGATTTTGGAGACCACTAGAAAATAACATGAAAGCTATTAAAAGTTTATTTTGTGAATTTTGCAGTCACATTTTCCCTACAGAAGGGATGTACCTCTGCTTCTTTACCCAGAGAAGTATATGATCTGTAGAGAACTGAACCCTAAGCAGCAGCACAAAACTGAACAGTCCTGCTGTAATCTCAAATTGCATGTTTGAAAATGATGCCTGACATTATCTGTTCACCTCACCATGGACAAAACCATCTCTTCCATCTGCATCACAGTCCAGAATCAACACAACCTGTACCAACCTCCCACTGACATTCATGGGAACCCAGCCCACAAAAGGACACTCACACAGGGGGATTAAATGCTCTTTGATGGAATTACTTGAGGTTTAAATGTCAATATAGAAATATGTAGGAAATTTACTTATGGAGTAGCAAGGATACTTTGCTTTTTTTGGAAACTAAATGTTGCTCTTCCCTCTTTATAGAAGCTGCATGGGGAGTGAAGCAGGATACTCACTAGGTTTGTATTTCTGAGACATTTACTTGGCTGAAGCAGCCAGAAGGATTGTGCTATGATTGCATTTAGCTGAAATTTGTAGGAGTACAAACAAACTGCAGACAGTCTGAAGCCCAGGATTTAAGGATCTGGGTTCATCTTTGGTTACTTTTGAAAGGATATTTCTCAAACAAATACCAGAAATCCACATGCCACTCATGTTTCCCCTGCATCTCTCCTACTCACCCAAATTCATGTGGGTTCCTTCCTAACAGCACAGTTAGGACAGACTGCAAATCCAACAAAGAGGAAAAGATAGAAACCATACAACTCCCAGACCAACTAGAAGCAGAGTGTATCTGAAATGTCATGAATAACCTGTCCCCAGGAGATCTCAGCAGTCCCACAAGTTCATATTGCTCAGTTCTGTTTAGACAGACAGCATGGAATACGCAGTCGTGTCGATGAAAGGCGGTACAAGTCCTCCCTGGCTGTGGCAACCTCTCCCTGCCCCTCAATACTGCTGGAGTCTGTGCTAGACAAGCATTTTCCCTGTTCCAGTTCTGTTTTCCCTGGTCTGAAACCAATGTCAGAGCGCAAGTACATTTGTTAAAGCAGGGAAAAGCAGAGTGCACAGAAATGTATTCTGTGCTTTTCAGACTGGAGCTGCCATATCTTTTGAGCTTGCTTTAAACTTCAGGTTAATGAGGGCAATTAAATAAGCAAACCTTATTACGGGTGCACTGTCTTAGTCTGCTAAATTAGTAAAACTATACTTAACACATATTAGTCATAAATCTCTCTATATACTTAAATTTTAAACATGTAAAGCATAATTCACTACAGCAGAAATGATTTGATATTCAGCTTCAGCAGAGCTAAAGGCTTTAGCCACCTCATCCACCTGAACCTGCATCCCAGGATTTAGAGCCAGAATCCATGACAAGATGCCCAGGTGTGAGCAAAAGCAAGATTCACCTCACTGTATAAGATGTATAACCTCTGTAGCACAAGAACATGACAAAGATTTCTCAAAAAGGCTTTGATATGCTGCTCCATCCTCATGACAACCCGACTGGAGCTGTACCCAGGCAGGCAGTCTGGCCTTACAACCCATGCTGTGCTCCAGGCAAGTTCCCTATCAGAGCTTCCTTGAATTAGCAACATCTTTGAGGCAATCTGCAGCACTCAGGCTAGTAAGCAAGGTAGGGGAACCAGGATCAGAGCAATAAAACATCTGAGAAAGAAATCCCCAGCCAGGGTCTATTCTAGGTTTAATGAGCCATCACAGGTGCTACAGAAAGCACCTGAGTTAGAGACCACAGAGCACAGCTCTGAACATCCCAGTAAATTAAATGTGATATTTAATGGCCTAAAGGAGATTTATAAGCTAAGCCCACAGATCTATGTCATCATGAATAATTTCCTGCAAGGTTTTGAATAAACACTCAAATCTGTCATCAGCATATATGATGGAAAAAATTACATTACTGCGTGGCATTCCTTTCGTGTGAAGGCTGTTGGCCTTAAAAGTAGGCAAACCTGAACCCTGAGATGTTTTCTCACTATGGCAGCCCGGTTTTAGGTTTGAGTCTGATGAAGATTTCTTCATGTGAGAAACCCCCTTGAAATAATTGTGTTACTATTACAGTACAGAGGATGCTTCTTTTGCTGAAAGCACTATTGATGGCAGGACTGTAGTGCACACCCTGTGAACATCTGCATCTTCACTGTTTTCCATTCAATGCCAAGTGGAACAATTACAGGAAACTAAAGGAAAATAAGGCCAGCTCTCCAGTATGAGGCCTTGATGTAAGCTAATCAGATATGACTGACATTTCTTTGGCAGCCCAAAGCCAACCGTACAGAATTTCAAAGTCCTTTTGCTCATTTAGCTTATCTCACTCAACAGATCTAGTAAAATTTATTAGCAAGGCACTTTTCCTCCAGCAAAAGATGAGTCTACACAAGGCCTGTTTTGTTAGCACAGCTATGCTGGAAAATCTCTTAAGCAGAGCCTGATCCAAGCAGAACTGTAGATGAAGGCCAAAGTTCAGACTCATAAATCAGAAACCACTGGGTACCAGCTGAGCCCTAGTAGCTGCCTGTGAGCATGTTTTTTACTTGTGGCAAAGGTTACTTGATACAACAGCTTTAGTGGCTTTTATTGTAGCTTAAACTGGCTTGTATTAGCTGTGAACTAGGAAGATGCTCACAGGCAGCTTCCTGGAGGTTGTTTTTGGGCATGGTAACTTGTTAAACCAAAGTGAAGGGACCCAAGCACCTGCAGAGCTGTCAGGGGAAGGGAATACTGATTTCCCTCTTCTCACACCTGACACAGAAGTTAGAAAAACCATGGCACTTACACAGGCTGAAGTACGTGTTCCCTTTTTTATCACTCAAGTTCTATTCAATCTTCAGACCAAGAGGGGCTTCATATTTTATTTTGCTGGGTTTTCTAAGACATGGCACTTACATTTTGCTTCAATTTGTTCTGCTAAAGCTGATTATAACTCTCCAGGGTCAGAGACCAAGCCTTCCCCAATGTTTATGTCTTACCAAGTACACGATCAATAAATCAGAGATAATCTCAATTAAAGCTTATATGTGTTTCATGAGATCATTTAAGTGCATGTGTGAGTAACTGTATGAACAGCCTCCAAGTGGAGCACTCCAAAACTCCATAGCAACACTAATGCCTTATGGAAAAGAGAGAGCCTTTGAAAAATGGATAGCTGGAGGGGTCATGGCTTTCAGCCACACCTGACCCCTTGGTGTCCAGTGTAAACCAGGCTGTTCATTGTCCCAGCTGGGGAAGAACTGAATAGACAGGAGACAGTTTAAAGGGGGGTGATGCTGTCCTTCACACTGATGCAAATTTTCAACACACAGTTGCTATCTGCTGGGTTCTTCACCTGTAGTAACCCAGGGAGAAATCCTAGGCAGGGCCCTGGCTGACTGCTATTAAAACAATGATGAGGGCAGCCAGTGACAGTGGCCAGACAAAATCCAGTGCCCCAAGAGGTGACAAGTGACAGCAAGTACTGCCACTGACTGTTACAAGCACAGAAACGTGAAGCTGCAGGGAGAACCAAGGCTTCTCAGCTGTATGTGCAAAGCTGAATCTTGCCAAGGGCTCAGATAGCTCTGGCCATTGGAAGAGGGACCAAAAACCACAGGGAGAGACCTGGCAGCTGGATTTACCAGTCACAGGTACTGCAGTCACTGGGCCTGGCAGAATGCCCTTTACCCTTGCAGTAACTGCCAGGTCTCAGATTCATCCTGTCCTCCCCTGGCAGCAGCCAGAAGGGCATGCCAGATAATTTGGGAGAATTAAGGCAGAATATCAAGGCCATGGCTCTTTTGCTGCCCCACCACTCTACTGCCCTCATGGGCTGCTCATTTTGCCTGAAACAAAAGTTCAGTTCTGTCTGCTGGGCAGCCTGAGAAACTTCCATCTGACTCATCCTCTCCCTCTCATTACGTAGTACAGTGCACTGCACTTCTGGTCCTATTCCTCATCCTTCCAAAATCCAGCAAAACCAAAACTAATCCCATTTGCTGTTGTCAGTAAATCACAGAGTCTAGGTTTCTACCCTACCTTTAAAATACTGAACAGTCTGATACGTGATGCTGGAAAAAAGTTCCTGTTGCCAAGCATCACTCAGTGCAAAAGGCCTTTCCACACATCAACACCAATTATTTCAAGAGTTCAGAGCCACTGCTCCTTAATTTGAGTGAAAAAGTAAACAAACCTCTTTAATCCTGTCCCAGCTCTTGTCAGCTTCACCAGGCATCTGCAGCACAAGCACTTCTGCCCTTTTTGGAACAGGTATCCCAGCACAGCTGTGCACAAGCCCTGACTGGGTCCAGATGTGGTGAGCAATAGAGAGGACAGGGATCCACAGGCTGCAAAGGGGCCCGAGGCTGAAGAGGAAGGATGTGCATTGTCCCAGGTGTCCCCAGCCATCCTCAGCTGCACATCTGCTTGGAGGCCCTCAGGCTGCTGGGCTGGAGGGAAACTGAGCACCCAACATCAGCCCTGCAGCACCCAGGGAAGCCCAGAGGACAGAAGTGTCACTGCTGTGAACCCAGGGGTGACAAAACACAATGTTTTCACAGCACAGCTGCCCAAAAGGGACAGAGTGTGCACAACCAGGACTTGGCTCCAGTCACCTCAGAAAAGCCTCAGCTGGGAAAATATTTGATAGAGCTCAGTGAAAAAACCTCCAGACATTGAAAGACTGGGTATTATTTTTAATATCTGCATTTCAGACTTTCATGTGAAAATTGTTATTCCTCTCCTTTAACAAATAGAAAAGGACAGGGAAGAGGTATTTTGCTTCCCTTTAGGTGAATAAGCCTGTAGACATTTCAAAAGATGCTCTGGGGTTTGCTTTCAATACACATTACACGTCATTTCCTTTCAGAAATATAGTTGTGGGAATGCTCAGCCCATTCTCATATTGACATTCAGAACAGACAGCTTCCAATTTCAAATTAAAGCAGTCGATAACCAGCACCTCTGCCCATGACTGGGTCTCATCTGTGTGTGGGAGATACTTCTTTCACTGCTGTATATCAATACACTTCTTTTCTGCAGGCTGTGATACTGATGTCCCTAACAAATACTGTTCTGCCTGATGCAGACTTATGCAAGAAAAAAAGAAAAAAAAAAAAAAGAGTGCAGATTAAGTCACTCTGGCAATTTGTTTTTTTCTGCTGGCTCATTTGGCCTGGGAACAAACAAGTCAGTAGTGGCAGAAGTGAGTTCTTGGACTGATTTCACCTGGGTTAACAACTGTGTAAGTGCAGCTCTAATAGCAAACCCAAACAGCTCCTTTGTCTCTTGTCATCTGGATGTAAATATTCAACTCCAGGATGTTTGGTATAGCAATTGTTTCCAAGAGGTTTGTCCAAGACCTAGACAGATACCAGCCAGTAACCAACTTTTGCAATCCTCAGTGCAACGCTGATCTACCACTAATAACAAGAGCAAACAGCCTAAAGGTTGCAGAACTCAATGCAGCAGCATCCTCTTGCTGCTGAGCAGCTTACCTCTCCCTCCAACTTGCTCTTTTCTTATGTTATGAGAGCATTTATATCCTTCAAACACGAGCACCTTGAAAGAGAGGCAGCATGCTGGGTCTGCAGTGCCCAGCTGCGGGTTGGAAGGTTATTGCTGAGTCTGTAGGCAGAGTTTAATGTTCCTCTTATTCTGTGGTGTGTTAAAGGAGGGCATGTAAGGTCATTCATCTGTCAGTTTTTTAGCTATTGACAGGTACCTGACTAGAAAAGCCCAACAAAAAAGAAATTGGGGAAAAATGAACTCACTTCAACTTTAAAGTTCCTGAGTGTGTCTTAAAAGTCTTAGAAAACAAATGCAAGGGTGGAAAGGTCTCTAGTGCCCATAGGATGTGAAGGTAACCTTCAAAATATGAGTCAAAGATAATCCTATATGCAGTCTACTCAAGTTGCCAAAGAGCTTGAAGCAATACTACATGAATAACTGGCCAGTTCTGCTTCTGTAATAAGTATCCACACTATTTCAGTGCTCAAGAAAAATCTGTAAAGGGAACAGGGTTATTACTCCAGGGATCTGTCAAATACAGTGCAGTCAACCTCAAATAGTGAAAAATGTCCTACATCAATTCCACTTCCCCAGAAACACAAAGGACCAGGTAAAATCATGAAATTAAATGCTTGTGGGTATTTTTCACACCTTTGTAATTTCAATTCTCGTATGTACATTGAGGTCAAGGTTTTAGGCTTTTATCCACATTCAGAAATGTAAGAAAAAATATGAAAGCTATCTTGTAGCCACCTGGCTTTTTAAAGGGCAGGGAGAAATTCATCACTCTCAAACTCACAGCTTCTGAGAGAGCTGACAAGGTCAGCAACTGAATGTGACCAGCATCTCTTTTCTGGTGCTGAGCACAGGAAATTCTTGGGCTATAGATCAAACGGAGAGATCACCATCACTTCAGTATATGCTAAACTGGGCCTGAAAGGTTAAATCCTACAGAAGAAGCTCAAGGAGGTTTTACTTGCACAGCTTCTCAATTTTTTAATCACATTTATTCAACTACGCTGGTAAAGACTCACCCCTTCAGCCCAAATTACAGATGAAATCATTACTGTAATTCATTTCCTCCTTCTTAACATCAAAGGACCTCAGCCTTATTACGATATATTTATGGTACAGAAAACCAATGACAAATGTGTGCTGTGCAAATAAAGCCAAAAATCATATCCTACTTAGGCTGAAACACATTTCTTGTAACAAAAAAGAGAACCTCCTGACTCTGTGACCCTAAGAGCACACAGAAAAGAAGCCCATTTCCAAGCTTACTTCAATGAGAGGAAAAAATCAAAGTTGTTAGAATACAGATTGTACCTCTAAGCCCTTCAGCCTGAAAGAGTGAATGCCAGAATGAAGTAGAAAAACCAAAAATGGCAGCAATGGGAGCTATATTACAGCCTTGCTTTTAAGGGTGAGCTTTAATCCTGTGCTGGATATGAGGAGGTGAGAGGACAGGAGAAAGTTTCCATTTCTGAGGTATGGCATGCTGCAAGCTTCCTTTGCTCTGAAGCAAGCTCTGAATCTGTGTCCAGCACAACCCACTGCCCTGCTCAGGACAAGGAACAGAGCCATACGAGTTTCCCACCATCCTCCCCCAACCTGCTCTTGGCCTCAGAGAGACTCCTGAATCTATAAACATAGGGAAAAGCAAGACAGTCCTGTTGGGTTCTATGCAAAATTTCCCCCAGGGCAGACCCTGGTTTAATTTCTTTCACAATAACATAATATACATTTCTGTCCCTGTGAAAGTGCAGAGAAGGGAGAGGCAGGAAGAGCAAATCTTCATACAACAACCCTCTGAGTGATGTTGCTTGCTGTGCTGGCACACGCTGCCCTCTGTGGCACCAGATATTCATCAAATCAAAAGGCTGGTCTCTGCTCTCCAGGTTGTTCCTAAGGTGTGCTGTGTGGAGCTGTGGAGTCCTGCTCCAGGAACAGCCCCTGCTACAAGCTTGGCCTAATTGTTGGTCAAAAGTCCTTACTTTTTGTTTTGCTCAAGGACTTCCACAATTTTAGAGAACTCTTTTTGTTATCCTGAGTTATCCAAGCTCAGGTTGGACAGCCTAGGGAGACAACCTATCTGATGGAAAACCACTGCCTGTTCTCCATTGGAATAGATCCCATGGGGAACATTTTAGCTGCAGTTCTACTCCCTGTTGAAATTTTGTCTTGATTTTATGGCCAAAAAGGTGAAGGAACCAAATCCTTTTGGTTTTCTACATAGGTGTCTGGCCACTAGGATTATTCTCATCATCACAGCAGTGTAGTGAAGAACCTTGAGGCTTAGAAAAAGTTGATTTGGTCCATCCATCTTTGAGCCAGAGCAGAGAGGTCTGATGCAGAAAACCTGGAGCCATTTTCCTGTCCCCATCCCCACTGTTGTTCATTCCTCTCATCAAGTCTTTGCAGAATACCTTGAAAAGAAGCTAGCAAATGGCCAGACAAGTCATTGTCCCACAGAGCTTGTCCTGCACCCTCCCTCCTATACCAGTCCTGGAGCAACACAGGGGCTGTTGGCTGCCTGTCAGGACGCTTGCACTAATGCTATGCTCTTAGCAAGAGCTGACTTTTCTCTCAAGCATCAGCACTAAAAAGGACAATAAAAAGTATATTACCCTGCTGGGTCACAGGGAACCAAAGTTAGCACAACATATCTCAAGAGGATATGTTTGCTACCATTAGATCCATCCATCTTTTCTGGGAGGAGTCATTTTTGCCAGTCTTACTTGTGTTGGTAAAGGGGCAGCAAAGAGTTTTTTTAATCTGAAAGCACATTTCCCCAGAGATCAAAAGTATATTCTTTAGTTTTCAAAT
This sequence comes from Florisuga fusca, assembly GCA_038090715.1. Classification (NCBI taxonomy): domain Eukaryota; kingdom Metazoa; phylum Chordata; class Aves; order Apodiformes; family Trochilidae; genus Florisuga; species Florisuga fusca. The sequence continues at coordinate 7,311,895 of JAAWXA010000015.1, read as the reverse complement.
CTTCCCTCTTTATCCTCACAGTTCCCATATAGGGGAAAAAAATGGCAAAGTGTTAGTGAGAGGATACATAAATCACACCAACCACTGATCCTCTTATCCAGTAACCATAACACATCATACATTGAAAGTCTTTCTCTGAGAGAATAGAATAAATTATGTTTTGCTTGCCAGCATACTGAACCTTACGTTGGTTATTGTAAATTACTGAAAGCACAAAGGTGCAGTCTTTGCACACTCTTTTGCAAACATGGAACATGAACATCAAAGAGTGCACTTATCAGAGACTGCCCTTTTTCTGCCTCCATCTTTGACAATAGACTGATCTTCCCCCATCCATTATCAAGTTGAAAGAAACACAATTAGACAAATGATTTGAGAAAACCACTTGCTACCACAAATAATAAATTTTTACAAGTATCACCATATCTAAACAGTCTGGCACTAAAATGATTAGAGGGTCAAAGCTTCAATAAAAGAAGTAAAAAAAAAAAAAAAAGGTGAAGAAAATTGGACATTTCTTATAGAAGTTATTTTTGATATCATAGTAATTGAAAATTTTATCACTTCTGCAGCTGATCAAAAGAATCATTATGATCATCAAAATTCCATTTTTTATCAGTAAAAGATAATTTTTCACATGAAAACATTAGTCAGTGTGAAATTATCCTCCTTAGAGATAAATTTTGTGTTGGCTCTCCTGTCAGAGTCGAAGCAAGCTTGGCTCTTTCTTTAATGAAGGGGTAACAGTCACCAAGTGGTTATCATAGGATTCTTCTAGAACAAAATTGTACTTTTTGCATTCTTCATTGCTAAAAACATGACCAACTCTTTCTCATGAAGGAAAATGTGTCATGAACATCACCACCACCTGCGTTTGTCTCATTCAGACTCGTAGCTCTATTTTAATTCCAGGGGTGTCACGAAGTCACTCATAGTTATACCCCGTCCCTAGTTCTAGAACAATCTCAGAAATGATGATACTAACTTGTACAAATTATCCCTCGGTTAGAAAATAAAGAAACATTAAGCTCTTATTTTTTCATTAGAAGAGGACAGAGAATAGCTGTATTTTTTTTGCTTTAGATGAGTTCTTTCCTGAGCAGCTGTATTTTTGCTTGCAGGTCTCTTCATCTTTCCCCGAGAGACCAATTAGATTCAGTGCTAACCAAGACTCCACATCATGTTAAAACTTTACCTTCCTTCAACCAACACATCTGACTCATCAGCTCAGTTATTGCAACAACTAAAACAAGTCTCCCAGCTGTGTCACTGAAAGCAGAGACCACTTGAAATCAGTGCCTACGGGTGCTGCTTCAGACGTGCTGCAGAAATTAGCAGAATTGAAAAGGTGTCAGATGTCCTGACCTCAGTGCAGAGCAGGAGTGGCCCCTGCTCTCCCGGTACATGAAGCACGAAGGGAAGAGATGGGAAAGTCATTTAAACTGGAAGTCACCTCTCTTCATCAAGAAAGGCATTTTAATTATGTTTCTCAGTTTTAAAATGCACTAAGACTGTTTTGGTTTATAAGTGCCCTGGAGCCCAAGACACACATTTGTACTACAGTTGGCTGCTTTTATTGAATATTGTATTTTTGATTGTTCCTTAGAAGACTGAACATTTTTCCACTGAGAAATCTAATAGGGTATTATTATTTCTGATTCCATAATTATTTGGATCACTGTGGTGCATGTCAGCCACATGACTTGTGTGTATCTTTCTTTTTCCCTCCTCTCAAAGGATTCTGTTGTTTGGATTATGCAATCATTTTGTTAATACCAGGACAGATGGCCACAATGAAAACACACAGGGTGCTCTCTCTGATAGATACTTGCCAATATCAACAGGAAAGAACAGAATTAAATTCATGAACTTTAGAAAGCACAAGCTTGTTCTTCAAGCAGGGAACAGCACAATGCTTTCAGGCACAAGTAATAGCTGATGAAAATCTATAGACATGCAATTTGCAAGACTGGAATAACCCAAAATAGGGCCTGAATTAGCCTTTTGAGGTCAGAGAACAGAGGGCTGTGAATACCCTGTTTGCCACAGACAGTACAAGGCCAGATTTGGAGAGGATGCAGTGAGGACCCAGCACTTTGCTATTCCAGACACTCAAAAGGTTTCATAAAATCAAACCTACATTGCCCCCTACCTGCTTCAATTTGAGCCCATCATATCCCACTCTTCCCATTACATATTCATTACCTTTTTCAACAGCCTTCTACAGTTCAGAAGTCTGTTCCTGTATCTCCCTGCTGTCACCTCTAAACCAAGGACCTAAACATTTAACTTCCTTCCCCACAACAACACACCATCGTGGCTTATTCAGGAACTTCTGCCCTGAGCTCATAACTCCATGGCATGCAGCTAAGCATGTGTGCCACACACTATGAAGATAATCCAGATTTCAGCTTGAAGGCTTGCAGATTTGACTGCTCAACTCACCAGACCCCAGCTACAAAAAGGAAGTCTAACACATCTGAAAAATTTCCATCCTCCTGATCCTGCTGGTTTCCCATGACATCACTGACAAGAGAGAGGCTCTTTGATGTCAGTCAGTAACATCAGGAAATCCAGTTCCATCCTCACAGAAGGAGCTTGTGATGCAAAAGGTCTCTAAAGAGCAGAAAGATTTAATGAGAGAATCCCTCCCACCAGTTAAAAATATGGAGTTTTTAAAAGACTCTAAAAACCATGGCAAAGTTAAAATGTCAATCCAATGCTTCTGCTACCAGTTAATTTGAGCACTGCTGATATGAGATAAACAAATGCACACTGAAGATGAAAACATAATCTTTGCTTTGTTAAACATGTGGTCTCTGACAGGGTCCACACCTGGTACTAGTTTGTCAGAGCCTGGTAAATCCAGAAGTCTCAGAAAAATTAACTGGAACAAGGTGTGAGAAAGCTCCGGCACCATTGCCAGCAAAGAGCTCTGCAGTTCTTTAAACCAAGTGACAAAGCCCAGATCCTGCTCAGGCTGATATTCCTCATCTTTGCAGTCAAAATGCGGTTGTGTACACTAAGCAGACACCCAACCAAAGCTTACACCTATATATTCTGTGACCATAAACCTCAAGGTGAAATGTGATGTTTCCAATCCCTTGGAAGTGTCAATTCTTTGGTGTGAAGCCTAATGTTCAGGCAGACTCACGAGCACAGCAGGATGCAGTATTTATCAGTATGATTCTATTGCTTTGAAGCAGAAATAGGTAATGCAGATTTGGGTCTAACAGAAATAAACCATCATTGCATACATTGCTGGTACAAGTCATTCAGAGAACTGCCTTTGCACTGAAATGCAACTCTTAAAAGCATTTTCTTTTTATCTCTAGCAGTGCAAAGCAAAAAGCATTACTACTGAGAAGACTCATCCTTAGCAGGATCAGAATATTCATACACAGTTTTGCAACTGCATTTCTAGAAAAACCCTTCAACTGTAAATGGCAGAAGACAAGGGGGGCATACCTGTGAAATGGTGGGAATCAAAACATGAATTTTCCTCTGCAAAGGTGACCATACTGCTCTGTGCACAAATCACCTCCAAACAATTGAAACAAAAAGCATTTTTCAAAGTAAGACAAGGGACTATTTTCTGTGGTCATTCAAGTGGAGTATATGAACTAGAGTCAGCTTTGTCTCAGGATGATCTACCTGAGAAATGTAACCACTGGCTTTTGCTATCCAGAGGTAGGGTAGATTTTGGAGAACAAGTATTTGCCAAACCCAGAGACCAACCTCTGGTAAGATACATGCAAATGCCAGGGTTGTTCAAAACCTTTTCTCCAAGAAAATGGGAACATTTTGATAATTACTGCCGAGGCCTACCAAGAAGAAACAGCTGTAAATACACTTTCAATATACATATACATAGTTTAAATAAAAATCAAAAAATATTTCCGAATCTAAAAAACAAAGCAATACCTTTTAGTCAGTGAAAAGAAATGATGGAAATAAATAATAAAAATGTATCTTGGAGCTGATAGATTTAATGTATCTTGGAGCTGTGAAAAACATAAAAGACCTCAATGTTTAGCTATGGAGCCAGCCATCCTGCAGTGACACCCCACCAGCTCTTGTGCTGCTGAACACCAGGAGAGTCCCTGCAGAAAGGAGTGCTCCTCAGTTCAGTTCTTTCCTCCAGAGTCTCAAGACGTGGAGAGAAGATCCTTCACCAGCAATCCTCACGTGGGCACTTGAATGGAAGAGCAGCACTGATGCTTCTTAGCAAACCAGAGTTCTCAGGAGCTGTATTAAAACAGAATAGACCAGAATTGATAGCTGAGGCTTGGGCAGCTGTGGAACAGAGACACAGCCTCTTATCTCAGCAGACATCTTTCAGTAGAGGACTGTAGCTAACACTGTGGTAAACAAACACAGAGAAATGCAAAGTCCTAAATTTATGTAGTGTGTTCTCAAAAGACGTCAGGCAACTTCCCCACAGGGTCTGAAGTGCTTGTGCAGTGGTGATTTGTTGCTGATCAGGAAGATTTTTTCCCATCTTGACATTTTAAAAACAGTTTATTATATTGATTCCCATATCAAGCCAAAGAAAATGTCACAAGCTAAAACTTAAACTTGAATCCTGACGAAATCCTGATTCCAGTTCCTTGTATCTGTCTTCATTCACTTATTCCAGCTCTGATTCCCTTGTTTTGATAATTATTCATTTAAAATTGTTTTAATCAACACATATCTTGTAATGAAAGCAGTTGTCAAAAAGAACAGTGATATTTTGATTCACACAACTTCTACAGAATATTGGGTAAAACAGAAAGGTGACATGTCAGCTGAATTTATTTTCTCCACTTTATCTAAGAAATGCTCAACTGGCAAAAATTTTGCTTTACCTTAGAGTTCTTTAATGGAACTACATGAAGAATTAAGACAATTTATATGACTATTAATGACAAATTCCATAAACGGACCTCTTCACCATAGCTGTTGGAGGCTGACAGAATCTCATTCCTTTCATTTGTATGAGCAACTCCCAGGAACTCCAATCATACATATGATTGTAGTGCATTTTGTGCAAATGTGCAATTCATACATAGAAACACACCAGCAAGAATTTACCACATGCTTGTACCCCCATAGCTGGTGGTAGAAGTCTAAAATATTTCCTGCAAATCACACTGGTGTTTCTCCAAATCTGTAAAATGAAGCTTCCCATAAAGGTGCTTCCTAGCATTGGGTTTCATCTCCCTTCAGCAAGTTGTATGCCTGACAAAACGAGGATGCATTTCCCACGTAAATTAAAATTGTTCTTATGATTGCAATATTTGTATCCCCAAGAGAAGAGTGTTTGAGGTGGGTGGATAAACAAATATTCTAATCACATTCTTTTGAAAGCTGAGATTTGGTTTCAACATCAGTTACTCTTTTCCATTTAGTTTCTTCTCTTGGCTCAGTGGGAATCAAAAAACAAAACCCAACAAAAACAACCACGTAGCCGAATGCTTTTGGTTTATTTGCATATTTATTTTCCTTGTTATGATGATTGATTTAATACTTTTTGATACTATTTTCAAAGTGCATTTCAGGGAACAGCATTCACTTGATGAGTTATTAACCCAGGAGAAGTCAACCTGTGAATCCTACAAGCCAAGTGGGTTGTGTTCACTCGTGTTTCTAATCCCACTGGCTAGATTTTTTCCTACACTTCCAGCATGTGTCTAGGAACACCAGCAGCAAAGAAGACTGTTTGAGTCTCACATGTCTCTGCACACTGCCTCAAGACAAGGCTGATATAACAGAGTTCAGTTCACAACTGGTTTGGTTATACTGAGCCTGGATATGCCCGCTCCCCCCCCTTGAATCTGCAGCTCTCTCATGTTCATCATGCCCAAGAAGGACAAACAAGTTGGCTTTCCAGAAGATAGAAAAATGCTATATAAGCATGGACTGTGGAAAGGGTGAGAAATCTGGCTGTGGGCTGTGTCACGTGGCATGCAAACTAGAAGCACTGTCAGGCCAGCTGCATGGTGAACAGATCAGAGGATGCTGCAAGACAACCACCTTCTTTCTGACCCATGTTCCCACAAAGCAGCTTAAGCATTTCCATTGTCTTCAGGGGCACTAAACACAGAGGGATTACAGAAAAAAATGAGGAATGCTTAGGAAGAGTTCTTAAAGCAGTGGGGACATTCTGCAAACTGTACGTATGTGAAAAAAGTACTTAGGGGTTAAGTTAGGAACGTTAAAGTCATTAATGTAGCAGCTCTAGAATGAGCTTCCCATATAATGTAGCTACTTGAAACATCATTAATTTTACGTGGGCACATTGTCACTTCCTGTGCTGGCATGTTAACAGAGCTTCTAGTGGCAGCAGAGGTGATCTCTGTAGCCCCTGAGCTGTGGGATGTACAGCCTATCCATGCAATTGCTTTGAGCTTTACAAAAATCCATTACATTTTGCCATCTAGCAAACACACAAGGGTCTGATGCCATCATAATATTTCTTCCTATAAGTCAATGATACAGAAATCACAAGAGGACTTGAGCAGAATCGGGTCCTACATCTAAACTGGACAGAAGGCAGCAAAGAGAGAGGTGCAAGGGAACAGCAGGACATAGGGAGCCCAGGTAACATTTTGGTGTATTTCTGTAGCCTGATCGCAGGTGCCTGCCTATCTGGTCAGCAACATCCACACCTGACAGAGCAGAAGAGAGCCCAAGGTGACTAAATTATTGTTTCTTGAAGCTAGGCAGCTGGTGAGAGATGGAAACCCACAGAAGTGCCCTGAAAGCAACATGAGCACAGCCTCCTCTTGGGCTTCAAAGGACCTACGACACTACTTCACTCAAAGTTTTTCAGGAAAGGCTCAAATGTAGTCCTATAGGGAAATTACATGTTTTCAGAACAAATCTTTAAGAGGGTTCAAGCTGCTGTACAGAATGAGAGCAACATCAAGCAGAAGAAGAAGATTTACAAGGTCTGAAACTGAAGAAATCCTGAAATAATGACCTTAGGGAAGAGGGCAATGCCAATAGCAAGAACAGCTAGACTAAGAGGACACTAGGATGACCAAGACTACAGAAACAAACAGAGACAAAGCCATGCAAATCATCACAGGCAAACACACAATATAAGAGTAAGTAATGCTTGGGTGACAGTTCATTTGGGGTATGTCCTCACTCTGTATTCACAGCACCTTTTGAAATATAGTAATAACTCCTGGGAGGTTTGAAAAGGATTTAGTCATCAAGCTAAAACAAACAAAACACTCCTGGTGAGGAGTAATAGTAGATAAACCTAATTTTAAAATGCTTTAAAAAGTTGTTACAAAGAAAATCCCTTCCTTCCTTGTTAATTTTGTTTATGTGAGAGTGTTTCTCCTCTAGCCTGTTTTCCTACTGCATGGCAGTTCCTGTGCTGTGGGGTTTTCTCCTGACAGCAGGAGAAAAGAAACAGTCGACTGATGGAAACACAACAAAGATGGGGGAGAAACAACTCAGAAGGTTGTTTCTGTTCATTCAGGCTGTCCCAGCCAAGGCAAGATACAAGATAGACTGAACTCAGGCAGTCCCTGCTCAGTGTTTTTATTTCTCATGAGCTGTCAATTACCTAAAATTTTAGATGATTCATTAAACAAAATCATTGATGTTAATATTTTGAGATACATCCATAGACACAGTGTTCTTCACGTTAGAAATTTGAAGATCTGGCAGAGTAGGGGAAAAAAGATATATATATAAGAAGAATCAAGATAATCAGCTTGCTACAGGTAAAACTTTTTTAAAATTTTATTTCTGTAAACAGATTTTACTGCACTGATCACCTGCAGTATGCCAACTTTATAGTGGACAGAAGAAACACATCCATTTTTAAAAACAATGCTTAAGAGTATGAAGAAAAAAATATGGGCAAATCCCAAGTGAAGCTAATGGGAACTTCACATTCAGAAATATGGACTCCAAGCACACAGTATACAGCCTGATTTCGTGCTCCTGTTCACATTCAAGGTGTGGATAGGTAAATTTTCTACAAAAAGAATAAAACCACTAAGATCTGGAGGCAGTGCTTCCTGCAAAGTTTCAGGATGCAGAGATTCAGTCTGTGTTGCAGCAGCCAAACTATTCACTGAGGAATTTCCACTGCCCTATAACACCTTGCAGTCACCTTGCTTGAGCCACTGACCCCGAGCTCCTCTGAATCCCAGCTGTGTGCAGGCAGCCTCACAGACTGGGCAGCCACAGCTTTCTGGACACATTTGAAAGCTCCAAGTTATTAAAAGACCTTTGACGTTATTCACAATCACTTTCTCACATTCCCTTTCTGGGGGAGCGGAAGAAACATTTCAGTTTTTAAAGACACAGTTGTCCACCCACCACTGTCCTAGAGGTCACCCAATAATTCAATTTCAAGACAATGTATTTTGTATATTGGTGCAATCTGGCAGTTCTGTCCACATGTTTTAAAGATCTGCTTTCTGTGGTGCTGAGAACAACACAGGCAAGTGTCACGTGTGACTGAAGAAAGCAAGCTCTGCACAAAGCCAATCTCTCCAATACTAACTCTCTGCAAATGCATTCACCCCAGATGTGCATTCTTGTTTACTAATCCCACCTCCATTTGAGAACCATTTCAAAAGCTCAAAAAGTAAAGACAGAGTAAGTTGACATTTCACCAAGCAAAGCATAAGAATATATAATGCTATTTTCCCCTCCAAATGGAAACTCTGGAAATTAACATTACAGCCCAGCAAGACATTTTTTAAAAAACATTTTTTCATTAAATAACGTATTTAATGACATTTTGAGTTTAGTTAGGGTAGGTATATGGGATTTCAAGATCACAAATTTTTTAAAAAGTGTGACCCTGGGAATTTCAAAATAGATGTTTCAACAACTCTATTTCACAGACAGTGAAAGGTTGGATCTTGTTCCAACAGGGAATTTCAAAACCTCAAAGACAGTTGCAAGACAATTTCTTGTTCCTCAGCCAGCTCTTGTTAGCAGAGTCATAATAATCATAAGAGATTTATGCATTGTCTTTCATCCAGATAGAACTTAAAGCAGTTTTCAAGGGATTGTGATCATAAATAGCATGTACCAAGCAATCATGGTCACACTCCTCATTAAGCACAAGAGCTTAGTCTGCACTGAAGCATGGCAGCTGGTGAAGGAAGCAGTTATGCTTTAAGAGTAAGTGTGAGGGAATTATTACAACTACTTCCACAGTAAAAGAGGTTTAAGTAGGCAACTTGCATTTGTTATAACTTGAATTGGGTAGAAGATGAAAGCAAGCAAGCAAACAGTCCTGAGATGATGTATAAAAATCTGTGCATCATCGACTGTCTCAAGAAAGATTCCTTCCAGCTGCCCCTGTAGCCACATAGTTTTAGTCTCTAAGCTCAGAACCATGTGCCTGGTTCCACCTGATACACAAAAAGCCAAATCAGAGGGGTCTATGCATACAGTTTTTTAGGGTGTCTGGAAAAGTCACCACTTCACCATAAACAGCTTCTCCAAGACTACTAGAATGAAAGTGCAATGTCACAAGAGCTGTTTCCAGAGAATCACAGAAAGTCAGGGATTGGAAAGGACTTTGACAACCACCCTGCATCTCTCATTTGCACAGTACTGGATTAACTTTTTAAAATACCAATATATTCAGTTATTTACACAAAATGTGAAACAATTATCTCATCGATAAAGCCGAACAAGAAGGATGAAACCAGTTGATATCGTTCCAAATAGGGGGAAAAGGCATATATCATTTATAAACCTTACAGGATCCACATGCCAGTCTTGTATCATTTGAAGCTCATGGACTTGTATCATGAAATTCATGGACTGCTTCTGGGAGAGAGCATTACATATTAAAGGTTATTGTGTCAAAGAGCAAAGCAGAGAGACCTCTTTCAAAGGAAGAAATTTTCAAGAGCTGAGTGAGGCTCAGCTCAGCCCACAGCTTTTGAAGTAGACCTTCTGCTCAGAGAAAAACAGCTACCTCTGTCAAAAGCAAAACTTGTTAACTACATGGGAGAAATAGTGCTTAATGAGTGCAAAGTGCTGCAGAAATAGACAGGAACTTTGCCATTGTGAGGAGAGAGAGTATGGTTGTGGGAGGTCTTTATCACTGCAGTGAATATTTGTGCCCTGAAGGCAAAAAGGACAAAAATAATAGTGTAAGAGTTTACAGGACTGGTGAATGAAAAAGATGGATAACTGGAAACCTCACATCAAGTTTAGTTATACTGATAAAGTCACATGTAATCCAACAAGTATGAGAAAATAAAAAAGCCTCATTACATTTACATTCTAGCCTCTTCTTGCTGCTATACCAGAAAAAAAGGGAACAAACTAGTGAGATTTGATCAGTGTCCTCAACAGAAGGGGAATTTTATAGAAGATTTAAAAGGTGGGAATAAATCAAGGTCACTACAGAGACAAAAAGCCACTCGTGCTCCCTGAGGCTGCCAGGTATATTTTGGCAGAAGCTGAGGTCTGAACCCATAATAATTCAGAGGATGTCTGCTGTATCCCTGTGCACAGTCAGCATCCAAATGTAAGTCATGGTTTTTTTACAGACAACTTCATTCAAACCTAGCCAGCAAAGTGTACCTGGACTTGCTCTAAACCCCATGCTAGAAGTAGTCATACCTCTGAAATGGAGAAAAAAACAAACCAAAACAAGTAGTTTAAGCAAATTTAACACAACACAAACTTCAAACACAACAGTTTAGGCAAAGCTGAGTACTGATAGCAGTGGTGAGCTCTGAACCCAAGCAAGTTCAGTAGATGTGGACCACAGTGACAGGAAAAGAGTCAAAAATGACAAAACAACTTCTTTTGGAACCACATCTACTGCAGGTGATAGTTTCATATCTTCTCTACTGAGAAATTTCCAGAGAAGGGTTCCCAGGCTAGAAGGGAGCACAGAGAATAGCAAACGACCTTAAAAGTTCTTATTGCAACTCCAAGGGAAGGGGAAATGGAAAGCAGACCCTCAGCACAATTAAAAATACTGTTTCTTTTTTTAACAAAAGGTCTCTCAGAGAAAGAGGCACAAACATGGCTCTGTTCAGAAAACAGCACTGTGTCCTCCTGCACTCTATTCTCACAGGAGGCTGGGAAGCTCCCAGCAACATTATGGAGGCTGACTAGTGTTTCTCATCAGGTTCCTAAGAAGTCTTTGCTAGTGAAATCCCCAAGGAAAAATTAACAAGGCTGGTTTGGGTAGACAGGGAAATCAAGTTTCTGAATGGATACTTCAGTGGCATGTTGCCAGACAACCAAATTCTGTTCATCATAGACTCCATAACCTGTACCAAACTTACCACACATGTTAGCAAAGATCTACTAGCAGAAGCTAAGGAGCCAAAGACTGCTAGGCTCTTACGCAAGCTACTTGATATCAGAGCTGTACTTAATGCTGCTTAAACATATTCTCCTGCTTTGTCTTCTGAAGTACAGTAACTTGTCTGCTTAGATGTGAAAAAGGTCTTTTCTGTGTCCTTCCTGTAACTCCTGCAGGATTGCTTTCATACACACTCATCCACTAAAAAGAGTGGGATTTATCTGTCAGACAGGAAAGTTGTGGGCCTCTGGCTGGCCCCACAGACCACCTCAAACCCCTCTTCCATTGGTCTTGCAAAAACACACAGCAATACTAGTGAGTGCCCAAATCCAGCAGCACATGGACTTAACGTTTCTTAGTTTTCAGGGTTCCATTCTCAAACCTGAAAAACCTGAGACTGTACCTAAAAGGACTGATATCCAGAGAGTTCATTCAAGTTTCATTAATTCTTCCTGTAACTCACATGAATGAATGGGTTTTTACTGGGTATTTTGCTCACAGAAATACCAATAATCCAGGCACTGCTAAAGCTCCCTCCAAAGCACTTCTGTAATCAGTATTTGACAGAGATATACAGTATATTTTGAGAACTGAAGAAACTTGCCCCTTGGCCTCAAGAATGGGTGTCAAAATAAGCCCACTTCCTTCTTATCTATAGACAACTTGCACCCAATTTCAAATCCCTACCAACTCAGGAGGAAGCCTTTTAAAGAAATCCTGTTACACAAATCCTCAGGATGAACTAGCAGTTCTTTAAAACCTTTTGGATGTAACTCCAAAGCCAGAAGTCATTTTGAATCCTACCTTGCCCTTTGGACAAAGTCTAGATTGAGCACCCCAAGAACACTCCAAGTCTCAGGGTGCTAGTGCTCAGGCAGCTGCACCCCAGCTCCATGTCAGGGTACAGAGCTGTCCACAGCAGCCACCTCACACGCTCCTCCTTTCTGCCACAGAAGGGTGCATGTGGCTCCTTGGGAGCTGCAGGGCAACCGTGGGGTGAAGTTCTTCAACACAACACAGCTCAAGTATCTCCATATTGTCAACTTCAAAATTAAAAGTAGAAGAAACAAAATCCTTACTCAGAAAAGACAAAAGTAGTGACCAGGTAAAAATATTTCCATTGTGTGCAGAAAGGTAGAAATATAGTTTATTATTAGCAGTTGCTATGAGGCAGCTGTGGAAACTTTCTCCTGATTACTGGTGGTAGGTTGAGAAACATCTTGATTTAGAAGAGTCAGATTTTTTTTCAATTGTTCATTCCATTATATATATGTCAGAGAAAAATTCTGGCCTGTCTTCAATTTAAACTATTAGTGTAATACTTTGACTCATTCATCTCTGACACTGTAAATGCTTTGCTAATATGATACAATGTTCAAGATGGGGATAAATCCTGGCTGTAAGAATTTGCATCCCACTTCCAGAACCACTCTTTCATTACCTAGATAGCTTTTTTTGTGTCATAGGTCAATATTCTTGGTACAAATTAATTTAATAAATGCAAATCTATTATTAAAACCAAGCAAAATGTATTATGAGGATGTTCACATTCTCCTTAGTTTTTTGAACTGCCTGAGGGACAGAACAGGAGGATTCAGGCTATGATTACTTTTCTTCTGCTCTCTACACTCTTTTGCACACTGTGACTCTAGGGCTTTGAACATCCATGGCATAGTAATCATCAGCTGATCATTGGTGATTTAAGCACAAAATCAAAGCAGTTGCAAACAACTGAAAAAACCCACTCTACTATTCAAAGCTCAGCCTTTGTCCATTATTATCTGAACAGAATGAGACAGCTGTTTCTGGGACCAACTCAGAACAGCTTGGCCTAGAACTATGTTGGATACAGGAGCTGGCTTGCTAACAAAACTAGTTTTTCCATAGAAAAAATAAATTGTAGAAAATTTTCCAAAGCTTCTGCATTGCTAGAATAGCTGGATTGTTTCAAACCATTTCTATTATTAGTAAACTGTTCTATTACCTTCAGAAACCAAGACACTTTCTGAAGTATTTATTTAGCAACAATATATACATATAAAACAGAAGAAGAAAAATTCCTCCTTGCTCAGCTATCTGCTATCCAAACACAACTTAATTTCCCTCCCTAAGTAGTATCATTTTTCTGCAGGATAGCAAAATATTGGTGTCTGGTCACAAGTTTGGATCGTAGTAACAACAGAAGTCAGCATTAAATCATCTGAAAGCAGCACAACTGGCCCAGGTTCAAGGCATTGATTAAAGATTTATATAAAACCATCTGCATTAAAAACATGAGCCAAGGTTTTGATTAAACAGGATAGAACCAAGTGTAAGTTTTCTGGAAGTTATTGCAGAAAAGCAATTTGACTGATTGCTTATATAGAGTGAAGGTGGTTCCTTTCAGAGGTAGGGTAACCCCACTGACATAGAAGAGGAACACCTGCAGTGTTTGCAGCCTGCAGAAAATAAAAAGTAAGCCTGGCTTGGATTCTCTATGCATCCTAGATTAATTTTAGGAATATCTATATTCATACAGAATTATGACTAAATTCATGTATGACAAAAATATTTACACATATAATTTTTGACTAAACAGTATGTTGGATATTTAAGAAATCTGCAGTGTGTTTAGCTCTTCAGAAATTAGTGATATGCTTTCAGCTGTGTTACCCTTTAAGCCACTATAGACTAACAAAGCATGTCCTGCACATTCCACAGCCCACAGGAGATATGGTGAACCACTGTTTTCCAAAACCATGGAACACATTGCCTAGGGAAGTTGCAGATGTCCCCTCCTGCAGTGTTCAAGTACAGGTTGGGTGAGGCTCTGAACAGCCTGGTCTAGTGGGAGGTGTCCCTGCTCATGGCAGGGGGATTGGATCTGTAAGTTCTCTTCCAAGGAAAACTACCCTGTGGTTCTATGATCAGTATCTTCAGCTGAAAAGCCTCAGTCCTGTAACAAATTGACCTTGTCCACATCAGAGGCTTTCACAGGACATTGCACCCCACAGATCAGCTCAAATTGTCCTTTCAGTAGGAGACTTAAAAGGAGCCTTTTCTCTAAGTAGGAGACAAGTAATCTCAGTTCTATCCCTGGAATTTTTTTCCAATAATATTGAGTTCCTTACACCCTTTAACAAAAGGCAAAAGTACTTCATGTTTAAAGATTTTTTTGTGTTTAAAGATTACAGCGTAGAGCATTTTGGAACAGCCTGTTTAAGCAGGTGCAGTCTCAGACACATTAAATATCCACTGATCTGGCTGAAGGGAAACCCATCTTGTTGTGAACCCATCATCTTCTGTCACTCCCACAGCTTTACCCTTCATTTCACACAGGCTGTTTACCAGTAGGCTTTACTGCTAGCATGGCTCATGGCACACTCTTCTCCTAACCAAGGTTTAAAGACACTCAGCAGCCATATATTCAACTTGGTGACTTTCAGGCTCAGACCTGAAGAGATGAAGCTCAGTCAGCCTCTTTGATAAACTCCATGCTACAGTTGTCTCAGGAAAACTGAGTGCTGGGTTTGGTGCTGAAAATAAGATTTTCATATTCTATGTGGCTGATACATGGGGACAAGTCAGTTTTGGTGCTCTCAGCTTGAAACCTTCTAAGCAGATGAGCTTCCAATTAAAGAAAGAAAGAAAGAGGATCAAAGCATGCTTGGACATTGGGTCACTCTGATCAGAAATTAATAACTCTGATTTGTCCCAACTGAAGTAAAGCTAAATTCCACAGTTTCACATTTTGTCTCTGCAGACCTACATACAGTGTAGCAAGCATCTACTTTAAACAATTCCAAGAAGCTGTGGTGTTTGTGATTGTCTACTGCAGCTCAGAGCCACACAAGATGTAATGCTGGGTTTTTTGTTTTTCTTTTTTTTTTTGCTTTTCAAGTGCTTTTTTCCCCTCTGTTTGGCACATATTTAAAAAAAAGAATTTTATCTTACTGCTGCTACTGCTCATTTTCAGGCACATCCCTGATTCTACCACAATTAACTACTGTTCCTCTTCTTCCTCTGCACAGCATAAACAGCAGGGCAGGCCCAACAGCAGGGATATGGAAGAATTAGAAATAGCTTGTTCCTTAATGCTGTTTAAGTGTGTGAAGGGGAAGAGTCTTAAATGATACAAAAGTCTTGTCTCAAGGGACCACCAATTCAAAAGGGACTGACATCTTCTAACACCTCTAGGAAATGCACTCAACATTAACTTTGCTGCCATTGGAAAAAGAGTATTTCTGAGGGGCAGAGCCTGTGCAGCCATAGATCAACTCACCCCAGCCCCAGTCTGTCTGCAGTTCCATTCTCCTCAGGCACAGACCACACCTCTTCCTTGGAGATCTCAATTGCAGACTTGAGGATCTCTCCTCACAGGAGCACATCAGGTTGCATTGCCTTCTTTCCCTGCAATAACAAATGACAGAAGAAAGATATGGTCTCTGAATTGTAATTTGTTTAAGGGATAAGTTTTTCCCTCATCAATTCTATGCAGAGAGAGGATCTTCCTGGATGTGCATGACATCATCCATCAGCTCTACCTGCTGAAAAAGAGATGCCAAGGTTCAGGGGGTTTCAATGAACTTGCTGCCTTACTTTAAGACCAAAGGATTAACTATGGCTTAGCTGAATTCTGGGTATGCAGCTGACATGGATTGCAAAACCTGTAGGAGCAAAAGGAGGAGGTTTCAAAAGCATTGAACTGTTAATCCAGTAAAGAGGAAAGGCCTACACTGGTTACAGATGTATATAAGCTTAAGGTAACTGTGCTCATTATAAGGAAATTACCACACATAACAAATTGCCTTGACAAGTGCCCAGCTGCCCTCCCATGATTATAAGCCCCAGATGGTGGCTGGCTTCACCCCTACTGTGTTCAGAGAGGCACAAGAGAGATGGGCTCTATTTATCAGTATGAATGCTACTCACACACACACTGATTTATTGTTATACTTCTACCAACAGCCTGAGATATATTTTGGTCAGGATAAATAGCCAGAAGAAATATGAAGTCAGCATCAGCCAAAGCCAAATATAAACATATGTTCACAAATGCCTGATCAAATTTATGACTTTTACTGAGATGTGCTTAGTTTTAAGTCTGTTTTACAAGGTAATTGCAAAGCAAATACTGAATTATTTAATCTATTTTTATTTTACATGACCTCTGATACTGCTCCACTGCAAAATAAGGTCTCAAAATTTACCATTTCACCATATAAGAATGTGAAAGAATTTCACCTACTTTCAAGGTGCTATATTTAAATGTCTATACTCCAATTAACCTGTCCAGAGGTGAAAATAGACATCCAAGTTATAAATAGCTATAGCAATGATATTTACATCTGTTTTCTGTGTGTTTTTTTCACTAAACAGAGAAAGCAAGGAAAAATAAAATTGCTTATGAGTATAGCTACACAGAATAAATCCTGTCCTGGAGGGATTTTGCAATATTTGAAGCTAGGTTTCATTCTCACTGGACATTCTCCAAAAATGAATGTTTTTCCATAGGAAAGTGCAGATTCATCAAAACAAAAGCATTTACCAATAGTAAAAGGCCAACTACATTTAAAAGCTGCCTTCTACTGGAAATGGGCCCAAACTCCTACCCCTTTGCCTGGGGCTCTGTGCTGCACAGACGGGAAACCAAAGCTGAGAATAAAGATAAAAGGCTTGACATGAAGGTAAGATCAGGAAAGGCCCATTAGCCCCTGCTTCCAATGTCCTGAATTTCCAGAATTTCTGACACAATTCACTTAGGGGTCTAACAGAGAAGGAATGGGGGTCCTGAGAGGGCAGAAGGCCATGGTCCCCAGGACCAGAAAGTCCCATTGTTCACTGCCACTCCTCCCCCATTTGCCTGCCAGGATGACAGTTCAGGAGCTTTTGTTCATGAGAACACTATGAAACACAGAAAGGTTTTTAGAAAAAAAATGTTTCTCTAAATTTTCTTTTGCCCCTCAAAATATTTCCACCTCTATAAATCCTCCCACTGAAATATGTCTTCTATGCTGCTCTTGTTTGGACACTCAGCCCCATTTCTCTTTATCATTCGATGTTTATGTACCAGAGAGAGATCTTTTCCTCCAGCTGAAAAAGAGCTGGTATTTCTCTCAAGTGGGAAAATTATATTAAATAGTGAATTATTAAAGTTACTTGAAAGGATCATTTAAATATATCACTGTATAAGTATAGGTCAAAATATCAAAAAAATCCACAAACTCACAGGTGCTTATTCAGGGCCCAAGTCTTTAACTTGCTACACACAGATCTGGAAGCTCCAGAAATACAATTATTCTCCTCAAGGTCGCTGTGAACAGCCATGTATTCACTCACACTGATAGAAGAGATAATGACACTTTGTTCAAAAAGTTACTTCTTGAAGCTTTCAGTCTGGGAAACCATAACTTGCAAGTAGGAACTTGCAGGGAAGGTCATGACAAAACAGCTCTCAGAATCCAGCTGACTCTTTCATCCAGACACAGACCCTGTGGCAAAGGGCTTGCACTAAAGGATGATCCCC
Source organism: Florisuga fusca (assembly GCA_038090715.1). Classification (NCBI taxonomy): domain Eukaryota; kingdom Metazoa; phylum Chordata; class Aves; order Apodiformes; family Trochilidae; genus Florisuga; species Florisuga fusca. The sequence continues at coordinate 7,294,085 of JAAWXA010000015.1, read as the reverse complement.
TTTTGCTAATAAACACAGACGGGGTGTCCATGTTCTGGGGATGAAATCTGCCAGTCAGTACTCACGTGAGAACATGTGCTCAGCAGATCACTCTGAACAGCTTTTGCTGCCTCACCAGCTCTTCTGATGCACGAGTGCTTCTCAGGGCATGAAATCACCACAGACCATTTGGTCATTGTTTCTTTAACAGGACAGGGAAGAGCTGAACAATTCTCAGCACGCCAAGAAACCCAGCTCTATCTTTCCACTTTGTTTAAGTTGGACAACTCTGTTCCAAGTTGGAGGCAGCAGCAAAATGGAGCTACAGGAGTGCTGAGTGGTTGCTACTCAAGCAAGCCAGCAGCAACACCAGCTCCTTCAGGAGTATCTCTACATCTTTAGGTATTTCTGCAAGACATTCATTCAGTTCAGCTTTTGAAAAGTAGAGTGTAGTCCAGTGACCTTTCAGGGAACACACAACTGCTGCCCCAGAATTTGAAGCAGCTTCCTGCTAGCCTTGGTGGAACAGGGGAAGTTGAAACTTTGCAAACAAGAGGAAAGCTTAAATTCAAATACCAGCTAAGGACACCATACAAGTGATTTCAATAATGAACTTCCTACAAAATCCAAAGTTTCTGGCTTTGTTTTGCAAACTATTACTTTTTAAAAATTTAGATACAACAAAACAGGTACTAACTCACTAGCCTCTATTTAAGAAAGCATCCCACACACATGGAACGTTCAACATGCAGCTGAGATGTAGGGTAGGAAGTATGAATAAACCCATTATATTTCTGAAAGCTGCCATATGCAATATCAAACAACTTACTGAGTTGTTTATCATAGCAATAAAGCCTGCAACTCCTAATGTGACCTTCAAAGTACAGTGGTCTAATTGGCAGCTCCTGCTTTTCCTTTTTCTCTCTTTCTTAAGGTAGGCTTTCATGCTGACCCTTCTCCAGTACCCTGGATCCTTGCCTTTCCTCCCAGACTGCAGAGGGATTTCCTCCTTCAGACTGCAGGGGCTCAGAGGGGCTGGAGCACAGTATTTCAGACCTCTTAAGACACCACGAAACTTCAGATCCACGGGGTGACCATTGTGTGAAGAGTCTGACACAGTCTGACTGTAACAAAGAAAAGCACAACTGCAATGGCATGAAACCCTTCAGGGCAAAAAACCTTCTCTCAGTCTGCTGACTAGAGAATGAGGGAACCTCTATGTTCACTTAGCTGTGGCTATTTGTGAAACTCATCAATGGAAGCCAAAAGGATAACAAGGATTGTAGAGATAAGGAGTATTGCAACAATTCAGGGCATCTTATCAGAATTTTGTACAGCCAGAACCAGTGAGTGAAACCTACAGACAGTTCAGGTTTCAAAAAACTACAGTACTTTTTGTTAGAGTTACTTGCCACTGAGCTGAACTAAGAATGCTACTGAGGACAAGATGCTGGGAGATAAAGGAACAACAGAATCTAATAAAATGATAATGTAGGGTTTCCACTGCTCTCTTCTAAACTTGTCATATACCAGAAAGTTTGACCTTTGCAGAATTGTTTCTTGGAACAACTTGTTCTGGAGCACACAGGGGAGAGGATGTTCTGACCCTTGTCCTGAAAACACATGAGCCTGGCTTGGCTCAGCTCAAGAAGCAGCTCTAGTCAAGCTGCTAATAACAGTTACCACCATATAACCAAATGCAATATCCTTGAGGAAGAAATCACCAGGAGGGGAGTATCAAAAGAACGTTCAGCCTAGCAGAGTGTCACTAAACTCTAGAATGAGGAATTTTTCAATGCTTAATTTTGTTAGACACCTCATAGCATAAATACAGAAATGGAGGTATTTAGCAAAAACGTTGCTCTTGGTTGATTTGAATCAAAAAATACATCCATTGGAAAAGAGAAATCCAGCCCCAGCTGCACAGTAACCTTAAATAAACTAGAAACAGAAAAAGAAATTGACTGATAATGAAGGCCAATGTTTTCCACATTATTCCCAGGCCATGCCCCAGAATAACGTGGTTATTGTAAAGCTTCAATATTAAATGAAGTTTCCTCTAATCCCACAAAGATCCAAGTGCTAACATCTCCTTTGCTTGTTCAGCTACATTGTCCAGGGTGTGATGAGTGGAGCTCAGTTTTACCACTTATACACTGATGTAGCAAAGAACAGTCTAGCAGGTACTTTAAGACCTACATGAACTTGAAAAGGACCCAAAAATGAGACAGATATCAGTGAGCTTATGAACCCGCTGCTCAGACATACAACTTAGTACACAATCTAGTGTATAAGGAATGAGCTTATTTTCTAAAGCACTGGAAATCTTGTGCAAAAAGTAATGGACAAGAAAGGAACTTATTATAGCCTATCTACTGTCCTTCTTACTCGCTTTGCTTTTAAGACACTCAAATGGTCCTACCATTTGATATGGAGAGCTAATTAGGTGTGACAATAATTATTTCTTTAGGCATAGATGTAAAGCCCCTAGCACGAATACTAAAGAAAGCAGAAGATAAAAAACCCACACTATCTTGCAAACCTATGCAGAATGTTATGGGGCAAAGTTCCAGATTTCTCAAGGCTGCAAAGTCTCTCTGTTGAGCACAAGATACACTGATGTCTTGAAATGTCCACATAATCACCTTCCTCTATCATCATAATCTAGAACCTCTTCCCTTCTTTAAAGGCCCATTTTCTTAGGCTCAAAGTCTACTCTGATGGCACACAGCTTTATAACCTTGAATCAGAGCTCTGTGTAAAGAGGACAGGTGTGAGAAGCAGTGCAAAGTCTCACCTGGGCTTTCCACTGCAGCACTCACTGCCCATTGGATTGAAAGTTGCAGTTGGTCCTTCTCTAAACTACACAGAGCACCCAGCTCCCTGACACACACAACATTTCACCTTGGCCTTCCCAAGCACCTGCTGAACAGCTCATGTGAGCAGCCCAGCATTAAGCATCTGCTGGATCAATGTTTTAAACCAACTGATAAGAGCCTCAATGCTGCGGTTGCCTCATCTTGGGAAAAATAGAGAGAGATGGACTGATCTTTATGTTGTGATGGAAAGTTCTTTGGCTGGCTTTGTGGGGGGTGGTTTCCATCCCTTTGTGGAGCTATGGTTTATTTTGTTTCTTGTTTTTTTTCTTGATAGCTTGCCAGCGTCCTCTGGGATAGATTATTCCTCAGCATTTTCTGAATCCCTGTCAGTACAATCCAACACTTCCTCCTCCCAGCTCTCATACATGCAATGACTCAGCCCTGACTCTCACTTTCCCTTTGTTGAACTTTGTGACAATTTTTTCAGCTGCATTACTATGTGGCCAAAAGAAGTATGTATAAGCTGTGCCAAAAGAATTTCAAACAACAGAAAGAAAAAAAAGAGAAAGCTGTTTGTTTGCTGTGTATTAGATCTCCGTGGCTTAATCTCAAAACAATATGCACAGGGACTCTTGCATTTATCTGCCCAGGACTAGTGTGACATAAGATGCTCAACAGCTGCTAAATCTGCAGAAGGTTTTTTAGCTAAGAAAAGTTTTGAATAATGCTCTTATTTCATAGGCCTGGTATCACGTTATCATCAGAGGGCACTAACAAGACACATTTGTGACTTGAAAAGGTTCAGTGATGGAACAGGCTGCAGAGTTGGAGTTGTGCACAGAGTTAAGACACAGATCTCTGACTTGCAGTCTTAGAATTAGTTGCAAGCAAAATAACCCATTCCTGTTACTAAAGGCAAGCACAACAGAATTAGTGACTAGGACTTCATAGAGAAAAAACACAGACAGCCAGTAATGTCCCCAAACAAAGGAAAAGAATAAGAGCTGGAGAAATTTTCAGCTTCTCTAAGAGAATTTAAAATTTGCCTTTCGGTGGATAAAAGTGGATTTAAAAAGTCCTTGTTCAGATAAGCCTGATCCTCTTTTCACAAGTCTATTTCAATTAAAAACATACAGGGAAGGAAAAACCTTACCTAACATGGAGTAATGCATGGTATGCTGAGTGTCGGAGAAAGCAATACAGGTACTGTGATATAAGAAATCCTTTATCTCTCTCTGCCCCAAACAAAAAAAATTCACTATTTAAAAAAACCCTCTATACCGCATCATGTCTCTGCATAATTATTAATAGCTTGATGCACCAGTGTTTCCTACTTAGGGAATAATTGGTTCCCTGTGGAAGGGGTCTGAGGCTCAATTAAATTAAAAACTGAAGACTTGGCCCAGGCTCAACTAAAATAGCATCAACCATTTCCAATGTTCAAAACTTTGTGAACACTTCAAAAACTAAGCAGAAGGATTTGATGAGCTGTGTATGCATTTTTCCTCCTCCTCTCTCTCAGACCAGTTTTGTGAGAGTTCTGCTCTGCCAAAGGCTGGACTGGATGTTTCTGGAGGTCTCTTCTAACCTAAACCGTTCTGTGATTCTGTAATATTTACTTCAATTGCAGAGTAAATATTGATCTCTCAGGCAAACTTCAAGCTCTATTGATTTTGTAAGAACTCTCAAACCTGGAGATCAAGCCTTTGCCTTGGCAGAAGAGCTGCAGGGTTCTGGCTTATTTAAGAATTACTAGTACAAGTTGCTGTTGGCCAAGGGATACACAAGAGCCCCCACTTTTGTTGTGTTCTTTTAGACTCTGTTCTCTTGTAAAACTTCACCAGCACTCAGATTCCTGATTCAAAGACAACATGTTGGGAACAACTCCTCTCAGCAGCTTTTCTAGGTCACAGTCAGGCTTTCACAGACATCTTCCCAGAGAGGAATGTGTCATTGCCATGGATCTCAGTTGTCCAATAGCAGACTCTTGGCAGTGACGCCAGCCTCAGCCCTAGCAGGACAGCGTGTGAAACATCCACACTCCAGAAGAGAGTGGCTCCAGTTCTGATAACCCTCCACTTGGGATCTCAATCTGGAGATGAGCCTGAACTAAAACAGTGGACACGTGCATGTATTCCCTGAAGAGCATGCTCTTTGTACATGCACAGGATTGCTAGGGTTACTAGAAGGTTTTTCTCCTGCCTCCAAAACCATCTGCTCCCAGCTTGATGGAATCTGTCTGCTCAGCCTTAAAAACAAGAATTCTCCATTAGTACAAAATCATCTATGATGTTTCTCTTAATTTTCAGGCTGGCTATGGGGAAGGGCTCAAAATAGGTCTGGTACAGTTGTTTAGGAAGCAGTAAACATAGATTCTGTTCCTTCTTCACGCGTTCTGAGAAAAAGTTAAATTAAGTAAATGAACAAGAAAAATAAAGGCAATTTATCCCCATTCTAGAAGCTAGTTAGCAGACAAGCTCACAATTTGCCCACCGTGACTAAATGGTGTGGTTTGTTTCCTCTGTATAAACATTGTTAGTCCCTAGTGGAAGAGAAAAGAAAGGTTCAAGAAACTATGATGTTTATACCAAAATGCCTTGCTCCTGGTAAAGCATCTTGATTTTGATAAACACAGTAGTTTCAATAAACTCCAAGATTTTATAGAGGCTTTTCTGATTTTTTTTTTAAAGCTATGATTTATAGCACTCTATACTGTCATATTACAGCACTGCATGCTATGGTTTCATTTCTGTATATACCTTATTATTAAATTTAAGAAAGACAGGTTTGTGATTAAGCTGTGGATGGGATCACCCACATTATGATTCTTTAAGTCTTTCCTGATTTTAGGAGTTTAATAACTCCTGTCTGGGATATAGTCTGGGATACTCCTAAAATCCTGGGTACTCTATGACCGAGCCAAGCAGACCAACAGGTGACAAGCATGTAAGCACAGGAGTTGGAGGAGCTCAACTCCACTCTGCTTTGGCACCAACATTGAGCTAGTGGACTTGTGGGGAGATGACAGTCAGTAAAGGAATGTGTCAATTATAGAGACTGGATGTAACATCAGAGACACAGAAATTATGCTTAACGTTCTGCATGGGAAGTTCTTGACTTCACATAAAAGATTAATTATGGCTCCAGGTTTACCCATTAGGAGCATCTGGGGATATTATTAGCTACTGTTTTGAGGGTGCTGGTTTGTTTCCTTTGTAAAAAAAAATCTGATGTACCTTTACAATTTCTATTAGATTATATGAAGGAGAAAGCAGAACGAGAACAGGGAAACTAGAGACATGTTGGGCTAAGACTAATCTTTATCTGATGGAATAAATTATTCCCACTTATCTTAAACCTAACTTTGCTCCTGGTTCTGTGTAAAAAAAACTGAACTCAATTTCAGGTGACTATTCCAGAACAGATTGACATAATTTTTAGGTATAAAAGAGAGAAAGGCAATGCTGTTCAATTCAGACCAAAAAGTTGGAAAATTAAATCCACTAACAATTCACAATTCATTCTTTAGGATGAATAAACCACCAGGTAACATGAAGCACCTATTATAATTCTAGGGCACATATGGAGCACCTTCAATGACTTACTGCTGACAAAAGGGGAGCTCTTTGCAACACAGCCTTACATGGGAGCCCACTTCTAGTCTGCTCCACACTTTTCTACATGAAATCACTGAGGCTGCAAGGTTCTCAAATACAATGGGGAACAGAACCTGTTCTGACTGGTTTTGCAGTTCTGTTCAGTAGCTTTATACGATTTTCTTCCACAAGTGACAGCCTTAAAGACTTTCACACAGGAAATGTATAGAAAGTACATTATTCCATTTTGCAATGGGGCAGCTCAAGTTTTCACACGTAAATTTCCATCTGCCCTGCTAACACATAGTGTGGAGTTTTGACCATCATTCTTACCATATGCACATCAGCACACCCTTTCCATTGGTCTGCAAGCTACAGAGATTCAAGTAATATCTGAAAATCCAAATTGCAGTGTTTCTCTTTTGCTTCTGAAAGTAGGTTTTAAAAACTGGGCAGTATAGAAAGCACATAAGTGGTTGGTTTTCCCAGCCCTTGCCAGGAACATGATGCCTCAAAGGAAGCCTGCCCTCAGAGGCTTGGCTGGATTCAAGTGAGGTATTGACTCCAGGTGATCTGAAGAGGCATCTTCCTATCTAATGTTTATTACAACTGATGGGAAGGATTCCATGGCAACAGAAACAACCAAGGGTATTTTGCATTTATTTGCAAAGCCTCCCTGAAGAAAGACCTTCATCTGGTCTGAAGTTTCCCTTGCATCATCTCCTTCTCCACAGTAAGATCAGAGAGCTCCCCACTAGAGGGTCTCAATCTCAAATAAAAATTTGTTTGAGGACTACAGCCCACCATTAACTTGCCTATGGTGAGTGATTTTGATGACTGAAAAAAGACAGGAAAAAAAAGAGATAAATCTCTATACTCACTTTCCATCCTCTTTTAGTACCAAAGAGCCAGGCTTTGTTGGGTAGCTAACATGAGAACTGGCAACCAAGTTGCAGTGGCCCTTGAAACCCTCTCTGGTTCTGAGCCCCACCATGCTGAGCACGGTGAATAGGGAAGGCTGGAGAAACCACAATGAGAAACTCTTCTGGAAAGTTCAAGTTACAGCAAATATGGGAGCCCAGGGAACTCTAAATTACAGCTTTGGCAATGTAGTAAATGTTCAGACTGAATACATTGCACTGTGCACTGGGGAGACAATGTGGTCTGGAGGTTACAGAATAGGGCTGGGAACCACAAGTATCCTCTTGGGATCCTACCCAAATAGAGCTGCTCACTGCATGACTTGAAGGAAGTCACTTAATCTGATTTCTGTATGCCTTAGTCAATTTAGATATGAAACTGGATAGAAAGCAGAACAAAGTTAAAATTTCCTGGTGCTGCAGGCAGACCTTATCTATACAGGATAAATAAGTCTCCCTGACACAATTTTTTATGGGAGGGAATACTGAGGGAGGGGACCCAGAAATGGTCTATTTTCTTAACAGGAAGCAAAACGAGGCAACATTTTGAAATGCTGAAGAAATATATACAAATAGTACCAGAAACACTACAATGCTCACAGTGCCTGCAGAGAGGGTTTTCTAGAGAAAAGAAAAATAGTCTCAGAAGTCTCAATGACATCATATCACTCAGCCATTAAAAAGATCTGAGTGATCAGGTTGGCTTTGTTTGCTGGTGCTGAGATGAGGGTGCAAATTTGGAGTAATCCCATCAAGAGTGTGCAGTACCTACTTGTGAGAGAGGAGCAGAGAACATCAAAGCTGCAAGTAGCAGCTGATGGACTATGGAAATGGATAAAACAGTCACATAAGGCCATGTGCCCACTGGAGCCAAAGCTCAGCCAAGTGAGGGTCTCTACCCTATTGGGTTTCATTGTCCAGAATTTTCATACTACAGTTAGAACCTGATTATATGAGGTCCAGTTTTGCTATAGTTCCCTGGAAGCTGTTAATCTGTTCCAGCTCTGAATTCTAATGATCAGAAAAGCAAAGTGGTTAGAGATAGATAACTATGATTTTAGAGCCAAGAAACAGAGCAACCTGCCCCAACCACCCAACAAAGCGGCCTACATACTGAAGCTTCAGTTCTGGATCCACATCTCAAAAAATTTGGAAGCTTAAAGGGTGCAGGAATCCAGGCATTGTCCAAGGAACTTTTACTCAAGAATCCTGGACAGAACTTGAAACACACAAAATGGTTCAGTTCCTCTAATCCAACATTTTCTGACACCTACACCAGGATCCCCAAAAAATTAACTGGCTACAGTGAGCTGAAGAAAGGAAAGTTTCAGCCACAGCAAGACTTTCCTCTCTGAGTTTAATATGTAAAATATTGTTACTTTTTAAAAAGGGTATAATAGACCTTAATTGCATTTTTATTGTTTCTATGTTATTTCAATTTGTTTAAAGACTACTTTTAATATTTCCTTTAAAAGTCGTGTCAAACCTATGATGGGAAGATGTCCTGCAATAAGTACGCATTCTTCCTCTGCTCACAAATGACTTATAAAATTCAACATTTTGGCAATCAGAACTATTTACATAGGAGAGAGATGACTAGGCATGGGAAAACAGGCTTTTGTTCACATCAAAGGACTACATACAAATTCTCACATGGTACTTATGCTCATTTTTATTTACAGACAAGAAAGATTGAGCAACTGGATACAAGCAGGGATGGTGAGAAGTACATTGGGTTGAAAGGAAGAGAATTCTGCATTACTTACACAGCACAAGGAAAAGTTGTCTTATTGCATCACATAGGAAAGTGCTGGCTCAGAGTTTAACCCAGGCACATGAAACCATGGCTCCTGCCCCTTTTGCTCTTTGTAAATGTCCTGCAGCATAACTGAAGTTGCTAAATGATATTTCTCACTTTAGCTACTTCAAAAGTAGGTCCCACTATACTGCTAATGATTTCAGAACAAAAGCCACAAAACAAACAAACAAACCTCTTTAAACAAAGGACCTCACAAAAAAACCAACCCACAACAACACACAGAAAAAACCCCAACACACCACCAACCTCCTCCTCCCTCCCCAAAAAAACACAACCAAAAACCAAACAAAAAACCCCACTCAAAAACCAATAAACCAGAGTTATCCTGTAACAGGAGACTGGCTACAGCCATCTCCCAAAATGTTCCCTCATGTCAATCACCTTTCTCATTAGAAACAGGCAGTTTATTCAAGGAACAAAACTGGCCCTAGGAATCCAATACTAAAGATCTCAGAGTATCATTTTTGTTTAAGAATTGAATTCTGCAGCACTGAGCAGAAGCCAGTGGCTCCAAACTTACTAAGTCACACACATCCAAGGCAATCTCAGCTAGACTGAAAAATATTTAGGAACCTGCTTTGAAATACATACTGCAGTAGAAGAGTGCTTTAAGTGATGAATAAATGGACCAATAACATACTACCTGATACTACAAATACTATAGATGGTACCCATCGTTGCTACTACCAACACTTTTGTTTTCATTCTGCCTTTTATTTACCTCACTTAAATGATTGCTATTGGTTTTGAGGAAATTTGGTCCTCCCACCTCCAACAAGAATTGCTGCAATTTCTAAACAGCTAAACCAATTCTTCCATAGAAACAGAACATGGCATGAACACATTTCTGGTTCACAAACTGTGAACTACTGAAGGTTCCATCGGCCTTACAGTGACAGCTCAAAACCCATGGTATTTCAACAGCAAGCTACTACCTCTGTGCATGCATGCACACTTCAGTGTGATGAGAAATGTGCATAGAAGTTGTATGGTCTCAATAATTGCATTCAGACCCTCCACAGCCTATGCCCAGCATGTCTAAAAGGTTATATTTTGTTCCTGATCAAAGAACTGTGGCAACATATTCATTCCTTGGGCATGGTGGAGTTCTCTGCAGTAAAGGCCAGAGTTCATTTTCTCTGGAGTCAAAAGTCTGACAGAGACAGTCAGAGACCATGGAGAAAATTCCCCTAGGAATGCAAGGATAATTCTCTCACTCTTCTGTTTTGATTATTTTTCTCATTATTCCTTTTTAAAGACCAATGTGTAGCAATGTGTATTTAGTAAGGACAAACACTACCAAAGCATTTCAATCTGGGATGTGCCCTTTAGAAAGAATATTACAGACACACTATCATATGATAGTCATAAAATTTAACAGTTTTATACTGGAAGATGCTGAGATATCTCTACATGTGGTAGAGATAAGCTATGAAGGGAAGCATGACTGCCATGTGAAATTACCAAGGCAGACACCACTTCTTCCTGCAAGACCACTCATTTTTTCCTCCTTAGAGCTGGTGTAGTCCCATGTGCCCCTTTCTTCTGACAGCACAGATCATACCCTGTCTGGAGAAGTGACAGTTCAGATTTCTTACCCACTGAACTGCCAAATTCTCTGTGGCCATTACTTGGCTGATATAGATCTTTCCCAGCTACTCAAGCATAGTTCAAGACTACAGAACTCTAACCAGGTACAGGGTCTGATTCATGCCAGCTCAGTCATTACTGAGCCCTGCTATGTGCAGACTATAAAGCTACAGTTTATTTTCTAATTTGTTGGAAACAGTAATTTTTACTATCTATAAACAACCTTCTCAAAAAAAGGATTAAAACAACCTATGACTTTACATTCCACATAGCTAATACATCAATATTCTTTCAGAGAGCTTTACATTCTCTGATCAGGGATGGGTGACTTGTGGATGGGAAGAGCAGTTCTAAAGATAAACATGCATTTAGAAGTAATTCATACAAATTGTTTACCAACGGAAGAGATGTGTTTACTGTACAGTCAATGCTACTTGATCTTCTCTGAGAAAAACAGCTTGTAAGAAAGAAGATTAAATGACTTATAATAAGTTGTAAGATGCATTTTTTTATTTTAATTTTTTTTTTTTTTTTTTTTTTTTTTTTTTTTTTTTTTTTTTTTTCCTCTACTTTTTTTTGTTTTCTAAGTGTAGGCTACTACTGATCTGCAAAATGAACTTTCCATCTTAACTGCATAGATCTAGGTATCTGGAAATAGTCAAGCAGAATCTCCATTTCTGATAAAGAAAGTAGAACTACTCTTGAAAGTAGAACTTTTTTCCAAGTATATTGCAGTAACAAGGTACAACTGTCACTATAGAATCTCGTATCAGATAAAGGATGATGCTTTATATGCAGGTCACTTGTTTGCAGAACAGTTTTGAATGGAAAAACATTTGGAGAAGGTTGAATACTAAACATGCTTTTTCACATCAGCAGTGACTGGTAGTTCAAGGATTAGGCAAGACCAATTCTGACACCTTATAAGGGACTCAAGTTTAACTTCTTCAGCTGACTGAAAGAACTAAACTACAAAAGAGTTTACCCAAACACTATAAAGTATTCTCCCTTTCCATAGGAACCATGTTGTTTTGTATAAAATTCCTAGAAAAATCAAACAGTAATTCCTTTAGTAGTCAAGGAGGCACAACGTGTGATTTGAGCTCAACTTCTTCCTTAGAGTTATTAAATGAAGTTGAGTGGTTTGGACAAAAAGCAGAATATTAACTTCAGTTAAGAACTCTACAGGCATTGAAAAGAAATATTTATCTTAAGTTGGTTCTTTTTCTAGAAGTTTTTTAAACAAAGATTTCTGATTAAAAACAAAAACGGTAATCGTCATTTGGGGAAAAAAAATAAATTTAAATCTAATTTGATCTGTATGAGTTCTTTTCAGCAGTCAAACCTCAACGATTGTTCACACAAACTCTGTGCTGCCTACCCTCTAGTATTCCTGAAATAAGTAGGAATGAAGAATGTCCTTCACCTGTTGGAGACTGTCCTGCTCCTGGGGCAACCCAGATGAGTGCTAAACTTTACTTAGACCTCAGCACCTGTTCAACATGATAGAGTTAAACCTTCCATGTAGCTTTACAAGAAACCTAAATTTGTTCTTCTCTTGCTTGGCCTACGTGGTCAACACTTTTTGTCTTCCAAGAACAGGATTTGAGCCTTCTGTTGGAATTCTGGGTAAATTTGTGAGAGAGAGTGGAGCTCAGCTTGCTCAAAGCAGTTCAAAGTCTGATCCTTTCTCTGAATTAGTGGCTTGAATAGAGTTCAGGTAGTAATGGTTGAAAAGTTCTAATCCATAAATAACATCTGATGTCATTTGAAACTGAGGAGCTATGACTTGGTGATTTACTGAAGAAGGAAAAAAAAAAAAAAAAAGATTTGGAGAAGCATCCAAATTCAGTATGGGAGGATGTCTACATCCAATATTCTCTTTTTCCCTAAAGTTTCATAAATCTCAGCTTTTAGCATGACACTCTTCAACAGTGCAGCATTTCAGCCTGCTTGCTGGAAGTAACTCCATTGGTTTCCACAAAGTAAAGCACTTTTTTTGACAGCACGAAACATTTTCCAGCAGAGATAACTTTATGCCAAACCAATCTTCTTTGCCTTTTGTTAAGGAGTTAAACGTAAAAAGTTACAATGCAAACACTTCCCTAAAACAAAAAAATGTTCTCACAATTTTGACACTGAAAAATTGCATCACTTTCTCCTGCTCAGTGAAAACATTTTATGGAAGAATCAATCAAAAATAAACTACAGCCAGGAAAAGAAATACTAAATCATGCTGGCAGTTTAGTTAATTTTACACTAACTACTTATTTAATTCTACTTTAAAATCTATTGTATGCTAAATAAAAAGTGCAGCCTAGGATAAATAAAATGTAAATAGAATTTATAGGACAACCCAGCCATTTTTCCTTGCATCATTTATTTTTATTGAGATTTTCTTTTGGTTTGGTTTTTTTCCTGTCAGATACTTTGTTTTGTTGTTTGTTCAGACAAACATTTCTTTCCTACTTTCTTCTCAAGAAGCAGCACTTTTTTGTCAGGTAACTGCAAACAGGGATATGAAGAAAGTTTCTGACAATCAGATACCAGCAGACCTCATGTGAAAAATCTTTACTCAACTCTGCCATAAAAAATTACCAATTAATGTGAAACTACATCTATATTCAATCAAGAAACAAAGTCAAACCCTGTTATTGATAAAGAGCTGGGAAGTAGTACAGCATTTTTGCCTAAACTGTGTTTAATACCAGTTTTAGCTAAACCCAAAAGCACAGGTAATATAAATAGGTAATGAGTACACTTTCCATAATGTTAACTCATGCAACCATTCCCCTTGGTCAAATTCTCTTTCACACAATCAAGCCCATGTACTGTTATCAAAGAAAATATTTGGGAATCAGCTGAGTAATTTCTTAATAAAGGTAAAGTTTCTTCAGTCTGTTGAGCAGTGAAGCTTACCTACTTTCTCCTTAGTTCTTAAATATTGTCTATGCCTATATTATAGAGAACTATAAAAAATGGCTATACCAGCCTAGTTAGCTCCTCTGACTATACAGCAAGCCAAATAACTCATGTTAAATATTAGTTAAGACAAACTGTTTGATTGTATTGAAGTTAAGAAGGACACAGATTTTAAACACAGGCAATCTTGTATCTTCTGAGAGTTTACCAAAGACTTTTTTCCTCCATGCAATGTGGATATGCCTTTTCATGAAGATTGCAAGCCAGGAGAGAATATGCATGTTTATCCACCTTGGGCCAGCTTTTGTAACATTATTTTTTATTCTCTTACTAATTAAGCTTAGAGTCCAGCCGTAGACCATTACTGCAGACGGGTTACCTACCACTGACAAACAAACCACTTGACAAACAAGCCTGCCCAAAGAGCTCCAAATGGACAAACAAGTCAAGATCCAACAACATGGTCCAGAGAACCAAGCACTGAAGTGCTTTGGGAACAACACCCGCAGATAATAAGACAGAAAACAGAGAAATATGCAAAACTGCTGGTTTCCAAGTCTACAGACTATAGTGATTTCCTGCCATACAAAAGCTCAATGACTAGCCTAATTCAAAATAACATGAAAATAATTCTGCTTTCCTGCAGAGCAGCAGAATAGCTCGTTTCACTCCCACTTTTCCCATTTGCAGGCATATATAACATGTGCTTGCCACCATTCCCTGCCAGCTTGGCCTGTGTTGCTGACCTACCACACCAAGTGTAAATCCAGCAGGCAGGTTAACCTCCAAGGAATGCCCAGCCAAGTCCCAGAGCAATTACAGCAAATGACCTGACTGCTTACAGCTCTCTGGAATGACAGTGTCAGTCTTGAGGTAACCGTAGTTATATGTGACACTTTCTGAATGCACAGAAAGTGCTTGTTTCCTGTTCCAACTTTGCCTTGACCATGTGCATTCACCCTCCATAACACCTCTCTGCTCTTCAATTTTAGGACTCTGTCATGGATCTAGACATGCTGCAGAGAGGTCACAGTTTTGGACAGTAAATCCCAGGGGTTTCCTCCATAGATTAAACTAAAGGAAGCTGCTCCTCACATGAAGAATAGGTAAGCTGAGGAACTCCACCGTGGGATATAGTGGATGCTAAAAGTTTGCAAGTGTTTAAGGGAAAGCTGGACATGTTCACGAGAGAGATGCATTAAATGTTACTAAATACACAGAAGCTCTGTCTAGCTCAGGAAGTCTCCGAGCTGAAAATTGTGGGAGCTTGGGAGAGCACTCAGAGGGAAAGTGCATGTGCTCATTTTGCCCACCTGCCCACCCCAACCCCTACTCACCTCCTCTTTGCTTGCCAGCCATCAGTTTTCAGTCACTGTCAGAGACTATGCTGGGCTAGGTGGGTCTTTGGAATGAAATGGAGGCTCTTATTTTGTAGCTTCTTGTAGGCTGATATTTCTTCACCTGTCATTTTCTTAAGCTGTTCTTTACTGCCATTATGGAATCTGTCAAAAACCACATTCCTCTCAGAAGCTTCTGCATTGAACTGATTGAGATATGTTGATCATTTGGTGCATAATTACTGCAGTTTATTATCAGGCTATTTTACAGTCCTAGATGCAAGTCCTGGTCAGGAAATAAAATCAGAATCTACAGATGCTATTCCTGGACTCTGCTTCATGCAGTCTATATAATACAAAATTATGCAGCTCATTTTCCAAGACACCAAAAAACTGAGCTAGCTAATAATCAACAATTCAGCTACAGTGTCCCCCATAAAAGCTAGACATGTTTTGCACAGCAATTTAGCTCATAATGCAATTTTCATTACTATCACTGTAATTCTGCCTGAGAAGTGTCACAGTTCAGGCTGGTTATCCCTGGTAAAAGACACTGTTCAGCTCATTTCACAACAACAATTATTTGTTTCTCTCTCTTCCTACTAACATCAACTGCTTTCAGCTCTGTTCAATGATGTAAATTAGTTACTCTGAGCTAGTAAGTAAGGGAGCAAATTGGCCTCCCTTTGCAACAGCCTCTCCAGCAGGAACCATTTACCATCATAAGAGAAGCAGTTAATTGTGGCTTTTTGAAATGCCTTTCGTTTTCTCCACTACAGAAGTTCTATTTCTGCTTTATTTAACTGATAAACACCAGCAGAGCTGTCTGTGGAGCTGTGTCTGAGTCTGTGATTAGCTTCAACGTATTGCTTCAAGTAGCAATAAGAAGATGGTGTGGTTAAACATCTGACTAAGGGCTGCTATTAGAAGAAAAAAGGTATTTCAAAATGTGGAAGATACAGCCACTTGGAGAAAATAGAAAAATTAATTAATTCTCTCAAGTTAAATGTAAAAGCATATAACAAATCTTGTCCTTGTTGACATAAAGTACAACTTGCTGTAGGTATAAAGATTACCAGTAAAAATATTTTCAAACATACTGGAAGGCAGAAACCTGCCAGAAAATTTCTGAAACCAACAGACCATAAAGATATAAACACTTAAGAAGATAAGTCCATTTCAGAAAAGGTGATGAATTCTTTCCATTTGTGCTCAGTACAGAGGAGGTCAGGCAGGTTAATTTGCTAAGGCAGTCTGTGTGAGGAGTGAGTCTGAGGAACTGCTTCAAATCAAAGTGGTAAAGAGGTGGCTTTTTCCCAACTCTGTAAAATGAACATCCATAAATTGCCAAGACCAAATTCACCCAGAAGTTTTAAGGATGCTCCAATATGAAATTTTGCCAAGCTAGTATGGCACATAACTTGCCACTTACATCTCCCTCACCAGCAGTGGAATGCAGGTGGGAAATGTCTCACAAATCTTGTAAAATTACTCAAGAGTGAGCTTGTGAATAAAGGACTGAGGAACTTAACTTCTGCTTTTGAAGTAAAATATACAGGTCAGAATCCAGAAATACTTGCATAATATGATTTAATGAGGAAGAATTGATGAGCTTTCCTAACACAAAATGATGCCTAGTAGAACTTTCAGAATGCCTTAGAGAATTCAGTATCAATACAGGTAACCCACAGTATATGGTGTACCAGGATTTCCTCCCCAAAATGCTGACTGATTTCTGAATGGCTTTGACAGCCACTGCCTTTCTATGGGCTCTCTGAGTTTGTCATAGGATAAAGCATCTTTCAAGAATTACTGAGCTGTTTAACAAAGATTTAGTTTTCAGATTGAAAGATTTTCTAAGAGGAATCCTACAATAATCTATACTGTGCTTCTCAGAGAGAAGAGAAACACAGAGTAAGAGTTTGCTGACCATTTGAAAAAAGTTATAACCTAACTATGAGGTTCAGAAATCTCCCAGTATTACCTAAGTAGGTCATTAAATAGAAGAAAAAATTTATTGTCAATAAAAAGAAAGCAAGGTACATGGGGAAAAGCAGCTTTAGCTGTTCCTGTGCAGTGATGATTTCTGGTTTTGCTATAGGGATTCACATGTATTATCCACATTTTGCTAAAGGTAATGCTTAATATAACAGACAGATTGTCAGAAAGTAGCCAAAATTTCCAATTGCATATTAGGAATTTTAATGACCACAACCCACAGAACTGATCCTTTACAGGTAGGCCTCCACAGCTTCCAGCCTGAAAGATCTATCTGAAGATAGGTGCATGTCAAGCTAGCTCAGAGAATGAAAAAGGTTTTCTCTTCCTGTTGGCTGATATTCTTTGGAAATTTGGAATAATTGCCCAGAGCAATTTCAGAAAGAACATCCATATTATAGACTTCCCCAGCCTAACTCCAAGCAAAGTATCAAAGGCTGCCTGGGAGGGATGCCACCAGCCTGGAAAGCTACCACACTCATCAAAACTCCTGCCTGTTGTCTTGGCTGCGTTTCCATCACCACCATGCTGAGCAATCAAATGGATAGTAAATTAAAATCATGTACTAGATCCTGTTCCCAAAGATAGCAGATCCAACTATTCATCTGTTTTATATTTTCACAGCTGTTCACTAAATTTCTAATCAGAGCACAGATGGATTTCAAGCAACTGACTTCAACATTTTCCATATGGAATCCAACTACACATCTTGAATTCTTTTAGTTTGAAGCTAGAATATTTGAAAATTGTTAGGAATAGTGCATAGAAATAAAAGCCAACTTCCTCAAAAGTCAGGGCCAAAAAGCAGTCTAATTAGTAACTGGACTCAACAAATTCACAGAACTGTCATCAGTGTGCATGAAAACATTAAAGCTAATGGACTCTCCCAAGTCCATTGCTGATCTTAAAGTTCTGTCCCAACCATGACAATTCTGTGGAGTCCCCAGTGTGCTTCTAGTGGCTATCATACACATGAAGACTCCAAAATCCTGGTGGTCACCCATGTTTAACTGCTCAAATGACCTTTTTTGCTGAATTTTTCCTTTTTTTTTTTAATATTGAGAAAACTCCTTCCAGCTGTTTCAGAAAAATATAGAAAGCAAATTTCCACTTTTAAAAACACCTAACACAGGAAAAAAAAACCACCACCAAAACACCACACACACACTCAAGTGCCCACAAAAAAACCCTTTTGCATTGTGCTAGATACCACAGCAGCAGCATAGACAACTGAAATAACTTGCATAACCTTCAGTTAATAGATTAATCTCACTATTAAAATATGCAATGGTCTTTTGGCATCTTTGTTGTACTGGGCTTCACTCCTGGGATACATATCTCACAGAATCTATAACTTGGGGATAAACAAATTGAAATACCAGCTGGCAGTATATTCTCTCTTAAAAGGATAGGTTACTACAGTAAGCAAATATGCTGCAGAAGCAAAGCTGTGCAGGTACTGGACTAGGGGGAATTCCAGCAGACTTACTCTTTTTTATCACATTGTACTGAGAAAAAAGAGGTGAGATAAGCTGCCCTCTTTTGTCTTGATGTGTGAAGAGACCTGGCAGAGGATGCTGAAAATCTCTTGCAGGAAGAAAATTGCTTTTACACTTGACTTTATATATGTCCACAGGAGCCAGACTTTCACAGGGCAGAAATCTAGAGGCCAGAAGCTTCCTTGGAATATACCAGGGAGATTCCCCAGCAACCCTGCATGTACAGGGTCAGGTCAAAGATCCTTCTAATCTGCTGATTTTCCCCTGAAGCAGCTGGATGCCTAGAGAAAGTAGGACAAATATACAATAATATTTCCCTAGTGTATCCTCCCAGCTCTGAACTTCCTCAACCAGAGACTGTATCTACTGTTCAGAAGACCTTCCTGGATTTTTTTCTTCCAATAATTTGTGTAATCATGGTCTGAATCGTTTGGCCTTCAAAACATCCTGTGGCAAGGCATGCCATCTTTTAATTATGTTTCTATTGAAAATATAAGGGCTTTTTGTTTGTTTTAAACTTGTCAGATGATTTTTTCATTATGTACTTATGGTCCTTGTGCCATGAGAAATATTGAATATGCCTTCACTAGTCACCTTTTCCATATTTCCTCTGATTTTAAACTACGATCTGTATTTCCCACCCTCTAGCACACATCATATATTCCAGGTTTAAGAACTGCAAGACACTACTTCCTACATATTCACATAAAATTCTGAACACTGAGAGGACCAAAGCCACACAGACCGAGCAAGAAAAGAAAAAACTCTGAAGCTAGTGGCACGATGACACTTTCTCTTATCTTCCTAGTATTTTCCCTGATTTTTTTTCCCCTTTTCTATTACTTCAAGCCAAACCACTAAAAAAATTATTTTCTCCCAACTCCATCTCAGTGAGGAATTATTAATGCGTGCTTGAGGGTTTTTTTATTTGTTTCATTTGGGTTGGGTTTTTTTCAGAAGTTCTAGTACTTTAACACAAGTCAGACTGAGGCTTAGCAACTTAATTATTGGGATTTTAAAAAATGAGCTGTGAGATATGGTTTCTTTAGGTAAAGGCTGTGTGAACTCTTCTATTCAAAGTATCCATATGTATGCCATTTGGCCTTGACAAGTTGTTACAACTCATTTTTGTGGATTTGCTCCAAAAACTTCTACTGACATCACAATTTGAAAACATCACAAAAGCTTTGTGAGAAAAAGTTTGGGTCAGTTAGCCCGTGTCACACCAGCACATATACAAGAAAGAGCAGAGATTGTCCCACAGAAAAGGACACACACAGAGGGCTCGGAGCCATCATGATGTATTATGCAATTAGAAGAGAGCATTAACCTTAGAAGTGTAAATGCCAAATTTGGAAAGAGTCAAAGATTTTTCCTTCACCCACACAAATACTATTGCTGACACCATTTATAACTCGTGAGAGGAAATTTCCAAGCTGAATGATAAAACCTTTTACTAGTCCTATATGCTATAAAAGTTTGAAGACTAAACATGACATTAGCTTTAAGCAATACCAAGTAGAATCACATTACTTGTGGCTAGGGAAAGTCCAGAACATCAAAATTGGATGCAACACCTTTCCATAGGGAAGCAAAAAACAAACTGGTTTGTCTTTGGGGTTGTTTGGTTTTGTTTGGCTTTTTGGTTTTGTTTTGAAAAAGGTTGCTATGTATGTTACCTGAAACAACATAGCAAAATCAACCACCACCCATTTTATACTAAAACAAAAACTTGGACCTGAAGCATTTTATAATATGAAAGCAAAGTTTCTTAAATTTATATAGTGAGGGGTATTTCAGAAAAGAAAAAAATAATTGAGTTTTATTTCCACAGGCATATTTATTTCCATGACATCCCATTCTTTGCACCTCTCTCTATTTTTCATTTAAGTTCCTTCTGCTTACAAATGTATCTTAAAATTATTTCATTTGGTTAGTCATGCAGTTTGGACAGAAAGAATCAGCACAACCACAGCACTGACTACGCTTATTGCAGGTTTTTTTAATGGAATAACTCCCCTTAAATCTTTGTTTTCCCAACAGACCCTCCAGTTTAGTGTTGTTGCTGCCATTATCTGATGTTTTAGTTACTTTCTCTGGAAGCTATCATGCTCCTCCCCAGTAGGCAAGGCCCTTAGTTGTCTCTGTGGGTGCAAGAAAAAACAACTAATGAGTACAAACATAGCTACCACGTAACAGTTAAGTACCTAAAAGCATGAAGAGCAGTAGAGTTTATCCCTTACCTTACATATTTGTTCTCCAAATGCAGTATCCCTGCCTGAAGCAAAGACACTTTCAAGCACAGACACTCTGCCTGCTCCCGTGGCCAGAGAAGCTTCATCTTCAGAGGAAGGTGACTGCAAGGAAATTATTATTATTATATTATGAATTATTATTTCAGCACTGAATCATCTCTTCTTAATTTATCACCTTAAGTATCACAAGTAGATCCATGCAAGAAACAAAAACCTTGAAAAGATTCAACCCCCCAAACTATCCCCACATGCAGTGTAATTTCACTGAATCTAAATCCACAATGCTTAACAAAATAACTTTTCACTAAGGTGAAATGATATTTGCTTGCCCACAGGGGAGGCTGGGAAAAGGGAGGATTTCATATCCTCTGACTTATTTTGTCAGGTTAAATTTGATCTTGCCCATATTGTCAATTCAGACAGTGAACACCAAGAGCTCCAAGGCAAAGGGAGCCAGACAGCTCATAAAAAAACAAGTATCTTTTAAACATGAACATCACTGCATGTCCCATCCTAGCAGGCATGTACATATACCAAGGTACTTGCCATCATCAGCCTGATTTGGCTTCTAAATTGCTGCAGATTAAAGATCATCATCTCCTTCCCTAGTCCATCCACATTGTCTTCCCTGGTGGGTTCCTAAAATTTAGAGCCCAAAATGAATTTCTTTATATAAGGGTTCACAAAGCCTGGAGCTAGACGTACAGCAACTCAACACAAACCAACATCCCACTCCCAAACACAATCCATCTGCACTATCAGAAAAGGCTGTAAAGAGAACAAGCAGGGAGCAGGGTGTGCAAACCCACCAGATTGATCCCTCCCCTTGGGAAATCAGCAGTCAGGCCAGGAGCTGAGCAAGCATGGGCAATCTCAAAACACATTTCTATTCCTACCTGAAGATTAAGAGTCAGACCTTCAAGTATGCTGGTGTGCTTAATTACTGTTGAAATTTTTTAGGTTAAGCATTTAAATATCTACAATACACTCTTGATTAACTTAGTTGATCTATAGGTTTTCTTTAGACATTAAATCAAGTCTCTGAGTTGTAATACAATAGAATAAATTAGAAAAAAGCATGTAACACCAAATTTCCAGATGTAGTTCAGTTTTAAAAGGCAGCAGAAACTATTAACTAGCAATCCTAAAAGCAGCATTCATGCCAGCAATAAGGCTATAGTGCTTCTGTACCTCTCTTTTCCACCCTGAAAAATAAAGCTGCTGGGGTTTCTTTTTGGGGTTATTTTTGCCAAGACTTTTTGCTCAGCTAAAAAAAAAAGTCAGATAGGCATACATTATGAGAATCTTTAAATGATAGTCATAAAATACACCAGAAGTAGAGGACTCACAAATCACTTCACACATGTTGGCAGGATATAAAATTTGTGTAAACATAATCTACGACATGACTTCACAATTAGGCTGTGAGTCATTATTAAGATTAAAATGAACTGAAGGTTTTTGCATAGTCAAAGAAGAAATTATAGGAGTGTAAGGAGCTTTAATAGACAGGAATTTAAATTAAGAGTGCTTTGGGATTGAACCAGAATTTTAAGATTAGAACTACAGTTTTAAGACCTGATAGAACTGCAAAAAGATCATGTTAGTATTTCTGACCATCAGAAAAAGCAGAGCACCAGGACATCAGAGTCCCATTCTCAACATGATCTTTACATCTCACAGAACTGGGAGTCCCAACAGCACTTATTTATAGAGAATACTACAGACAACTTCAGAGGGCAGAGGGCCCTGGTATCCACAGTCACCAATCTGATGAGCCAGAAAGGCCCTTTTCACTGTGTGTGCAGGGAGCTGGACTGTTCTCCATGAGCACTGCTCTGCTGCACATGGGCAGTGACCCCCAGCTCACCAGAACAGAGAAACTTGGTCTCAGTCAGATGCATGGAAGAGTCAGAGCAAATTGAGTTCTTTGGGACTGCTGCACGGGAGCCAAGCAAGTGCACCAACACTGTCTTTGGGGCAATGTTACTAAAGAAGTACACCAGGGACCTATAGCTTAAGGCTTAAGTTGCTATTAGTAAATACCATTTTGAAAATCTCTTGTGCAATTCTGCCTGGTGCTTACACAGGGCTTGTTTCACATTTTTACCCAAAAAACAATAAAGTCCTGGAGTCATCTAGTGCTTGGAGAGGATGTAATCACCTTAAATGAGGATTCTTTTTCACCTGAGAGCCTTCCCAGAGGACCACACAGAACCTCTTTCAGTGTGCTACAGTGTGCAGTGGTGCCAGAACACACCAAGCACTAGACCCAGACAACATGAAAGTTGTGACAGAGGGCAGGTTTTAGTAGTACTCATAGTAGTCTAAACAAGCCAAGATCTTCTAAAAATAATGCAACCATCAATTTCAGAGCCTCTGTGGAGGCAGAGCTCCTTAAATTCTGTCCTTAAGCAGACCTGAGGGTTTTGACTGTGATGACAGAAATTCCTTTTATAGCAAAGATAGATATCCAGGTCCTTCGTTTACATGCACATGATACACAAATGCAAACAATCTTCCTTCTTCACTTTTATACAATTATTTTAGTCTTGCTGAGGGAAATAATCTTCAGTTACTCCTTATGGCTTGCATCTCTAGGAGTTGACTTATTTTTGAAGTGGCACATCACAGGGAACTGAACCTCTTTTTGGAAACAAGTGGCTAAAAAGGAATTTCACAGTTTAGACAATCTGCATAATGTAGACAAGCCAAAAATCTGTGCTTATTTCAGACATAACTCTTTCCACCTCAAGCTCTTTATCTAACAAACTTTAACCCACATTGGGCTACACTTGAGCAGTGCCACAAGCTACCTGCCTTCATTAAGTGACTAATGTAATGAAAAGTATGGCTAACTTTTTTCTCCTCTGTTTTTTGTTGCATCTGCATTTCTGTATACCTGAAAAAGGTGAAACTGAAAGCCATGGCTTACTCACAGAAGCACTGATTTGCAAAACCAGCAACAGCTTGTGAGTCTGGGTGACACACAGCAGTGCTTGCACAAGCTACTTTCTTCTGGAGATACAATTTTACTGCCTCACAAGTGCTGAACCTTTAGCCTTGAGAGTGACACAGAGGTCATCCTCTGCGTTTCCATGCGTATCAGCTCAAGAATTTCAGCCACCAAGTTCTGCACAGCTTAGCAGCCTAACATTAAAAAGTATTTCCTTCCACTTTTACAGAATAGAAGGATGCAAACTGCACTAGCAGAGTGTAATCCCTTTAAATTCTAAGTGGAATACTGTAATGTGATTATTGAAGAAATTTTAGCGGATCAGGTGTGTCTGTAAAGCTTAGGAAGATAAAAAAGGCTATTACCTGATAGACCAGAAGAGCCATTTATCACGATTTCTTCAGTAACACCCCATAAAGGGTGGATACAGAAGAGAATAAAAGCAAAGAAAGCACAGAAAAATGCTTGCCCCAATAGTCCCCCAGCATCCTGATATGTGTTGCTCAGCACTTCTCAGCCAGAGACCACAGTGGTCGCTTTAATATCTACAAACCTTAATAAAAATCTGATTACAGGAATAAAACCAGGAAATGTACCCTCCAAATGTGATTATGGTTCCCAAAAACTATGCAGTGCCTTGAAAACAAGAGGAAAACTGTGATTACAAGTCAGAAACACTAAAACCTGCAGAGCACCCAGCTATTGTAGAGAGGAGTCTTCTCCCAGATTGCAAAACCTGGGTGACACCTCCTACATGGGAGAGGGACAAAACGCCAGCCAAGGCTGTGCTGCCATTACACAGTGAAAGGGACAGGGAACAGGGAGGCTACAAAAACAGCAGATGTTTTACTGAGTCACCTCTAGCACACCTTGATGCCATCACACCCCAGCATGAAGCAGCAGCTCTCCTCTCTGGCAAGGACTTGGGGGGAGCAGGGTGCTGCTTGCTTGCATCAGCAGGGGAAGGACAGCATACTGCTCTTACCTCCACTTACTGCTCCAGTGCTATGGCAACAGGAACAACAAATAAAAAACAATATGAACTTTGAGCAGAATTCGCCATTTTCATAACTTCAGATGAAAAATAGCTTTGGGAAATCTTTAGTGAATTTCCACATTTCCTTGAGTCTCTTTTACCAGTAATTCAACAGATCCTAAGAGTTGGTCTCTGCCTATGCACTGTGTTTCAGGGGCAGATGCCCAGGTAGTAGTTATGCTTTTTTCCACAGAACTTTTCACATACCTTTTTTATAAAAGCTCTCAAAGGCCAGTGCACTGATGATGGCTGCTATTTGTGATAACAAATAATGATGATATCTTATTTGCCACCCTCCAGTTCTGGGTGGCAGCTGCTGCCCTGAGACAGCAAGCAGCACAAAAGCCTGGTAAGTGCACACACAGACACATATAATCCAAATGTACTGGACAGTTTGAAAGACTGTAACACCTCTCACTGCCTTTTCTGCTTAGAACATTTGTCCTTTCAAAGATGAGTGAACTGTTCATCCACAAAGCCTCTATCCAGGTTTAGTGATGATAGGGACTGTCAGTGAGAGGGAACCCCTATCAGTGAGTTTGCATGGCTTTATGGCTTTCCCCAGGGGAAAGGAACAAACAAAGCAAAAAAAAACCCATCAAAAAACTAACAAAAAGCAAACAAAAGAACACCAAACTGGAAAGCAGGGTTATTGTGCCTGTGTTATGGTATGTGCAAGTCTACCTCTTGCTCCTTCTTTACCTGCACTTCACTTCTCAACTGAAGCAAACCTCAGAGCTTCACCATGGGATGCTCTGCTCAAATCAAGGACTGAAACATTGACCCACAAAGCTCAAAAGTATGAGCTCTTCCTGCTAAAATACCAGGCTCTCTAACAAATGCATCCCATATGCACACATCCCCTGTGAACTGGGCACAACTGGGGATACACACCACGTAACACACCCACACACTGGTCCATAGGTCACTCAGCAAATATGCAGCATTTGAATGTGGTGAGTCACATCACAGCTTCCAAACCATGGCTTCACAGCACGAAGAACACATTGACATCCAAAATACTAGAAACTTCCCAGCCACCTCAGAAAAAGCAGCAACAGAATTCAAATTTCATTATTTCCTGGGCTTGACCCCTACCCTAAACAAGCTGCTAGGGTAATCCCTTGCAGCCCCTCTGAGCAGCCCATGAGACGGAAGGAATGTTTTCCTGATGTGTCACAGGCATCCACAGACAAGTGTCCCCACCACTGAGCAAGGCTGGGAAGCTGCAAAGCTCCTGATCCACAGAGGCAGCTTATTACCTTCTAAAATACCACAGCATAACCTCACCAGGCTTAAAAACTCCTCCACCAGAAGAGCCAAACTGCTTTCATACAGCAACAAGATATTCCAGTCCACATTATAAGAAAAATAACTTGCAAATTTTGGATACAAGAAAACCCAAAACACACCTTTTCTCCACAGATGCAGTTCTTCAAGTAACCATTTCCAGCCTTCCATCTTCTGCGAGCAAAGAAGAGAGCTATGGGAGGAGACTTGAAAGCCCTAAGGGCTCTAATTTGATTATTCACCTGGGTCCTCACCCACATTTGTGCCCATGGCCCAGGAATTGCCTTGCAGCCTTGACTGGGGCCATCAGTCCCTGAGTACACCAGAGGGACAAACCCCCACAGCCCCTGGGGCTGTCCCAGCACCCACAGAGCTGGGCAGGGATGGGTGAACTGGGGGGGCTTCTGGACAGGGGTGGGAGAGGCTGCAGGGAAACTGGGTGATGAATGCCCTGGTGCCCTGGAAGGTGAACACCAGCTGTGGCCTCTGGAGGACAATAAGGAAAGGGGCTCATCTGTTGACATTGTCTCTAAGCCCTGTATCTTACTTAACTCTTCTGTTGAGACAGACACCATTAAAATTGCCCTTTGATATCCTAGTCTCCTCTCAAATAATAATAATAAAAAATATATATATATGTATATATAAATATATTCCTGTGCAATCTTTGTGATGCAGCTGTAAGTTACTTGTCCAATGTGGGTTGTACTTTTAACCAGAGAGGAATATTAGCTTCTCAGCACTAGCAGGGAGCTAACCTACAACAGACCTGAGGTAGCAAATAGTAGATAGCAATTCCTATGAAAAACAGGCAAATACCTGTGTGTGAGTGGGGAATGTTACCTGCTATACTTCTGCTAAGGCCAAAACTGTGTAATAGTTTCCTTAAAGATACTCACATGCAAAATATCCAGACTGATGAGCTCTGGACCACCTTGGTATCTCAGTGACCCATTTATTTCAGATACATGCCTGTTACTGTATGATGTGGTGATAAGATGGTTCTGCTCCTGTCTCCTGCAGATGATCTCTGTAGCTCCTTAACTACCAAGGATGGAGTAGGGGCTGTTTGTTTAAACTGAAGTCTACTTCTGTTGGCTCTGGTTCAGCTTCCCAGTTTCTCTAGTGATCAGATTTGAATTTCTTAAAAGACTGAGATGTTTCACGCCTCAGCTGAAGAGGTCCAAATCAAGATCCTGTTTTGTCCTGATCACTGCAGCTTCCCATCAAGCTAGGAAGGGTCAGCATTTGTATAGAACTAAAAAGAAAACAGCATGGTTTAAAATGAAAGCAGATTTCCTAACTATTTCTCTCACTCTTCTGCTTTTGTTTTATGACCACCACCAATTCACAGGGTCTGCTTCCTCACAGGTCACAGGTGCCCAATCCTCTTTCCAGATCTGGCAGCTCAGACCAGTGTCTTCCTTGCTGTCCCATGGTGAGATGATCTGTCCTTGTCCTTCACACAGAGATGCAGAATACATAACTCACAGCATAGGGTCCTGTTTCATTTGACACCATGGACTGGGCCATTCTGCCTCTTCTTTGCAGTTTGATAATGTGCAGGCAGAGCTTGCAGGGATACATCACTCATCTTAGAATCTTCTCGTGAAGATTCCACTTAGTATCTACTGTACCTGGAATGGGGCAGCTTTTCAGCTGTTTGCTGTACAGATCAGACCACACAAGGAAGAAAAGTACAAACACACAAGATGTTACAGCAGCACTGTTAGCTGTCCCCATTTGCTAGCTAGAAACCCCTACAGGAGTGCATCTGAAATTCAAGTCTTATAGTCTATGCCCTGTATTTTCACACTTCCTGATTTTGAAAGGAATTTATTTTTTTCCAGTAAACGCAGATCTGTAAAGAAAGGAGCAAAATATCAGGGACCATTATCAGCAATCTCTCTTTCCTAAACTGGATCCAAAGCCTTAGATTAACAGGTGGTGTTTCATAGTGGTTTTTTTCCTCGATGCTATCTACTTCACCTTCCTCAATACTGGCAGCTACTGAGAGAAAAACCATGATGTACTCTCATCAAAAGTAATCTTAGGTCTGTTTCCAGTTAAGGATGCAGTAAAATAACATGTCAATTACAAAATCAGATGGAAAATCCCATAGAACAATTAAAAGAGAGGCTGATTTCTCAGAAAAATAAATGTCAGCTTAGCCCCACCTTTTCTTCTATACACAGGACAGATTGAGAAGAGGTCAAATGTTTTTTTTCAGTCTCACGAGCTGAGTATTTCCCATACACTTGCACTAGAAAAGTTTGCAGTAGTTAGCAGCACCTTTAACAAGCAGGTTGAAGCAGTGAGTGAGATACAGTTACTGTCTTCAGGTAGTCTTGCAATATTGATACAGCTGTCAAATGACTAGCAAGTGCCTATAGTACACAGCCTACATGACCCATGTCTCCCCAACTGCATACCAGGTTACTTTCTCTCATCTCTCTGTTTACCACCTCTGTTCTTCTAGACTGCAAGCTCTATGAATTAAGAGCTGCCTTTTTTATCCCTTTCTTTAGCAGCTACCAAAGGAAGCCCCACCTTGACAGACTCATGAGAGTAACTGCTCTTAGCCAAAAAGGTTATTTATATATTTAAAATATGTGAATGTTTTCTCACTGAAGTAAGCCAAACCAACATGGCTTTGATTTGTTTCAACAAATCATTTGCTTCTCATAAACAGCAAAAGAAAAGAGAGGATAGGGTATTTAATTCCCTGAGGAAATCCAAGAAATAATGTATGCAGACTGGTTTCTACACAGCCCTGAAGGGAATCTGCATCTGATGGGAGAGCACTATAGCTGCCAGGCTACAGGATAGCCAGACCTTACAGTGTCATAATGTTATCGTACAATTTCATACAATTTACATTCACCAGAGGAGGAACTGAAATTCAATATATTCTTGCCTTTGTGCATTTGCTAATCACTGACCTAAGGAGTATTCGTCTTTTCTTTTTCTCTGGCTCAGGAAACATATATTTTATACCATGGGGACACAGGTCCTATGAGAGAAAATTTGAGTGTAACTGCCCTTTTGTCCTGAAATACTCAACATTTATGGTAATTCATTAGGACTGGATTATCCAGTTCCACCAAAGTGCAGACTGTAACTGGCTGAGGGATTCCCAGTCTTGGGCAAATGTATTAACCCCTGAATTAAGTAAAGAAAAAAAAAATTTAAAAAAACACTTGGGAAAAATGAAATCCCAAGAGTAACTTGTAAGAGAATTTGACCTGAACTCATAAATAGTTTTGGGATGACCTAATGTTAGGTTATTTAGAATTTTTTCTTTTGATTTTGCAGGCCGGTTGGCTTGCCTGGGATACCTCACTATAGAGGCATTGAATAACAGTAAAGCTAAGACAATAAGATTTCATTTTTTGTACAGCTTGGTTAGAATGGAACTCACTATGGGTTTCCTTTGTCCACGCTGCAGTCCCATTTTCAGTAGTGGCCATCTGTGAAATTATCTTTGTGGGGAAAGCAGTAGACAAAATGACCACAGTCACCCTCAAAAACAACATTCTCCTAAATTAAAGGCCACAAAATGCCTGACAGAAATGCCCTTTTCAGAACTCACTGAAAATATTACAACTCCTGAGAAAGAGGAAGACATAGTATCATCCTCAGCCACAAAGCAAAAAGAACGGGCACCTAATTAGAGGCTTCACAAATATCAACAGCCAAAGGTGAAGCAGATCTCTGTCAGTGGGAAAGAATTGTTTCTTGATTACCTTATGATTGAGACCATGGTGACAATCACCACCACCACCATAAGAGACAGGGCCACATCCCTCCTCTGCCTCCATGGGAACAGCCACCAGGCAATAAAACCCTCATAGCAGGGAAGAATTCACCAAACTTCTCCTTACTTTTTATCCTTCAAAAAGGAGCTTTATAAAGGACAAGGAGATATCAGAGGTATTTGTGTGAAGGATGCAGCAGTGATGCAATGTCCATTGGATAAGCCCAGCACGTCATTCACCAGGCTTTTCCGAGCTGGAAGGCAAATGCTCTCAGTCAACAGGGCCTGGCAGGCTTAGCAACCAGAGATGTTACTCAGGCCAGGGATACGTCATTAAGCAATCAAGTGTTCTGAGCCATGGCTGCTGGGGAGTATTAATGTGCCCCAGAAGGTATGAAAAGGCATAAAACTGTGAGCAACAGCACCTTAGAGGGACAGTTATGGAGAAAATCACAAGATTTTTTATTCCTCCTGTGAGCTTGGTGGTTGTTGGGCCTGTGCGGCGCCCTCCATCCCAGCCTGGCCTGGTGGGACCTTCCCTCAGCCCCAGGGGAAGGACCCAACCCTGCCCCTCACCAGGGCCCAGAGCCCACCACTGTCCCCTGCTTCCCCTGATACAAAACAGGCTCAGGTGGAGACCCTGGGGCTTCCAAGGGTTTGGAAATCCACCGGCACAGGCTCCCCCTCCAAAAACACCTCAGAGACAGCCCAAGGGGGGCCGCCAGCTCTCTGCAACACTCAGCCCCTCACAGTGCTCGCTGCCCTTACTTGGAAGGACTGATTCTCATTTTATGGCTTGTATCACCCAATAGTTTATTCCGAGAGTCTTTTGGTGTAATTTAGAGAGAGTCTTTTAATAATGGAATGACTGCCAGTCATTCCAAGTGCGTAAATGAAAACAGCCCGTGGGATGCACCGAAAGGGTGTGTGGAGGCAGCTCTGTGGCCACGCCACGTGTCTGCATTGCCTGGGTAATGGTTTTCTTCATCCCCAACAGATTCATTCCCATGGTGGGTGGAAGGGGGTGTTGGAGCACCCAAGGGCCCTCAGCCTGCCCCACGTTGTCAGCGTGGCCCAATCCCTGGCCTGCTGATCCAGGGCAGGGAGAAAAGTTATTTTAAAAAAACAAAAAACAAAAGCATCTGTTGAAGGCAAGCTGCAGCTTAACCCACCATATCTGTGACTGAAAGCAAGGAAATGTGTGAACTGGACAAACAAACCCAAACAGGTTCAGTGTGAGGAAACCCCATGAGCACGCCTGAAATACTGTGGGGGTCCAGGGCCACTGGAGCTAATTTGGGAACCGCCATAGGGGAACTGCCTCCAGTGAGATGAGCCAAAAGCAAACCTGCTTTTTTATTTGCTTTACAAGAAGTATACAAAGATAAAGTGACAGGTTTTTTTTCCCTACTTTACTTTCACTTCCACTATTATATACAGAAAGAGCCCAGTGGTGCTCAAGAGGACAGGGGAGCCCATGGAAACTGGAGCACTGGGGTGAAGATGCTGGATTGAAGCTAATGGAGTGAACAGTTATGTGTGCGAGGATGAGCTGTCCTAACAAATCTTCAGAGCTTCTATTTTAAACCCTTAACAAATGAAACAGATTCCTAAACAAGCAAGCTATGGCATTAGAACTCCAGAATTTATGTCTCGCTCTGTCTATGCTTTAACACACAGTTCCCAGGACTGTATGGGGCAACAGTGAACTGAAAAGCCAATTTTCAGTAATTAGGGGAACAATGACAGCAACTGTGCACATTGACTGCAGAGCTAACCTCACAACACTCAGGGTACATATGAAGTAATTATTTTCACAAAGAAAAAATATCACCGATAATGAATGTTGTGAAAAAGATGAGGAGAGCAAGGAAAATGAAGGCTGAGGGGGAGTAGCTGACATTAGAGCAGGGTGCTGCTTTCACTGTGTCATGGCTCAGCTGGCTGTTTGCAACTCAGCCTTTCCCTAGAGCTTTGTAGTACAGCCTCTTTTATGGACCCATGCTTATATGGAACAGTTTGGCCTTAAGATGCAACAATGGCTTACGTGCAGGACTCCCTAAAAGCGCAGCTCCCTGGAGAGGAACATCAGGATGTCTACAGGAATGAGCTGGCTGAGGCCCGAAGTGGCGGAGCAGATTTCAGTAATCCTATCCCTTATAGACCAAAGAGACGAGTTAACAATTTTCCAGGCAACGCTTCAAATTGGATCACTAGGGATATCTGTGAGGATTCCAAAAGAAATGTTCCTGATGGCCATTAGCGTGTTCCCAGTGACGTACAAGATGCACACACACACACAAAATCAGCAGCCAGCCTGGAAAAAAAATCAGTTTGTGTGCAAAGGTGCACTTAAAGCAAATTACATCACAAGGGACTCATTAATTTCCAGGACCAATAATGACTCCCACTTCCCTTCCACGTGTGCACCCAGCAAAGGGTGCAGGAGCAGGATGCGGAGCGTGTGTACAGCCCAGCTTCCACCCTTGAAAACTCCAAGGGGCCACGCTCTGTTTCCATAACACTTTTTACATGCTTACTTTTATGGGTCTCTTGATGACAATTTAAATCCTGCCTGTTCTTCAATAAACAATTAATCTCCCAGATAGAGTTCAGGGAAGTTGCTGTGTAGCAATAAAGTGCATGTTTCCAGAACCCAGGGGGAACAAAAAGGAAAAAAACTGAAAGGGAGTGATATTGTTTTAGAAAGACAACTTCCTGGCTTGAAGGGGGTGGGGGCATGTAGGGTTATCTCCCTAAATCCTACCTGAAACCTGCCCCTCCCCTCCCCAAACCCTGATGCCACTGCATCTGTACCATTTGTGAGAAGATCCACCCCTCCAAAATCAGGGTCAGGTTAAGAATATGGCCAGCTCCCCATGTACCTTCCACACTGACAGAAGCCTTTGTGAGTGGTGCTGCCTGGAACTGTGCTCTGGTGAGCAGATATCATCTGGGGGGAGTCAGTGCTCCCCACCACTTCCCCAGCGTGCCAGACGTGCTTGAAGGTCAGCTGGCTGGGGACACCACCAGTTCCTCACCAGTCAGCCATTTCACTGCCATCACCCAATTTACAGGCTTGCTGCTGCTTTTGCAGATTGAAACATAAAATGTCTCCTCTGTCTTCAAACTACTTCCTTTCAGTGTGCTGAGGGTGCCAGTCTCACAGAGCCAGTGTCTCAAAAGCCATCACATCCCCTCCCCAAGTTTGGCTATTGCTGTCCTGAGTTTGCATTTGAACTGGTGACCCACAGTAGAAGTAACAAATTCTGTGCTTCTCTATATAACACAAAAAACTAACACAGTCCCTTGTGTTTTCAGGGCCCTATAAAGTTGATGTTAACCATATGTCATTGTGTGAATTGGTATGGCTGCTAGGAGAGCACATACTGCACTACTCAAAGAAGATTGTAGCCATCAGCATTGTGAAGTGCCAGATAATAGAAAATACCACATTCAACCTGATTTAAGTGTCCTAAGCTATGTGTTTTATACAGAAAAGAAAACCAGAAAAGAAAAAAAAAATCCTCTGGGCTATAATCCTGTGGAAAAATGGTAGTGAGGGGGGAAAAACCCAGGTACATTAGGAGCTTGTATACAGTCCATTCATTGGGCTCTCCCAGTTCAAACTGGCATGGCTCCTAACAGAAAAAATGAGGGGAAATTCAGTGTCTGTCTAGACATCATAAATACAAGGACACAAAGAGTTTAGTACTTTCACTCTAAACTCCTGGGTCTGTGATCTTTTCCTGGCACACAAATGTTCCAATACTGGACACTTCTAATCCCAACGATCTGCCTATTTCATATGAATGTTCTTTTCTCTTCTTTCTATATGAATATAATGTTGTCATTGCTCCTGATTGTCATACTTCACAAGACAAACTCAAGAGCATGGAAAAGAAGTTGAGGAAAAAACTCTCTTAACTGGCAGAAAGAATCCCGTGATATTTTAAATGTAGTTCATGAGTTTTATGACAGTAGAAATGAATAATTAAGTATGCAAATCTCCACCCAACTATTTAGTACAGTATGTAGAGCTCACCTGAAGCAGTAAAAACCTGGAGCAGCCAGTCTAAGGAAAGATTTCTGCCTGCCACTGCAGCATGATGACCATGGATGAAGGTTTGCTCTGTCAGCAGCCATTTGCACCTCCATAAAGATAGCTCCCCACGGGGACAATTCTTTTCATCTGATGTTTCATCCTTGATTAATATAGGAGATTAATATAGGAGAAAAAATTAATTAATATAGGAGATTCTGAGGTAAACTTCCTGGCCAAAGACCGGCTAATTACTAGTGACTAAAATTTAGCACTGAACAGCTAAAACCCGAGCAACAGAATCTGACAGAGCTACTGCAGTTCCCTTTGGTGAAGGCACAAGGAGCAGTTCCTCCACAAATATGAGTAGGTGCTACCGTCACATCTCCCATCTGCCTCACTGTCATTTCTTAGATAACACCTTTCTATCCAAAGTCAACGGCATCCTTTGGTGTAAAATCCCATGCAACTAATTAAAAAAAAAACAAAAACAAAAACCAACACGTGCTCAGGATGTGTGCACAACCCCAGACTTTCCACAGAGCTCTCGTACAGTGCTGGGTGTGGAAAGTCACATCATTTCTCCATGCTTCTACAGGTGTTGAGAACATTTCCATTTCCCAGTGCAGCAGAAGCACAGTGCTAGGACAATGAACAGCAATTAATGACACTCATTAGCTTGCTATTGCTAACAGCAACAGCAATAGGTCATTTTGCAGCAGGAGGTATTTGCAAAGGAAATTATGAGATGCTGCTCCACTAAGGTCTTGAAAGAGGCACCAATAGGTCTTGTCCATGTAACATTGAAAGTTTATCTGTCTGCTACCACATAACTCCATACACATTATTAAAAAGTATTAGCAGCAACATGCGGCCTTCCTCTCTTGCCACCTAGAGGAAATCTTTTTTCATCAATTTCTGGTGATCTGAAGAGAGAGAAGGGGGATGTACATCCTTAGAGGCACATGTTTTACATTTCCTCCCAAAGAGAAGGTCTCATCCATTGTGTATTCTCTAGGACAGAATTCAAATTCTCTTACAAACATTGGGTGTTTCACATCCTCTTTCCTGCACTGCTCTGTGAACATTTTCACTGCTGGGATGAGACACAGCTGTCCCAGGCAGGACTAGGGTGGAGACCAGCTCCATGGCAGGCTGGCTGCAGACCTAGCATTTAGAGGTAAGTTGCAGAAGATGAAGACATCAGATGTTGCCCCTGCCTAAACAGCTGGAGTTCACACCAGAGGAAGTTCACTAATTTTGAGATTCATCCTCCAAGCACAAACAGTAACAAATCATCTGTCTTTTCTCACTTTTCATCAGAGCTCAGCACCCTGAGATTGTCAGAGTAGTTATTCTCACATCAGCCTTAGGTAATGAAGATGTGCTCTTCATTATAGCCTATCAATAAGAGTTTTAGCCAAAGCAAGTGAATTTAGACTGACACATCCTAGGGCTACTGACCTGCTCACTGGTACATCTCTCGTATCAGCCAGGCTAAAAGGCCTGTTACATGGCTTCTACTGACCTGAGGCAGTCCAGTGGGGAGAGTTGCACTCTTCCAGAGAGTCACAGATGCTGGCAATTGTCATCTCTTGCCAGTAGCTGCTTTATAATTTAATAGTATTAAGAGGGGCAAAAAACTTTGTTGTTCCTATGTGGGCAAATGCTTTGCATTTATACCATATCAATCACCTGAGCATTACAAGTCTTTCATGTCTATCAAGAACACATCATGTACTCACAGACAGAAATATAAGTAGCACCATCTGATAAAGAAGTAAAGCAGAGGACAAATAAGCAGATTACCCATGGAGAGAGATGGGTGCACAGCCAGCAATGCACCATTCAGTACCCTTTATCATCCTTCCTTTAGTCACTTATTTGCTTGGCAAAAGTCTCAATCTAAGCTGGTGTAACGTAATAAAACCTTATCCAACCCAAACTAAAACAACATTAAACTTTGAAAACCTCTGGTGATTACTGATTGTTGTATTATTTTCCATTTTCTTCCCTAGTTGAGGTAGATACAGTAGTGTCAATGTACTGAGGTGGCAGCTCATCTTGCAGCTATTTTTGTCTGTATGCAGTAGGAACTGCAGCAGGGTGTGAAAACAGAAAGATTACAAAAGCAAATCAACCAAATAGGCAAAGGCAAATAAGATCAGTGCTTAAAAAAACAATAACCAGAAAAATTCTATTAATTTTTATGCCTCTTAGATCCAAAGCTTGTATTGTAAATCTAAAAAGAATCTTTAAACTCAAGGAGAAATTATCTTCCCATTAGAACAACCTCCAAAAAGATCATAATGCAAACATTATGGGGCAATAACCACAGGAGTCCACAGTCCAGCTTTAGCACAATTCCATCTGGCACAACCAACTCTACTTACCAGCACCCCACTTTGAGCATCTCTGAAAATGCTCATCTATGACACAGTGGGGAATTCTTCTGTCTTTACTGGATCTTGAAATTTTGAGGTGAAAATGAAAGGCAGGTGGGTTTAATGTTTTCTTGATTGAAATGGCTGCAATAAAAGTGCAGTCGGTGTTGGAGATCTGTGTTGGAGATGTGTGTGCTCATTGTCCCAGAGCAGAACACCTGCCTTTGTCCAGCTGCACTGAGGTCTGAGGCACAGAAATGACTCTTAGAGTGTATGCCTTTCCTTCCTTTCCATCCCTGTGAGAACTGATTTGATTATTTGGGTGGATGTGGACCCATGTCTGAGGAAGAGACAGATCTGGGAAACCCACTATGAGAGGACCAAGCTGGGCAGAAACGTTTTGCAATGAGCTGTAACAGATGAGCCTTCTGCCCTTACTCACATTGATCTGTGGCTTGTGCTGCAGCCCTGGGAAAGCAGATTCTCCTCTAGTCCTTAACCTTCCCTCCCCATCTACCTCTTTCCCTGGTGCCGAGTACAACAGTCCTAGAAGAGCCCGGGAGATCTTGTGCCTGGGGAGAGAGGGGTTCTGCATTTCTGATTCACTTACACAGTAGGTTGAGTCTGTTGAATAAGTCACCTCACAGATGAGTCTTTGTGTGACCCACTGGTAGGATTTAGGATTGTGAATCAGCCAGCTGCTCTCACAGATCCCAGTGTGGCAGTCTGGAGAGCTGGCACTTACATTTACAGTATGTCCTAGAGCCAGACCATGTACATATGCCATGTGTGGCCATCTTACCCTGTTCTACCAAAGGAGGTATTCCAGCATATGCATCAAGTACAGCACTGCCAAGAAATTCAAGCCTAATTGGTATGTTTTTATAAAAAGAATGCATTTGTAAAAATAAAATAATCTCCATTCAGTCAAATCACAGCAGATTCTCATTGTCTTCAAGGCAATAGGCTTGAAGGCTAACTTATTAGCTTTGGATTTGGTTTTAGTTACTGGATCACACTGGAAATGACTTTCAGTTTTTGAAAAAAAAAAATAGTTAAAAAGTTACCTTTCACTCCTCAGTAGTCAAAAGGATTAACAATGCTTCTTTTGTTTCAGAACAGGCACCTGGTAGTCTTGGGTCACTGGGCTGTCTTCAAGATATCATTGTATTCAGCTGCACATCCAATTAATTCTTATAGCTAAAACATTTTTTTCTTCTTCTTTTTTTTTTTTTTTTTTTTTTTTTACCCTAATGCCATGAAAAAACTAATTTGGACCAAGATAAATGTCCCAGGACTGAGACAAACACATATCCAACTATCACACATGCTTTCTCAAATGCCATGAGCCCAGGACAGTTCTATCACAGTCTGCAAGAAAGTGGCCACATTTTCATGCACATTAGCTGACTTCAGTGTAAACAGACCCCAAAGCAGAGTGCTTCTCTTTATAGCAGCTCAATTTAAGGCAACAAACTGCTGGAATAAGCTAGCTTTTTGATCCATAAAGCAGAGCTGTAATTTACATTTTGTTCTGTTTTTCTTTCTTATCACCAGTGCTGTCAGAAATCTCTTGATTCATTATTGTGGCAATGGAAACACTGAACCAGAGACAGCAGCATGGGTAAATGTGGAAGATGCAACATTACTGACCCGCTGATTCCAGGACACTGTGAGTGTCCCGGGAGATTACATTGCTGGAGGGAAACGTAGCCTTTCTGATGAGTAGCTTTAGGTCCACAGAAGCTTGTGAACAGGCCCCACGATTATTTAATAAGGCTTTTCCACAAGTTTTGTGGAAAAGCAAGAAGATATAACAAGATAGCAACCTGATTTTTGAAACAATATCAAATTACCCTGTCAGGTAGGTCTCAGACAGTGCCCGTGACCTGTTCATGCTTGAAGGAGGAGCACAAAGTTACCTCTAAACACTTCAGCACTGCATTGGAAGCCAGAATACCAAAACCTTCACTGTGCTTAATGCTGGCAATGACAGAACAGAAATGACACTCAGAGTCAAAGCTTGTGAAAAAGCCAGATGCACACCATGACCAAGTACTGGGAATCCAGTGGAAATAGAGACCTCTGTCAGATACTTGCCCTTAACATCAACCATACCTTGTCCAATTTGCTACAACACAAACTGAAAATCAAAACTCAAAATGCAGATTTTTCAAGAGGCTAAGTAAGTCATAACAAAAATTTCATAGCAGCAAGCCAATTTTTTCAGCCTCCCCAAAGGCCCACCAACACCCCCAGCTCTTTGCAGAAGGATTTAGGGTGTCCCTGCAGCCCTGCCTGCACATGGGCAGGAGCTGCCCCGTGCCCCAGAGAGCCAGTATGGACCCAGGTCAGATCTGGGGCACCTGGCTTAGCTCTGGGAACAGCCCACGGTGCTTCAGTCCTGTCAGACACAAGGAATTATTTCAAAAAGAGGCTGAGGAAAGGATCCTGTACAAATTTTGCCCAGTCCTATTACTGGAAATCTATTTGACGTAGTGAACAAACATGGAAACTTTTCCAGGAAATGTGTTTCTTTATTTAAATAAAAATTAGTGCCAGTAGAAACAATAAACTTTAAATACATGAGACAATTATATACAACTCAATGTTAGGAATTATATACATCAGTTTTTACAGATGCAAACACATTTATATCAAAGTACAAGGATGAAGGAGAAAGCAATGGAAAATGTGACAACTCGTGCATGTCAGTCTCATTTGGAAAGTTTCAGGATTCAAGTGATTCCAGGCAAAGTGCCAAACTTAATTTGGCTTCTTTCAAACTTAA
Organism: Florisuga fusca; assembly: GCA_038090715.1. Taxonomy (NCBI): domain Eukaryota; kingdom Metazoa; phylum Chordata; class Aves; order Apodiformes; family Trochilidae; genus Florisuga; species Florisuga fusca. The sequence continues at coordinate 7,255,095 of JAAWXA010000015.1, read as the reverse complement.
AACAGCCTCTTTTGGAGTAAATCTACTGAAAAGCTTTATATGGACTGATCTAAGTTCACTGGAGTCGACTGAAAAACTCCCACTGCCTTCAGTCTGAATCAAATCAGCCCCTCTCTGAGCACAATGGAGCCTTTGTTCAGAGAGAGACAGCAGCTCTGCAGGCTACATCCCATCCTATTAACCCTACAAGCCAAGCCCAAGTTCTCCCTCCCAAACAGCAGAAAGAGAGCTGGCTCTTGCCTCAAGGTCATTTCTGCTGTTTGGTGTGTTTCAAGCTGCTTCTCAGCCTCTAACACCAATGGATAAATCAGAGCTGTTTCAGTGTAGGAAATATGTGGAAACATTTTGCAAACATTTTGCTGTGCAATGCTTTAGATTCAGGCTCTTTAGCCCTCATGGTTCAGAACTAATCCAAACGCTGTAATAAGTTATTATAAAACTCAAGGTATGATTAAAATAATCATACACTGCTACAATATTAACATTATTACTTTTAACAGTGCAATACTTCAGTAACTAATTTAAAGAGCATTTGAAAAAATCACAGTACCATTAAATTAGGGAGGGAAGTTTGTGGTGGCTTTAAGAACTAGTTACTAAGGACTTCATAGAAATGCATGTCACATGTAAGCTGATAAAAAAAAGGATGTAATGCAATATTTATCTACACTGGCTTAAATACAGCAGAAAGGCAAGATTATTTAAAGTTGTAAATGGGTATAGTTTTACTGATCTCAAATGGAAAATTTAAATCAACAGAGAAGCCCAAAATCTTGTGCAAGTCCCCTGAAGTTGGGAGGACTAAGTTAATTACTTCAGGGGGGCCAGGATTTCACCCTTGCTTCGTTAAATTCTATTCTGAATTCCACTTATTTGTCAATGGGGTGTAACAAAGCAGCATTTGATCAAACCTTTCTACATCTTACAACTTGTTACAAAGATCTTTAAAAGTTTTTTTGCTTTGTTTTGTTTTTTTAACTTACAGATCTTTGCCTTTAGTGTTCAAATGAACGTGTCTTTAATAAAACAGAAAAGCAAAAAACAAAACCACTTTTCCTACTAGTAACTCAGTCAAAAGCTGGATTGCAGCAGAAGTTGAAGAACCTGACCCAGCCATACAGGTATAACTTAAGCAAAGGTAGCTATAATGGCATGGATCTGAAACTGGGCTTTACAGATTTCCTAGAAATTCAGTGCCTCTTTTGGTTTTTTTTCTTTCATTCTTTCTGTGCCTGAAGACAGTCTCCAGTTGTGCTACAATCTGCCTTCAACTATATCATCAACAAATTTTAAGGTTTTGAAGCCTCATTGAGCAAATATGCTGTTGGCTGTGGCTTGTTATGAAAAAAACAAACAAACAAACCCCACCCAATAACCCCCCCCTCCAAATAAAACCCAAAAAACCCAAAAAAAACACAGTAAAAGGATTTGTGTTCTGTCACAGTTTTGTGTGAATGAGCATTACCCATTGTCTTTAACAACCAGCCACTTGTGTTAGGGTAACTTCCCTAAATATTTCTCAGATATTTGTACAATTCCAAAATATGCAGAGACATGCCAGTAATAGTTACCTCATTAAAATACATACATATATTCTCCTTGTTCTGAGCTCTTACGGTAAGAAATAATAATGGAAAAACTAAAATTAAGCATCCCGATTATGTGCAAGTTACACTTTGGAGGTGGGTACCACTGCTTCCTTCTCCTGCCAGCTCTCAGGAACACCTCAGGCACTGGGGCACAGATACCTGTTCAGAGTTCATTGGAGAGCAGGAAAGTAGAACCACAGATTCCTAGTGGGAGCTCCACTTATGCTCTGGCAGCTGATCAAAAGAGCCCTGCAAGTGCTAGGAGTTCTTGTGGATGTTTTCAGCAGATCCCTCGCTGCTCTCGTTGAGGAGTGTTTCTGAGACTTCCCCCAGCTCAGCATCCAGCACCTCCTCCTGAATGGTGAAGTGCACATCTGGGGAGGAGGATTCAGAGCTGACACTGCTGCCTTCCATCGAGCAAATAGCACAGGACAGGGATGGCACCATGCTCTCCTGCAGCATGTTCAGCATCATGGGGATCTGGGCAGACTTCAGCCCTGATATGGTTGGTAAAGGCTTCACCGCTTCCCCCCATTCTCTCTCCTCATCTTTGTAGAGCAGAAGCAAATTAGATGACTTCTCTTTTCTTTTGGATTTCATGTAGCCCAGCATTATCCCTATCAGGAAGATCCCATAGAAAGACATGACGATCAGAATATAAAAATACTCATTGCTGTTGTTGTTCTCCATGTTGCGGGATTCAGCATCAAGCAAGGCTTGGGTCATATTTGCATGGTCCATCTTCAGCATGGAAAGTGTTTTGCCACAGCTAAAGCCTAAGTGAGAATGTACATGCATATGAAAGATCAAACTTCTGATCAAAGATGTGAAAAAAAAACATCTGAAAAATGATACCCTCAAACCATTCCTTGCAACTTGTAATTTGTAAGTATGCAGGACACACCTACTAAAGCTTGCAGTCCATCATACCTCTGCATTATTATTGTAAGCAAATGAACTGTCATTCAGATACAAAAAAACATGAGAGGGAAGAAAATCATTAATATTAAATCATGCCAAGTTCTATGCTGAATTATAACCCCCCCCCGATCCACATGATTAAAGAAAGAAAACTGTATAAAATATTCTGCTAGTGATTTAAACATACTTTCATGATACTTAACCATGTTTCCATACAGGGTAAAGAATTTAGAAGTATTATTTTATTCAATAGTGCAGGAAAAGTATCAAAAAGCAACTTACGTTGGTATGCAAATAATTCCTCCTTTTGCAAAGCTCCAGAAACCTTTCCTCTACCAAATGCTGGGTGTTCTGAAAACTTTCCTCTGCTGCAGTTGGAATAAATAGCTCTCAAGAAGTGTTTCATCACGTGTTTTAGAGGCACAGTTTATAATAGTTTTGTGTTGGAGTCAACAGATGAACTTGAGGGATTGCAGTTCAACCCACTGAACTCTTCACAGCTGTGAAAAGAAAAGAGCTGGGAATTCAGATTTTACTCTTTCCTAACCAGTTTGGTATTGGCTCTTTCAGCTTGTAAATCTGTTCCTTTCACTGCCATCCCAATTGGTAAATCTGAGCAGTTACTCTCAGAGCTGCTATGTAGAATGTAAAACGTGCAAACCATTATTCTGTGTCTTGTCACGGAGGAGGAAACAGGTTATTTTTGCTGGCTGGGAGTAGTGACAAAACTTTACAAAATGTGTGCAAAATAAAGCTCCACTTTGCACAAGGTGTGGGGCTGTGGAGACCTGGGTCCTGGGTCTCAAGTGACTTTTGGATGAAAGAGGGTGCTGCCTAACTTTGGCTGTCACAGCACCAACTATGGGATTTTGGTTTCCCATGTAATCAGTGGAAGCATACAGACCCCTCCAAGGCTGCAGGCTCCTGAAGGTTCTAGACTTCTCCTCCCACTGCCTGTAGAAGAAGCCAAGAGTTGCATGGTCTGCATGCTTTTCATACATAAATAGACCTGGGCCACTGAGTTAATACAGATATTAGTATGAAGGTGGGTTAGCAACTTCTGAGCAAGGGTATGTTCACTCCAGGGGTGCTGCAGGCTGTTGCAGCTGGCTGCTGGGCTGAGCAGGACAGCCCCCAGAGTGCTGGGGAGGGCAGAGCAGGGTGGGATGCAGGCTGGGTCGCAGGACCCACAAGGTTCCCAGTCATCAACTCAATGGTACTGGAGGCTCCGAGACCCCTTTTCCACACGTAAGCAGCAGTACAGGCCATGGGAAGAAGGAGGCCCAGCTTGCACCTTGGGGATTTCACTTCCTTAGCCTCTCTATCCCCATTCTTCACACACAAAGCTCAATTAGTCAGGCCCCACAGATGCAATGTGAATGTCATCCCTTCTGCAAAGCTTCAAGGATGTTTATGTAACAAAACACTCCACTTCCAGAAAGTAGCCGACTGGTGATGGAGTTTCCCAATGATAGGTCTGGGTTTGGTTTTTTTTTTTCCCTTGCAGTCACTGGTGGATTCTTTGCATAGACAGCAAATTCTTCTCCAAAATCTACCCTCACAATCTCTCTGAGGTAAAGGCAGACAGGATTAACCTCTCTTCACATGTAGGAAAAAGTAAGAGAGGAGTTAAGCAACTTTAATGAAGTATTCAAGAAAAGACTGTATTGTACCTGCATTTGGAACCAGCATTTTTCCTCATTTCTCTGAACAACTTGACAAAGAAAAGAATAAAAAAATTAGATGAGCCAGATTCTCTTCTCTGCCCCTTGAAATAGAGGATCCACCCTTTAGGATGTTGGATTTATCTCCTTGTACATTCCCATGTGATAGCTCAGGAGCTGTTGATATTGGACTAATGTCTACTGGGATTTCATCTGACAAAATCTGTCTGCAGCACCAGCTTGCCAAGTCTGGATTCTTCTTCACTGTATTCCCGACAAATTACTGAGCAGGCAGCAAGAGCACATTAACTGGTAGGCTGAAGCATAACCCAGAGAAAATCTCTGGCTTTTCAGCTAACTGTGGGGAAACTGGCACAGTATCAGGAGAAATCTCTCTCTGCGCCCATGACACCCTAGGAAATCAGCTCTGAAGATGTTTGATCCTGGGAATCAGAAGACATAAAGCCTGTCCTGCCGCCTCCTTTTGTCAGTGTTACACACAGGTCACCACCCCCCCTGACACAAAGAGGCACTGACACCACCGAGCCAGGGGAGCAGAGACAGACCAGCTCCCCGCAGGTGCCCACATGTGCATTAGGGGCTCTTATTTGCTCCAAAGCCGCATTCTGTGATTTTGTGATTCTTCATGTAGGTGAAGCTCTGTACAAAGTTACCAGGATGAACTACAGCACCCAACAGGATCACAGGAAAACTGGTCAGGTACAGCCCTCGATCTATGCAACCCCCCAAAGTTCAACAGGAAGATGACTGAACTGCATAATTATGCATAGTTATTGCTGAAAACTCTTTACAATTATATTTACTTTGGCTAGCTGATGACACCAACTCATCTCCATCTGTTAGCCTGTGATTCTGAAAAAGTTTATTTTAAAAAGGCCTGGAAGGAAGTCCTGAGCCTTCTACAGACATGAAGAGGAGTTGTAGGAAGACACTGGGGGATAGACACCTAAAAAACATACACCACCAGTGTAATGGTGCACTAAGTCCACTAAGTCATTTGTTTCACTCTGTACACTGTAGAAAATATATTTTTACAAAAAAAAAACAAACAAAACACCAACCAAAAAAACCCCAAAAAACAAAATAACAAACCAGAAAAAAAAAAAAACAGACCTAGAAATTCTATTCTCGAAGCCTTTCAGTTTTGTGTTTCAAAATTACTTCTGTCACAAATTATGTTACAAATTGCATAGTGTAAAACTGTTGACCATGACAAAAAAATTTGCTTCATTTGAAGTCAATTGTTTTTTGGAGTTAAGGATACTAGCTATTTCTTGTTTGGGACTTCCTTCTTCCTGTTGCATCAAATGTCATCTTCCAAACCTCACAGAATTTCCCCTGAAATTTCACTTATGGGCCTCACACTTCCAGCAATTGCTTCTCACATGTTCATCTTTGCATCACTACCAACACAGGCATAAAGGTTTAACAATAATACTGATGCTGTTGCCCGCACCCTCCAGAGTCTCCCTTTGGAAAACATTCAGATAAATAAAGCAGAGCAACAGCCAGGCACTTGAGTGATGAAAAGGTCACAACATAGCTGCTGATGCCAGATTTTTTTTCTCAAGGTCCCTGTCTCCTAGAGAGCCTTTTGTGGCAGCAACCTCCGTCACCAATGGACGCAAAAGTTGGAAGCTTTGAGGCATCCCATAGGGCAGGAATTCTTCACAACGTGGCTTAAGGGATAGTATAGTGTCAACCCTTTCTCCAAATAAAAAATTGAGGACAGTCAGAAAGCTGAATAAAGACAGAATCTATCATGAATATAACATAGAATGTCTTTAGAGACTCAGGTAACTCTCTGCAGGCTGCCATAGAAAATATATGCCTAACCCTTCATTACAGACATAATAGATGGTCTGATGCTGCATTTATCTCTTTCTTTTTCAAGTTAATGAGTTAATAAGATTAAAATACCAGATACAGCTTTTAAAGGACCAGCTCCTAGGAAAAGCTGAGCTCATTTGGTAAGTATATGCTAATAGCATGACTCTAAAGAATATTTGGGGATGTGCATTTTTTTAATAATAATCTAAAAAAACTCCAAAAATGAAAGAGAAATGGGTAGGGCAGAGAAGTTTAGGATTTTTTCTTCCTGCACATGGACCTTAAATGGAAGTAATGGCTGAGAATTTACTGTTTGGGAGAAAAAGGGAGGAGAGTGCAAATACTCTGTTATGAATTAGAATTTACAGGCTCTGCAGTTGGGAAAGGATGAAGATGAGCAATGTATCTCACTGATATACATGATTTCAATTAAAGTGAAATTAGAGTTCAGGAGCTGAGTTTCACACCACAAAAAGAGGCACAACGAAAAGAGATATTTGTGCCCTTCATTTGGTCTCTCAGTTACAGACCTGCCATGCGGAGATGTATGCACGGACTCCTGATCCCACTGGAAAACACAAGCCCCACCAAGGTCCTGGATCCAAAGCTCCTTGAAGTCCAAGCCCCTTAAAGTTAATGGCAGTGCCTTACCTTATGAGAACCAGGTCAGGAACTGCATCTGTTCCTTTCAACTTCTGTGCAACCCAGAGGCAATTTTTGGTGCATTTCTTGGAGTAAAAAAACCAGTTGAAAAGCAGCAAGTCATGCACACATTCCCAGAGTAGGGAATGAGTAGCAACCTGAAACAAGCAAGTGGAGTGCCTCCTCACTAACAATCCTACTTATAGTGTGAAATTCATGAGCTTTGCCCTATGCTCTTAAAGCTTCTATGCCTCAGTTCACCCATTTGTAAAATTAATCTAATATCTACAGATTACTTGTCCTGTGAGGGTACAGCATGGTGATACACTTGCAGATCACTACCTAAAAGGGTAATAGCTCTGGTGTTCATAAGCACAGAGTTACCACATGGCTGGGCTGGCAATGAGCAATTATCACAGTAGGTTTGGTGTAATTTTCTGCCATTCTTCCTTATTTTTCATACTGCAGAAATATGTGGCATTTTTTTTATACACTTCACACAAGCAGTTTCCAGAAGAAGTTAGCAATTTTGTCAGTATCATCCACAAAATACCATGTTACCACATAGATACCAACTGGAAGTAACACTCTGCCTGGTTCTTAACTGTGAAAAGCTTAGTAAAATGCTCAGCTCTGCCTTACAGTCTTTGCAAGTGAAAACATGCAAGTGTAAGTCTAGGAGACGCATGCTTCAACCTTCCCTCCCACTACAGCATTTACTTTGCTTTAATTCCAATTTAATGTAATCTTTGTAGCATATCCCTATATCACTCAGCTTCATTTCTCAAACATTCCCTGCACCCAGAGCAGCAAAAAACCCCTTTATATTCATCAATAGTTGCAAATACAGGATTAAAACCTGAGGCAACTGCCTGCCCCGGTGCTCTCAACCCTGGCAGTGATAAGAGAGTTCCCCCAAGTCACATCTGGAGCTTTGCTACTACCCACCAATCACACAACAAAGATTTGTTAAAGCAAATTGGTTTCTGGTTCTGAGAGATGACATGCAACAGAAAACCTCAATGATACCAAAATAACAGTTTACATTTACCTTTTTACATTTTTTTACATTTACATTTACTAATAACAGTTTAGCATTTACTGTAAACCATCAGCTGTGGGTGTATTGGAGTTTTAGAACAGGCATTTATTTTCAGCCTCTAAACTGGATTTCAGAAAGCCGTGAGTGACTGGAAACAAATTTAGTGGAAACAGGTAACTCTTGTGATAGCAGTAACAAGAAATTACATTTAATTTAAAGATATTTCGGTGGCTGATATGAGAATCTGAGTCCGAAGTCAACACATCCTCACTTCTTTTTCTCGTAGCTGAGACACATTTCAAAGTTATTTTATCAGTTTGTATTTCTGTACAATACAATAAAATGAAATTTATACTTATGATTACCTTACCTTTTCCTTTTGATGTGTCAGAGAGGATGTAGCTATGTTTCATCTGAAAATGCTTTTCCTTTTCACTTTTCTTTTCCTCAAATAGACTTATCCTCTTCTTGCACTACCTTTAAAGACAAAATAAATGAAAAACTCCCTTTGCTCTCAGTGTCAAATGCCAGATTCAGTTACAACTGTGTGTGTGATCAACTGTGTTCAACATATTTGCTTCTATTTGCAATTTAAAACAGTTAACAACATACTATATTTTGGATGCCATTAAAATATAAATCAAAGACCTCTAAATTTGATTAACAGTATTTAAAAGAAATTCACTGGCAAATCCAACCACACATTCATGTTTCTTCAGATAAGAAACAGTTCTTACTCTTCCAGCTCTGGAAAGATGCCTTATGTAGGACCACTCACCCTCTCTGAGAACTGCTTCTGACTCTAATCTGCTCAGAATTACCACTTTGATGTACATTGGAGAAGGCTTCTAGCAAAGAAATTGTAGGCGAAGGAAGATAAATTGATACTTAGATGTTTTTTGTAAAATTTTTCTGCAGGCAGCATGATAATCTCACCTCAGTTTACTTTTTTTTTTACCCATTTTGAGATCCTTCATGATCTGAAAAATTCAGGATGTAGCAGCACTTGAGAAGCATAAGAATTAAAGCAGACAAAACCACTGAAAACATTCAGCCTCACCTGACTACAGATCAGAAATTAGAGAAAGATCTTTGGGAAATCAAAGAGATGGTGGCACAGCACAAAGCAGAAAGCTTCTGGAGACATGGATGCACACCTGGTTACACACTTAACCACAACTGAAGATGCAACAGGAAAGGATGGGTTCATTCCCTCACAGCAGGAAGCAGTTTGTTAGGTTGTGTTCACTTTACCTGGGACTCCTCTGCCTTCTTCTCAAGGAGCAGCTACACACTACCTGTTGCCACTAATGCAAGTCCATGCTTCCCCTCCAGTTCATCTCTTTCTGCTTCTCAGTTCTGCTGGTTCTGTGGAAGCCCAACACAATTTGGTCATTGAGGCTTTTTGGAAAATAATATTTGAGAACCAAGGAAAACAGAGGAGCAGGATGCCCTCCCATGAAAGGAACAGAGGAAGGTTCTCACACCCAGTGACTTCACTTTCACTGGTACAGAAGTGACAGTTCTCAAAGTCCACCACACTTTGAAGATTTTGAAAAGAAAAACCAACAAAGATTTAACTACAGACTCTGAAGTCAAGGACACAGTTGGCGCTTAGTCTTCCTAAACTGCAGAATTGCAATTTTAATTTTCATACATCAAGAAATGGTAAAGACCCCAAAATTTGGTTAAGCAAGTTCTGCCTCAAATGTTCACCCAGAACTCTCACTGAGCCCAGCAGGATTTTAGTGAATGTGAAGAAGACAACCACTAATACAGAGCCAGGTTGCAGTCTGGCTCCCCGCAGGGACTGTGTCCAGTTTTCTGCCTTGAGACTGAAGCACCTGCCAGCATATAAGGGATATTTCCTTTTAATTAACACTGCTCTTGAGGACAGGTTAGAACACACAGTGTTCAAAAGAGACTAAAAAAAAAGGACAGAGCCCATCATGATATTGACCACAAAAGCAATTCTACCCATTTAGGAGCTCAGGTCAGCACACAATGATCATCCACCCTCCTGAGGAAAAAAAAAAAAACAAAACAAACACATGCAGAGGCAAATTCATGCTTCTCTCCCAGAAATAGGTGCATAGCAGAGATGAGAGGGACAGACAGTGCTTTCTCAGTGGCACACATCCAGCCCAGCTGAAGTGAGAGCACTTGCAATGCCTTAGAGGAACAAGCCACATTTCTCTTCATTATTATTTTTTCCAATCCTGGAAAATGGGTTTGCAAAGTGAAAAGCAGCCCATGCTGTTTAAGAGCCTTGTTAGCATAGCATCCCAGGTCACTCTGACCTTCGCCGTATATGCAATTTTTCACTTTCACATGGATGTTAAGCCCTCTTTTCCTCTGATTTTCAAGGCCCTGGGGCTTTTGTACAAGATCAGGCACTCAGCATCATGTGCATTTGTAACACTCCCTTCAAGTATTTTGTTGTGAAACCTCCACATTTACTGTAGCTCTTGCACCAAACATCACACTCCATTAATTTCTGCTCTCAACCCAGCTGACCCAGATCTTCATGGGATTGCTAATGCAGTTCAGATTTCATCACTGCCTTTTTCTACAGCAGTCCTCTTTCAGGCTGAAGCAACTAAGACAGAACTTCATTTTGATTTATTAACTTTGGCATCTGTTGACTGCAATCACTTTTAGAGTATAAAATACTCACAACTATTTGTATTCTTAATCCAAAATTCTGCTCTGGAAATCACAACATAAGGCACAAAGTTGCCTCTCAGTCTGGAGTGTAAACAACATCAATTGGATGAAACTGAAGTGTACAGAAAAGAGGAAAAAAGGTACATGAAAAGGGCAGCAACAACACACAGGTCCATTCTGAAGGAAGGGAGTTTGCATGGCAGAGGGGGCAAAGCACAAAGCTGTGATGTCTGCAAACAGAGGCAGATTTCCACTCTCAAATGCTTTCCCCATCTGCAGTTTTCCTCTGGTACCTGTAAGGTCTGAACTTCCCCTTTAGTGCCCTGACACACGACATTAAGATGATTCCTGAAACAAGCTGAGGTCTGTTTCTGTATTTTGGGATTAGTCCAGAGAGCCACTGCTGAGGGAGACATCCTCAGTGTGTAGTGCCAGGATGGGCTGTACACAATGCAGGATCATGTCAGCTTGAACAGAACAAGATTTCCTCCTCCCCAACTGATAGAAAAGCTTCATTTCTTTCACTTGTGTGAAAGAATTGTGTGCCCACACTTCCCAGTCTTGTGTGGAGAACTGATGGATCTCAAATGATGTAATCTGCCATTACCAAGGCCCATTAGCAGCCTCATACCTGCTGCATGAAAGACATTCCAAAAGAGCTCCAAGAGACCTGGGAAAGCCCAAAGGAGAAGCCTGGTGGAAGAAGCCCTCCTGGTATCCCCTTCATCAGATCAGCAAGTCTGTGGCCTTCAGATGAAGTGCACATCATGGGTGCACATGGCTTCAAACAGAACACGGAGAAATCATGCAGTGTTCCTGAGGGTCCATAGTCAAACCATCCCATGGAAAACTGTCCCCATGCTTCATGCTGAACAGAAAGAGGAGAGCAAGCACACATTGACAGCACAGTGAGGTTGACCAAAGGAATCAAAATTAACTTCCCACAATAATTTGTAACAAGTGATACCAAGGAAAAAACTCTGGTAATACGTAAATATCTACTCTAAGCAGTGATGGCTCACTTGAAAATGATAACAGAAATCAGAGGGGATTTATTTTTCAAGGGCGGGCATTTATACCTCAGTGGGGAGACATCATCTCATCTTGAATGTCTTTTGTTAAAGCAAAGACAACCATTAGTTTGATGGAATTATGCTTTTGGAACTTTGGGGAAAACATTCTCCCCTCTTGGCTGCTCATAATGTGAGTAATCAGCCCAAAGTAAACAACACGTGGTCTTGTGTGGTTTCTTTCTGCTTTTCAGAGGAAGCTGGTATTTCACTCAGCTCTAGGAAGTGACAGGGAGTGGAGAATTATTCACAGATACCAGAGATCCTCTGCTTTCCTAACAAGCTCTAAAAATGCAGCACGTTTGTGGAAAAATTATTGCTATTTCAGATGGGAAATACAAAAATTACACATCTAGACACACAGAATGAACTAATACTCCTTTGAGCTACATAAAGTTTTAGCTATATAGCTAAGTTGTCCGACTCTTTTGTAAGGATTTGAATGTTCAGGTGTCAGTGAAGCATTAATCAGTGCTGGAACTGAAGTGTTAAAGGTACCTGAAGGCAAGATAACTGCTGTATTATTTGTAAATACAGCCCAAGGGGTGCAGTGGCTGCTCACACAAATCATCAGAGGAGAGAAGTAATGCTCTGACAGGATCAAGGGACCAGCTCTGCAGGGTGCATGGTCCCTTTCCTGTGGCACTCAAGCAAAGATCACGGAGAATCATGACTTTTTAACACCCTGCTACCCCTTATCAAATGAATATGGAGGGGGAATAAGTTCATGTTAGTTTTTTTCTTAACCACCACTTAGTCACCCAAGCCTAGCACACCCTGCCTACCCCCATCGTGGCAGGGAACACACACAAACCATTTACTGAGTGTGTTTTCCCACTGCCCACTCCCTCTCCATACCACACAGCTTCTCCTCTGCATGACCCATCCATGTCCCCATCCCTCTCACTCCTCCTCCACATGGTCTTGACCTCTCCCTTACCAAGCCATTGGGTCCAGCTGAGCCAAAACCCAGGAGAGATTTGGTGCCTCAGGGTGATTTGGCTGGGTCCCTCTGCCTCATGGGCTCAGCACCACATTCTGTGTCACACGGGCAGGAGGACACAAGCTATTCTCATATCAACTGTGAACTGAAAGCATAAACTGGAAGCCATTATTTTGAAACATGGAACTCAAAAGTTCTTGCCTTTTCTGCCTTCAGGGTTTCCCTCCTCCTGAGTTAACGCTTCCTCCATCTCCTCCATCCATGACTCTTGTCCCATTCCTTTGATTTCTCCTATATTACCTCATTTTCACCATCAATGTCCTTCATGAACCAAGTTGCCAAAACATCTCCCTAAGCCCTCTCTAAAATCCAAATCCATCCTCTTTGCTAAAGGGGAGATTTTAAAGAAAGTCTAAATAACATTACAAGACACTGAAAAACACCCACATGCACACGTTACTCAGCACCACACATCCATAGCACTTGTCCGTGTCCCCTGTAGCTTTTCTCTGACATTTCAGTTTATAAACATACTGACTGGGTCATAGCAAACCTCACTGCTGTCTCTTTGCTGGGGCAGGACTGTGCCTTTAGTGAGACACCTCACATTCTTCTAAGCCTTGAAATAGCAATCACACCCTATACATCTGTGAAGCTTACTCAGCTGGGACAGCTCAGCAACGTGCTGAGTGGTTTCCCAATATCCCCCTCCAAGAAAAAGCTGCCAGAAACAGTTCCTTCCTTATCCCAAAAGATGAATTCTCTGCCACATTTCCCTGAGGGTCTCAGCCCCTGCCCCCTGTCAGCAGCAGCCCAAGGCTGGTGCAAGGCACATTCCAGGAATGCTTCCAGTCAGTGCACCCTGTACTTCTAACTTGCCTCCCTTTCCTAAACATTCAGCCATGCTTTAACCAGATTTTACTTTTTTTTAAGCAGTCACACATTCTCAAGCAGGGATTCGTGCACCTATTCTGAAAGGTTCTCTGCCCCAGTCCTCCTTGCCTGGTGTACCTTTCATAGAATCATAGAATTGGCTGGGTTGGAAGGGACCTCAGAGATCATCAAGTCCAACCTTTGATCCACTAACGCTGCGGTTACCAGCCCATGGCACTGAGTGCCACATCCAGTCTCTTTTTAAATATCTCCACCACTTCCCTGGGCAGCCCATTCCAATGCCTGATCACCCTCTCCGTAAAGAAATTCTTTCTAATATCCAACCTAAACCTCCCCCGGCACAACTTAAGACCATGCCCTCTTGTCTTGCTGAGAGGTGCCTGGGAAAAGAGACCAACCCCCACCTGGCTCCAACCTCCTTTCAGGGAGTTGTAGAGAGTGATGAGGTCTCCCCTGAGCCTCCTCTTCTCCAGGCTGAACAGCCCCAGCTCCCTCAGCCTCTCCTCATAGGATCTGTGCTCGAGTCCCTTCACCAGCCTGGTTGCCCTCCTTTGGACCTGCTCCAGGACCTCAATATCCTTCCTGAACTGAGGGGCCCAGAACTGGACACAGTACTCGAGGTGTGGCCTCACCAGCGCTGAGTACAGGGGAAGAATCACCTCCTTGGACCTGCTGGCGACGCTGTTCCTGATACAGGCCAGGATGCCATTGGCCTTCTTGGCCACCTGGGCACACTGCTGGCTCATGTTCAGCTTCTTGTCAATCCAGACCCCCAGGTCCCTCTCTGTCTGGCTGCTCTCCAGCCACTCTGTCCCCAGCCTGGAGCTCCCCATGGGGTTGTTGTGGCCAAAGTGCAGGACCCGGCACTTGGCCGTGTTGAACCTCATCCCATTGGAATCAGCCCAACTCTCCAGTCTGTCCAGGTCCCTCTGCAGAGCCCTCCTGCCTTCCAGCTGATTGACACTCCCCCCCCAGCTTAGTGTCATCTGCAAATTTGCTGATGATGGACTCAATCCCCTCATCTAAATCATCAATAAAGATATTAAACAGAACTGGGCCCAACACTGATCCCTGGGGGACACCACTAGTGACCAGCAGCCAACTGGATGCAGCCCCGTTCACCACCACTCTCTGGGCCCGGCCCTCCAGACAGTTCCTAACCCAGCACAGGGTGCTCCTGTCCAAGCTGCGGGCTGACAGCTTTTCCAGGAGAATGCTGTGGGAGACGGTGTCAAAGGCTTTGCTGAAGTCCAGGTAGACCACATCCACAGCCTTCCCCTCATCCACCAGACCGGTCACCTGATCATAAAAGGAGATCAGGTTGGTCAGACAGGACCTGCCCTTCCTAAACCCGTGCTGGCTTTCTTGGATTACAGCCTAGACCTACAAAATATTCATTCGAAATAATTTGTGTTTGTAAACAACAGATTAAAATTTAAAACTGCATGCAGATTTAATTGCTGTAGGTATAATAATCTCATTATTAGGATTAGCTAGCAGCATAAACAAGAAAAAGAAAAAAAGGGAAAGGAAGCAGCTATTAAGGAGTCTTGATGATTAAACTATGATTTGCTGCTGATCCAAACACATCTAAAATACATCATTATTTTTTCCTAAACCCTAGAACTAATGAAATAAAACAAAATCAATTTCTATCAAACATTTTGATTTACTTTTTTAAATATCAAGCTGACTCTCTGAAGATTACAGCAGGACAAAACTAAGAGTAGGAAGCACAGAACTGACATGCAACTGGGCAATGGGCTGTGTCAAGTGACAAGTCTGAAGGCAGCAGGGGCAGAACCACCTTGTTCATGTCTTCTGCCTGAAGTGGGTGTGAATAAAACAAAATTAATCTCTTCCAGCCATGAGAAGGATAAAAAGCAGATGCAAAATCATTCAGGACAGGGCACAGATAGGAAACCCCTGAGGAGCCACACCACTTTTTTTTTGGAATCACAGTTTCTAGAACTTCTGCAGTGGTCAGATTTTGCTGTTGCTGACAGTTGAACTTGTAAGGGTGGAAAGTCAGTCACTAGAGCAGCAGCAGCAGCAGATTTAAGGGTGGATGAAGAGGGGGATGCAACAGCCTCTGGCACTGGCTCTGCCCCTCCTGCAGCCTCTGCCAGCACCCACTGCTTGCTCTGGAGGCAGAGCCCCACTGATGGATCTCACCAGATCCTAAAAGCTCCCAGCAGGAAGCTCCCAGCCCCTGTGCTCTCTTACAGACTCCCACCACACTTGATTTCAAGGGAAGAAAGCATCTGCTCTGTGCCAGCCGGCCAGCACAGGCTCAACCTGGGAACTGCTCATTTCTGTCAGACACAGCAAATCCTCACAGGGACTGTTTCCCACTGAAGCCACTGGGATTGTTTGTTTTTCTGTAAGGTGAATCACATTCTGCTCATTGGGCTTATTGCCTATATCCTCTTCTAGATGAGATTCCCACTAATTGGCTCAGTAAGTTGTCAGCCTCATAACCTTGCATCCCAACAACGTCACTAGCACTGAGGGTTGGTCACCTCTTCACAGTGCCCCAAAACACCATGCTTGTCTTAGTACAAATCTATCCCCTTTACAGATGTCCCTGCAGCACCTTCAAGTCTCATGGTTTATTGTTTTCCAGTCTTTGGTACTACCCTGCCATTGCCTCCCACTCCCACACAGCTCACCCCAACCCTCTCCTCAGTACCCAAATTCACAAGAGGCTTCCAATACTTGGTGCAGAGGGAAGCTGTAAAAGGTCCCTATCTCGTTGTTGGAAAGCTCAGTGGGGGGAAGCCTAGGTCATCATTGAAACACTGGTTGTTTTCTTAGGTTTTTTTTGTTGCTTGGTGTTTTTTTTTTCCTCTTTCCCCTCATGACTGGTTTTGGGATCTGACCAGTCTCAAAAAGGAATACAAGATTCAGACATCGATTCAGATACCCAGTGCTCAGACACTTCAAATAAATTTTCCAGCTCTTCTCTGTAATTTAGATCAGGAAAGCAGCCAATTTGCTAAATTAAAGATTTTGGAAGTGTTATTAGTAAGGAAAGCTTGGGCTTTGCCCCCTAATTTTTTAACAGTTTCAATTAATTTCCCTTACCTTCCTCAGCCCTTCATGTAGATTGGTGCTACAGACTGCACTAGCACCCATAAAAACCAGAACTACAGCAGGAGCAAGCTGCCACCTCCCAGCACCAGCCAGCTTGGGCTCCCCTGTCACCTCTTGTTGCCATGGCTACGAGCGACGCTCAGAAACCATCCCTGGAGGAGAGGGGATTGCCATGGCATCCAGGCAAACAGGAGGCCGTGCTGGGCACGTAGCAGACACCAAACACTGGGTGTCATCATTTTAATTAATAAGGGAATATAACATGGCTGCTTACAGGTAGGTAATGTAGAATGTGAGTAGCATTTCTGTTGAATTAGGAGAGGTTTTCATCTAGCTTTAAATACAAGTGTCAAAAATGCAAGGTCTTGTTAACAAAACAAATTTGAGACAGAATATATTGGATTTCTCTTGCTCACAATAAGGTAGAAACAATTTATTATGCACTAAACATAAGTAAAAGTCAAATGAGGATCTCTTACATCTGTATAAATGAGGATCTCTTACAGCTGTATAAACTACATATTACTGCCTGAAGGTTAAAAAGGTTTCCTAGGAGTCAGTTACAGTGCCAGAGAAACCAAGCAAGAAGCAAACTCCTCTGTACCAGGATCTTTAAAGTGGAAACTTCTCCACTGGTGGCTGTGTGCAGGACCCAGCTTGTGCAACCCACATGCACCCTTACTTAAACAGGACCCATGTCACCACCTGTCCCCAGTTTAGCAGGTACCCTGCGTACTGAGATACTCATGTCCTGCTAACCAGTTGTTGTCAAGATACCATTCATGCTTCTGCTTCTCCCTTAGCATCAGCCAATGATCTTCTGGCTGGTTTTCAAAGAGCTCCAGAAGGATTCAAGACTGCTACAAGAAAAGAATAAGGCAAAAGATAAAAGCTGCTCATTTCTGCAGTCAAAAGAAGTATAGCCCATGGGTTTTACATGCTTTCAGCTAACTAGAAAATAAACCCCTACATCTCTTACTTTCTTAAGTCTAATCAGATGGAGATGTGAGATGTGATTTTTAAATAACAACTTACTTGGAGTTAGCAGGGCAATAAAACTGCAGAGTTGCAGACATGCCCACAAGTTCTGTTGTTTCCACCCCCTCCTCCCTCAAGGGTTAAGCAGCTTTGTCTCTTCTGAAATCCATGGCTGTATCCTGTGGATTTCAGTGGGCTAGAAATTTCTAGCACAATAAATCTGCTCTGAGTACTACAGGAGTTTTCTTGAAAAAGTAAATAAACAAAACCAGACAGATGGAAATAATCAGAACCCAAATGCTTGAGATTGTTCAGTGCACTTTTTAGTTATCCCAGATTGACCTGGGCCCTGAAAACCCATCTGAGCAATGAAAGATGCAAAAAGGAGAAAAAAAAAATTCCCCTCCTGGAATGAGCAGGTGGGAGGTTCCTGGGCTGGTGGCCAACAGCCCCAGGCATGCAGGTGGGATGGGTGCTGGGAACAGCCCTGGGACACAGCCCAGGACCTCCAGCACCCTTCACCCCCCAGCAGGCCCAACCCCACCAAGCTGGAAGCTGCTCCCTGTGCTGGGGTGATCCAACCTCAGGGGTTGTGCTGGGTCCCAGGGGAGCAGTCCTGTCCCAAAGCCCATCTCCTTCTGCCTGTTGGTCATCCCTGGAGCAGGACTGGGAAGTCACCTACCTATGTTTCCTTCAGCTGCAGCTAATAATGCAAGTTTTATAAAAAGCACCATGGACCTTCTTCCCATTTGCAGGGAAAAAAACCCGTGTTGCAGATTTCTTGCCCCAGCCACTTACCTGCGGGGTGGCCCTCGCTGAGGCCACTTCCAGAAGCCACCTGAGACACAAGCAATTTTTGTGAAGCATTTTCCACAAAGTCACAGCTATTGTCAGGCGACCAGTAACTTTTCAAACCACAGAGAACTGGACAAGTCCCGGATGGCTGTGGGCTTCACCCCCCCTGCACACAGCAGCTGTGGTCCCACACCAGTGGCTGCTCAGAGCCCCCCCAGCAGGGCCGGAGCACACGGAGCCTTTGCTCCCACTACCAAGCAGTTGTATCTACATCTAATACAGTCCAACTTTGGTAAAACAATTAACAGGGATAAAATATCAGTTATGGAGGAGGACCCCAGAAAGATCCAATCGGTGCATGGTATAATGAAAAATAAAGCTGATACAAATAAACAGAAAAATCATTTAAAGGCAAATATCCATTTCTACCACTGGGAAAAATTCTGGAGTCCCAAATCTCATTTATTTATGAAAACATCAGAAAAATTACTTCAAAACACATTATCAATGGCCCATCAATTAAAAAAAATCAAATACAAACCAAGCAGATCCTGGGTGCTGGAGCATATGTGAGGGCACAGCAGCTTTTCTGCTTACTCAGCAGAAACACTGTAACCTCAGCTGGCAGGGTAACTGGTTTTGAACAAACTCAAGTTAAGCTACACAGCAGCTCCTCGGGTTTAGGATCTGAAGGCAGCCCTGAGGAAGCACAACCCATGGGCAACACAGCAAGACCTCCCCTCCTGGAAAACATCACAGCATCTGTTACTAGGAACACAGGGGAATAACTACATGGGAGGCATTTTCAAAGAAACATTTACAGAGTTTAACAAGATTAAAAAAAAAAAAAAAAAAATATCCAAAAGAAAAGATAGCACATTTTTCTCACAACTTTTCTCATCCTCAGTAAAGCAGCCAGGCAGAAGCTGTGGCTGTCTGAAGAGGCAGACTTAGCTCAGGTTGTCTCTCAAAACCCACCATCCCCCCAAAGATCCATGCTGTCTGAACCAGGCAGGGACAGCCCCAAACCTGGGCTCTTTTCCACCTTGCTGCTCTGTGTCAGGTCACCTACACAGCATTTGGGCTTACCAGCCAGTGAGAGTGTACCCCTGTGGGCAAAAAACCTCAGGGAAACACAAACTTATCGGCCCTTTGTGATACAGGAATCATTCTTGACAATCTGCACCACCACCTCCATTGTTGTTTGGTTCTTATGCAACTTTCCCAAGAAGAGGGAGGAAACAAGATGCAGTGCTGAACAGGCCAGATTGCTTGTCAGCATCCTCAGTTTTCCTCATCATTTTGTTAGGCTACTTGAGCTGGCAGAGACCAAGTCCTGAACTGCAATAAAATTAAGCAAAATTGTTTAATTTCCATGAAGCCCAGCAGTAACACCCAGCCAACATGGCTAAGATGCAGAGAAGCAAAGTGATGAGACAAAAAATTCTTAACAAGTTCTAGCTATTAGTTTTCTTACAGCTTGTTAGGCATCCATAATCTACGCCCCAGCTACACCAGAAAAGGGAAATCATGCTTTCCAAGTCATTCTTAAATCTTATAAATCGTACACTTAAACTTTAAAGACAACTATAGATACATACTATAGATACACATGGTACTAGGAACAGTATGAAAAATGAGACTGCAGCAAGATCCTTGATTCAAACCTTCTTTAGAAAAAACTGAACCACATCTGGTCAGTGTCATGAAAGTAAATCTCTAAATCAAAATCTTTTATTTAGCTAAGCAACTTTTTGGAAGGTTGGGAGATAAAATGAATTTTATGGGTGCTCTCTTCAAAATATTTTCATATTTTGAAATGATGGTACTTTCTCCCCCACATCCTCTAGGAGCCTAAAGTACCAAACTCTATGGAAGCTTAAGGATCTATATAACAAAAATGCCACTTCAGGGTGAAAGTTACAGGTCTTAATACGGTTTTAATACTCAGTAACTTCAGCAGAGAAAACATTCAGAAATACTCTCTGAAATCTGTTTCCCTCCAGCCTCAGCAGTGGGATCCCCACCCAGACAGCTGTGGGCACACACATATCCTCCCACCCACATCAGTTCTGGCCCAAAAGTTTGGCTTCGGTTATCCACCTGCAAAAGCTCCCTTCTGGGAATAGTTTTCCCCAGTTTTCACTGGCACCTTGGAAGGCAGCTGAAACCTGCTCAAACCCCTTCCTCCTGAACAAGTGTTTCTACCACCAGCTCCCCCAACACAAAGGAGTACTGATCACCTGCTCCCCTAGTGCTGACAAATCCACTTCATACATACGACTTCCAGGGGAAACAGTGGTCATTTCCCACACCATTTACCTTTTCTCTGCTCTTGCCTGCAAGAAAACCTCTCAGGCAGGGGAGGACAAAGCAGGGCACTGCTGAGCCACAGGATGCCCATAGGAACAGGCACACCAGGCACAGGCATTGCTCTTGGTTTAAGAGAGAAACTGTACATACACAGAATTACTGAGATTTTTCAAAAACATTATTCTTAAGTATTAAAATTCTATATTAAAACAAACAAAACAAAAAACACACACCAAAAAAACCCCACTCTTAACTATTTGGGTCCTTCTTTCCCCTCTGCCTCCCCCACCAGATTCTTCCAGTGTAGACAACAGCAGCAACTCAGGAGTTTTATTTGCAATTTTCTTTTATCTATTATTTTGGATCTTATGCCTCTCTAATAGCTTCTTGAACCTAGTATTTTTTGAAAACTAAGGCTCCTAAAAATTATTACATATTTATCCTTTCTGAAATTTGTTGCTATGATATATTACCTACTATAATAGTTCAGAACTTGTTTTTCTCTTCATTTTGAGTCCCCTTAAAGGCATTTTAGCAGCTGTGGATGCCTAGGTAAAAACCAAAACAATTTTTTTTTTCCCTTGTGAAAGAAAATAAGCAAATAACTACTCTGAATATAACTGAAAATTAGGAGGTAGCTGGAACCTTCATGGATGGTTAAAAGGATTAAAATAAAGATAAGCTATGAAGCAGCAAAGGCTTGACATTTAGCCAGCACCATGGCCCCAGGCATCTGAGGAACTTGTAGATAAAGGCCAAAAAAATAAAAAAGAGGAATCTGTTGAGATGCCTGCAGGCTGGATGGTTACCAGCATGGTTTGTTATCTAAACCTTAAATTCAAGTGCTCAAGACCTCTCAAGAATTGCAAGCATCTAACACCTCACTGGGATATTACCCTGAAGCCACAAACTTAAAGAAAATTGAACACCAGATTTGAGTCCTAGGACACCTGGAGAACAAAAGCAGCACAGCTTTCTGTAAGGTATCACCATGGCCAGTGCTCTTCAAAAGCAACTGGCAGATCATCCACAGGAAAACAGACAAAGCAGGGTGGTAACTTCCCAGCAGTGGCAAGTCAGGATGAGCTGGGAACTATGTGCCTGTATTCAGCTTAAAACCATCACATTTATTTAGAATATTTGACAAGACATGAATTTAAGAGTTTCAAGACACAAGTTGCCTAAATTCCCGCTCAATCAGGTAACATTCCTTCTCCTGAATTAGGAAGCCTTGCACATAAGGGTGATTCCTACCCAGCCCAGATACAGCAACCCAATACCAAGAGCAAGGTAGAGAAAAAATGCATCAGCAGAACCAGCAGAGCAGTCAGCCCACCACTCACTGCCCACAGAGCACAAGCAGGCAGCTGGGAACAACCTGCCCAGATACCAACTGCCAGCAATGGAGAGAGGGAGAGTTTTCCAAGAAGTTACCAGCAAGGTGAGGCAGGGAACAAAGCAAAAGGACATGCCCACCATCACACAGGTTTCCCTGGCAAGAAACAGCCACACATTCAACTAAGGTGATTTAAATTCAGTAATCTACGACTGTAAATTGTCAGCTCAGATAGATAAAAGAATTGCTACTTAAAAAACTGGAGATCCAGGGCCTGATTTGTGAAATTAATTTTATTTTTGAAACATGATATCCAATCACAAATAAATAATTCATACCATATAACTCAATTAGGATATACAATGTTCAGGCAGTTCATAGTAACAACCAAGACCACATTGAAAATGAGTTTACATTAAATAACCAATCACAGCAATATACAACTGGTCATTCTATTAACCTTTCAGCCTGGTCCAAAAGGTGTAGGCAAGTTGAAGATTGTTCCTTCCACTAGTAAAGAAACAGATGTACACAATGTTATACCTAGTCCAAAGCAGTTTTATATCACATTAATAAAAATTAAAATTGCTGCACTGTATCATCTAAATGTAGTTTTAGTACAGAATAAAAGCTTGTGAATTTTAGCAGGATAAAAGGTATTGCAAAGGAGTGTTACGTCCCACAGCAATCACTGCATAAACTTACAAGCTTTACAGGATGTTTTTAATGTATGGTTCCAATTCATACCCATCTCTGCATCCTACTATAAAGCAGGAGGCTGTAGGTACACATTATGTTCTTCATCTCAGTTGCATGCTGGTTTTCACTTTCATTTCACTGAAATATTAAACTGCTAAGATGCAGCTTCCCACTGAGGAATGGTCCTGCTTGCTAAACAGCAGTGGCAGCACCATCAGTAGACTTGCAAGGTCTTGTCTGACATATAATTCTTTAACTTCCTAACCTGCTCCAGAAACACTATTCTCTACAAAGGATGCTTAGGACATCAAGATTTAACACAGCCTGAAGTCTGAAATATTTCTAAATAATTGCAGGAATTTAAAGGACATTCACAGCATTTCTTGTTTTTTAATAGCAAAATATTTAAGTCTTCACAGGAGAATAAGTAGTAACATTTTTCAATTATTCAGATTCCTGGGAAGTTTAATTTTACAAAAGCTTTGTTAAAAAAATCTTGCCTTTTCTGGGGCCCCTCAGGTGAGGTACCTGCCCCTTGTTCTTAGTTTGAATTCAGAAAGACTGTTTAAGAGTTACAACTTTTCCATTACAAAATTCCCCACGTGATGGAGACCTTTACTTTCCCCTGTGCAGTTTCCTTAATTTACTCTACAGCTGTCAGCAGCCTTTGTGCCACATAGAAATAATACTTACTATTGATCTTCTGGTTACACTGGGTATGGGAAGACACAAGGGGTTAAAAAAAAAAAAAAAGAAACCAGGTTAATTCCTGGGTGATGTCAGTGCATCTACATAGAGCTTCTAACTCCCCTGAAATTGTCTTTCTGCTCAGCAATGCAAGAGCACAGGGTGAGAAGAGTGACAGACCCCAGGATCTGCCAGGCAGAGCACTGTGCAGGACTGAGGCTGCTGGAGCAAGCAAGCCCTACATCTGAACAGCAGCTCTGATTTACCAGAGCCCTCAGCAATTAATTCTGAGAAGCATGGACACCCACAGGACAGGTGGCCTCGATGGGACATGGGAATAACTCAGAATCTAGTAGCACTGAATTCCATCTTTTTGTTAGAAATCAAGAAAAAGACATACCCATCACAAAAATGTTTTAAGCCCACAGAAGTATTTTAGAAGTCATTCTATCTTCAATGCTGAGGCTAAAATTAATTAGCTGCTTTATTTTCACATTCTTTAGAAGAAATAAATGTCCACAATGAACCTGATATCTGAAGAGGGAAGAACTATATGTACAGACATCAATTTCAAATATAAAAAACTGAAATGTAAAGTCAAATGCACAGGAAGACTGCAAGACAAACTTGTGACTGGATTAGAAAATTAGAACTGCTATTTCCAAGCCATTTCATAAGTTTAATTTATGCAATTTAGTCAAAAGTGGATTCAAACCCTCATTAGCATAATACTACCTTCACATTTCTTCTGAATTACCCAGTAGCAGATTTTCTTCGATTTGTTGCACAATTCACCAAGTGATATAGTGGAGTACTCCAGTAATTTCTTAATTTTCACTTAAAAAATCACAAAAAATATCTGAGCAATGTACACCAAATGCTGAGTTCAAACTAGTTAAGAACCCATTGATGAAGCACAGACACAAATTTAAGCAATATTAGTATTGTCTAATGTGTGGTGTGACTCTTTCCTACAGACTTGGCAATTTCCACATTCAGATTCTTCAGTAATTTTTCAGCATTAGTTTTATCTCTGTTTGCCAGAAGCTTTTAATTTAATACCTAGATCTGAAGGCATTGATCTTATAATTGCTGTTCTGATTTCTCTTTGTTGTTTTGATTTCCAAACTAAAGCAAATACTTACACCAACTCACTAATCAGTAGCAGTTTTTCTTAACAGCAGGGGAAATCCTGGGAGACAGTAATGTAACAAATCAACAGCACAAACCATCTCCTCATTTCGGCAGAACTAAAGAGCAGGGAACCTACTGGGTATTTTTTTACCCTTGTGATTCTGTAATCAATGGACACTGTAAATATAAGTAATATTTCAGCCAAAACTCCCACAAATGGTAACTGCAGCAACTCCCTCCCCCAAACAAAGCTGCTGCCATGCAGCACTGCTGTATGGTACCACACCAGGGTACTAAGTGAGCCTCAACACCCTGATTTTTAGTACCACAAGTAAATGATACACAAGAGAATGATCTCCAAATTAAAGCAATTTTAATATTTGCTCCACCACAAAGTTGACTGATAACTGCCTTTTCACATTCTCATGTAACCCTGATTAAAATATACTTTTCCGAAATACTTTGAAAATAAAATTCACATCTGAAACAAATTTAAACATACTCTCTGAAGAAGAAAAGGTCCCCCAAAGTTCATCAAACAATATTCATGTATCTATAGTGAAGCAGAAATTTTGACTCCTTCCCAAAGGAAGAACTGGGTGTAACAAACCAAGCAACATGAATAACTCTGGCTGACAAATGCTTCAAATACCTGTTTTTAGAGCAAAAAACGCTAAACAGAAGAACACAGAATTAAAGGGAGATTTTTAATGGCACAAAGGGCAGCTAGGCACTGTGTGAGCTGAGAACATAACTGTCATTATGACTTTAAAAATCCCCCAGTAAGATTTGGGTTGCAGCTAGGGCAGAACAGGGGTCTTGCCAGACTTGCACAAACAGTGGAAGAGCAAACCCAGTTTAATGTCTAAGCCTAATGAGAAAACACAGAAGTTTTTACAGTCCTTCCACTAGAAGGACACTGTCAAACTTAGTGCTCAGTGAAATTCATGTCAAGAGTTCCTATTAGCTCTATGCAATTCAGCTACTGGATGAAACAGTCATGAGCTTTTTAAAAAAGGAGTTTATGTATTTGAGAGGTTATTTTTAGGTTTAACTTCTGCTGTGATAATAGCATTTTTTTGTATTAAACAAGCTTTAACTAACACCTGCAAGAGTATCTGCCTTTACACCAAGCTGTGCCATGACCACCTTCTCTTTCTCAGGTAAAAACAAAAGTAACCATTAGGCACGTATTGAAGGTGTACTACACAAGCTGGAATGTCAAACATCTTCTCCCTCAGAGTTACACAGAAAAACAGCACAGCAGCAAATAACCTGGTTCTCTGTTCAACAATGATCTTGTTAGAAGCATTTTCAACATACATAATGTCAATACATAATGTCACAACATCAATACCTTCTTATCTTTAAATAATTAGGTAAAAAAGGCCCCCAGTATAACCATTTCTTATATAGCCAAGTTCTCTCTATATACATCCAAATTTTAAAGATACAAATAAAACATTATACAGGATTTATAAATGCTTAAAAACTTGAGGCTTCAGAATCATGGCTTCCCAAAGATGACTTGGGAAAATCCACAGACTGACAAGGTAGCAGAGAAAACTGAAAAAAAGACAGACACAAGTTTGCTGCCGTAACATTTTACTGAACTTGCCAGTCATCACGGTGAAGTTATCAGAAATAACAGTTTAAGCTGCAAATGAGGAATGGTGGTTTTGTGTGTTGATCTCAAGTGTTGAGACAGGCAATTCAAGTATTTCCTATTTGATCCAAGCTCACTGTAGCAAAGTGGTGCAGAAAAAAACCTTATTTTACATTTATTCCATACATTCGGTCAATGTCCGTTTGATAGAACGCCGTGAGCTCTTTGCGTTTTAGTTTGAATGCATCTGTCACTAGACCAGTCTCAGGGGTCCAAGGTTCAGGGCTCAATCGAATTTTTACTGGTATTTCAAACTTCTCCAGATTAGCTGTAAAAATAAACATTTTAAATATAAAGCTTAAACGTAACCGTTTTTTTTCTACAATTAAACACAAAAGGAAGTTCAGTGTTCTCACACAGAAAAGCAGGAGACATGAAGAAAGAGAGCTCCTCAACCCCCCCTGTGGTTAGCTTTGGAAACCCATGTGTCCAACACTAAAAGTTTTCCAGTTTCCACAGAAATACTAAACTAAAGCCCAGCTGTTCAGGTACCTGTGCTGCTCCCCATCTTCAGAAAAGCCTCAGTGCATGGAACTGACATTTTCGAAATACACACAGTTACATCAGTGTTATGATACTCTTCTGAAGTCTTAAAATTCATACTATTTAGGGATGAAAAAACAGGGGTGTGGGTGGTTTTTCTCCTGACAGTCCTACACTCTTCAAAGAAACTAAGTTCACATGGTAGCTGCTCCCCTTACTGAAACAGAACAGTGCTCTGTACATTAGACCTTTAGCACAACACACTATCATTCGCAAGAGCTCCTGCAAATGGTTTCAGACATAAGAAAAATAAATCTAAGTAACTGACAGGTGGGCAATATTAAAAAAATAACCTATGCTCAGGTTAAATTTAAAGATCTACTAATGTATAGTTACCCTGTGCAATCTGTCATTTTTCCATTTTCCTGCACCTTTTACTTAGTTGACATTAAATCACTGGGTTTGGCTTCTTGAAATTTAGCAGTAAAAATCATTACATAAAAAAGAGCTTTATGAAAGAAGTTCAGCGCTTAGTCAAAAGCAAAAGCAAAGCAGAAATTATGAAAGAACAAGCAATATATCACTGTGCCACTGTTTAATTCTGGACAAGAGTAGCAAAATAGACTGCAACAAATTAGCATGAAAAAGATCCAGCTGAGGGGGAAGTTTATTTAATAGACATTGAAAAAAAGGCACCATTGTGGCTGTTCACTGCCTCTTACACAAGAGCTCAGCAAAACCAAGCTGAACTAGCAGATGGCAGGGTTAAAAAAAAACAAGAGACATTTCTTCACATGAACACAGCTCAGCTGTTCAACTCTGCCACACCGAGACAGAACATTTACCTAACTTTAAAATGTGATTTGAAGAGTTAATGGAGTAAAAGCCTATAGGGAAATAAACTGAGCTTGAAGTTTTCCCTTCAAGTTTTTATATTCTTTACTCAGCTACGGGCCACAATTTTAAAAAAAGTTACATAAACCAAAAGGACTGATCCAACCCAACTTTTGTTTGTTGGTTGTTTGTGGGTTGTTTTTTTTTGTTTGTTTTTTGTTGTTGTTGCTTTTGTTTGTATGTTTTTTTAAAGAAAATTTTCACTTCATATATGTACTATGAAACATACAGGCCCAAGGGAACATTTTTAGAGCCCATGTTTAACTTTCACAGACTTCATGGTCCACAAGATTAATACTATGTACACAGCTACTTACCTGCCATGGCAGCCTCAGCTAGAACTTTCAGTACCTCTTTTTCCATCTCAGGACTGTTACAGATCTCTTCCCAAGTTCCTTTAAATCCTTTCTTTCGAGCTAGTTCTGCAAGCTCCTTTTGATTTGGCACAACAAATCCAATGACATAAGAATGGAAACTGAGAAGCATAATGGACTTTTTAGTATCAATTTTGTCAAGTTAGCAAGTCTCCAAAAATAACATTTCAAGTTGAGGGGTTTGCACTTGATACAGAGATATTGCTCTTAACAGTTGGCTGTTGTTCACCTGATAATCTTTCTGAAATAGTACACAAACTACTTTTGCCTGCTTAAAAACAAGTAGAAAGAGAAGCTACTTACCTTACAGTAACTGGACTGCTTCAAGGTGTGCTGTCCATATGCATATTCCACTGTGTCCCATGCTCAAAACTTTGGGGAAGCAGCACCCAGACGATGTCAAAGCTCCCTGCCTCTCCTCATCTTTTGCATCCCGGTATGAAGTCTGGTGTGTGGCTTCCCTACCTCAGTTTCCTCTCAACTGCAGAATCCAGTTACTGTAGAGGAGTAGAGGACTGCAGTGAAGAGGGGTTGGAGAGCAGGTTGTGGAATGAGCATATGCACAACACATCTCAAAGAACGCCTGCTTCTGTAAGGAAGTGACTTCTCTTTCTCTTTCAAGTGATTGTCCATAGGCTCACTCCCACTGCTGGCAATCTCTTTGCTCCTGACATGCCTAGAACATACCAAGCTGTCATCTCAAGAGTCTTTGGAAAATACTGGTGCACAATTCAACCTTCAGATGGTGTAAATGCTCATGGAAAATGGGGACAGAACCTTACATGGCAATGCTACACATTTTAACGAAGCAGATGACAGAAGCAGAGACCTGAAAATGATCTCTGATTACCTAATTCGTTCACCTGCCCTGAAGCAAGGTCAGCAACATCTAACAGATGTTTGTCTAACCCATTCTTAAAACAGCAGACCAACACTAATGCCAGTGCTTCATTATTCATAGCATTGGCAAGCTGTTCCTGATGGCTCCTCCTGACTCCTCTGCAGCTCACATTGGCTGTATTTTCACACAGCCAGTAGTCAGATGTTCCTCTCCTTTCCACAAGTCAATTATTTTTTCTGCCCTTTCTTTCCTCAAGTTTCTTCAGCAATTTAAACAATGCACTCTAAGTCATGCATCACAGGTCTCTGGCCAGACTCTCATTTTAATCCTAGACTCTTTTCAAGAGGTCCTCCTTTCCTGCAACTTTTCATGTGGAACTCAGATCCCTTAATGCCTGGGTAGAGCAAAAAGATAATTGCATTATCTTGCAGGCTACACATCTGATTATAATGTATTATTTACATTTTGAAACCAACACAACACTGACTTGTGTCAGCTGCTAGAGGAATGCTACCAGATGGTGGTCCTCACCCTGTATTTTTGCAGTTTATTTAGGTGTAAGTGTAATTTACATCTAGTCAAGCTTGCTCTTAATTCTAATCCTGTCCTCCTTCTAATCTTGTGCCTTTGGTCCTGCCCCACCATAACCATCTACAAATTTATTAAATCTTTTCAGCTCTTACCAGACAGATCATTAATGCAAAATACAGAATCTTAACCCTGGTATGGAGATTACTTAAGCTTATCTTTTTAGGTCTCCAAGATAATCTTAAACTACTGGCTCTAAATACTCTCTTGGTTACTGTATATTGCAATTTCCTCCTTTGCTCCTAGTATTAATTACAATGGGCATCTGAGGGCAGCTGTGAAGACTGCACAGAAGTCCATTACAAACACAGGCTTCCCAGGCATCATCTGTTGACAAGCTCTGCCCACTGGCTAACTCAAGCCTCATTTTTCTAAGAATGTACTCACAGAAAGACTAAAGATCAGCCTCAGCATCCCTTACTGCTTCCATCTCACCTTCAGTCTTTAGTCTTGGAGGTCATAACAACAGGATCAAGGAAGATATCTGCAGAATTCGGTCCTCAGGATCTCCTTAGTCATCTCTCCCATGCTAGGATATTTCACCACCATGTTTCTCCTGTACTAGGCATCCTCATTCCTTACTGTGCTTAAGATCCTACCCAAGTCCAGCCCTCAGACCTCTGGTGAGACACACAGACTGGCACTACACGTTGGTATCACCATTTCTATTCTGTGAAGCCTGGTCCTTAGCAATTCTCCTTAAGCTTACTGCTAAAAACTCCCTTGTTTTGTTTGTTTGTTTATTTCTCACATAATAATGACTCAACTACTCATTTTCTTGACATGATGCTTGAGACTCACTGAATACATCTTGGATGGGTGAAATGATAATACAGCAGCAGTAGTCTCCTCTGAAGGGGCTCCAATCATGATTCCTTTTAGCAAACATTTTCTTCCTAATGTCACTATTCTGTCTGAAGGAGTCAATTATTACAGCCTCTGAAGAATTTATACCATGCTTTTGATGAAACGCTTTTGATTCCCTACTACTCTGTTTAGAGGAACTGTGTAGCCCAAGATCTAAGGTCAAGTCATACATTTACACCATTTGTAGAAGTCTGTCCTCCTTGTCCTTTTGCACGTGGGAGACAGAACAGCTACA
This sequence comes from Florisuga fusca, assembly GCA_038090715.1. Lineage (NCBI taxonomy): Eukaryota > Metazoa > Chordata > Aves > Apodiformes > Trochilidae > Florisuga > Florisuga fusca. The sequence continues at coordinate 7,224,826 of JAAWXA010000015.1, read as the reverse complement.
AATGAAGCATGTGAGATCACCCAGGCAAAGTATAAGGAGAGAGAGGTCATAGGCACTGCTACAAAAAAAGTCTCCAAGCTCAGAGCTGAGTATATACCCACAATGAAATGTGCATATGGACAATCGTTCCAAGAATCTGTATTATGAGTCCTTATGCCAAGTCAAACACATAGAAGTGTTCAGAAAAATACAACAGTAGCAAAAAACCCAGTCTGGGACGTAGTTGGAACTCTGTAAATTACCTCAAGAAACTGCTCATAGGGCTTCCTTTTTTAAAATAATATACAAAACACAAACTATCACAGCCAAGTGCCTGGTCTCCAGTGTTGTGTCAACCTGGAAAAATTAACATATTGTTTGGGAATGGACTTCAATCCCAGAACAGCAGAAATCACTGTCTGTAGGAACCTCTGTCTCCACACAGGCTACAGAGGGTGCTCAGAACAGGCACATAATGTCAGGCAGCCAAAGGAAGGAAGCATGAGACTCTCTCAATGGGTCAAAACCACAAACAAAGCTTAATGTAATGGAAGTTCTCAGCAGTGGCATGCCCAGTGAGTGTCAGCCTATTGATCAAAAATTAAGATGCAGGATCACTACCATTAGTTAACACCAAAACACCACAGAGAACCAGGTGAACAATCCAAAAGTTAATTTTCCATTTATTACCACTGAGCAATTCTCTGGTATGATTATCCTGTCCTCTTTCAATCAAAGTCATCAAGTAGGGCTTTTTTCCAATCGTTTAGAAGTTCCAAAATTACTTTTCAGACATCAAAATAGACAAAAGGAAACAAAGACCACCTGAAGTATTCTGATATTACATACAGGTAGGAAATCTAGACACAAACATGTTTGAGCACTTGTATGTCTAATACAGTAGTAAAAAAACAAACAGAGCATCTTATATCATTTATTAATTGTGTTTGCATGCTATCTACAGAGTGTTTTCTCTCAAGCATCAAGGTTTCTGCTGTTGTACTGCAGGGGTTGAAGAAAAGTATTTTAAATGCAGGAGACAGCCTCTGGGCTGCTGGTGTTTCCTTTCCCCCCTGCCTTCCTCTGAATACCAGATCACAGCTAAATACAGCAAGGAACAAGGTGTCCCAGGGCCTCCATAGGTATTAATCTCTTAAGTGCTTGAGAGATATTATGAATGAAGTCAAAGCTCAGCTGCTTTACAGACTGGGGAAAAGGGAATGAAAGAGACTCCCTCTTGGCATTTTCCCAACAAATTATGAAGAAAATGGAAAAATAAAATCAAACATTTTTGATGTTTTAGTGTTGATAAAGTTATTCCATTGTATTTTATGTAAAATCCAAAAAATTTTGCTTAGGGATTCAGAAGGGCAGAAAAAGCAAACAGCAAAGTTATCAGCTCCCTCTTACCTGCTTGCATACGCACAAATATTGTCTACCAGTGGAAGATTCTTCAGAGCTGCTTCTACTTTGCCAAGAGAAACATATTCTCCTGCCTGGAGCTTTACAAGATCTTTTTTACGATCTATTGAGGAAAAAAGGAGTTAAATGTTAATTACAGAACTAACAACTTTTTAGACATTTGATTTTATACTTTCCTGAGATGTATGTATAAATGCCAAAAGGTAAGCTGACTGGTCAACAGACCAGAAGCACTTAATATCAGGTTCCCACCCTGCATTTTATCAAGCTGTCTCTCACATAAAACTAGGACATATTTCAATGTCATGCACATTCTGACTTTAGAACTGCATTTCCTATATGACAGCACTGAAATGTGCATGGAAGACAACTCGGATTATGCAAAAGCCAGTGTCTGCCTAGAAGCACACATTTCGTGCTGCCTGGTTCAGACAGTTAAGGCAGGAGGTGCAGCACTTGGTGACATTTTGTTATTTATTCCTGGGCTAATTCCTTAGTTAAAGAGCAACTGTCTTACCTGTTATTCAAAACAAAATAATAGAAACCAAAAATTAAAGCCACATTACTTGAGGTTATTATACATAGGTGACTATGGGGCCCTAACCACCCAGCTGTGATGACAGCCAGGAGTGCAGCTCCTTTCCTACAGACCAGGCAAGGTAGTTTTGTATCTGCCTGACCAGGCAGCTGCAATGGGACCCAAGATTTTTCTGATGTAATAAACCAAATTCAATTTAGTTTTCAGGATTAAAGAGCACCCTAAATCAGTTACTGACTTCAAGAGAAAACACCTGGTAGTTTTTAGGGCAAATATTTCTGTGCCAGCTATGTCAAACAATTGTGAGCCTATCACAGGCTTAAACATAACACCTTTACCTTAGCATATTTTTTTCTCCTAGTTCCTTAATGATAAAGAAATACTCTTATTATCAAGAATGTCAAGACTTTAAAAAGCATATTATTAAAAAGGCACATGCTATCACTGAATCAAATTCCACACTTAAAAATTTACAAAGTCTAAGGCAGCTTATCCAGCCCCATTAGTGTATATTAAGTCTCTAAGTACTACACAGTCTCACTAGAGTGAAATCAGTGTTAAGACTGTTTTAAAAGGCAGTCATTGTTTTAAAAATCAGCTTTTAAAACACACAACCAGATTTATGTTAATGTATCAGAATTTTCCAGGGTCATGTTTAAGACTCCAGACTGTATGACAAGATGAGGAGATTGCTTTTATTTTAACGATTTAAGAAAATAATCAGTATTTGGCAGCCCTGAAAAATGTATCCATATGTTCATCTGAATTAACTCACCAATAATTTTGAGACATCCATCTTGCTGAAACTCTCCAATGTCTCCAGTATGGAGCCACCTTTGCCCATTCTCATCAATGGTGAAGTCTTTTTTGGTTCGCAATTCATTTTTGTAGTAGCCCACAGTCACATTTTGCCCTCCAATAAGAATCTCACCTCTGGGATATGGTTTATCAGTGTTGTAATACCCACCTAAAAGCATGTAATTTATTCTAGTTAACAAGAAATAAAATACATTCCAAAGCAAGAATTGGAATTTAGCTACCTAACTATAAAACCAAAACACTCTAGTAGGTCCTTAGCCAAACTTAGCACTTTTCAGTAAGTGAAGAGGTGGTTCCAATTCTTTTCAGCATGTAAACAGATATTTAACATGTGTTTACAAATACTGGCATTCATTGGTCCATCAGTTTCATACAGGCTCAAAAGAAAGAGTTTTCAAAGAATTTTAGTAATGGAAAAAAAAAGTAAAATTTACCATAAGCCCAAAGCATCTTTAATTATGTGTTTTTACTCCACAATACATAAAAGCCTACAGTCAAAGGAAATCACCTAAATACACCTCAAATTCGATTAGGTACATTTTATGAAACATCCATTTTAAACTCCCATTCCATAGGCTTCTATTAATAATAATGTGAATTATATTTTAAAATAGTTTTTAATGGCAACAGAAGCTATCACACAGGCACTTCAGCTGCATCTCCTCAATCAAGCACCCCTAAGACAGAACGCAGAAGACATATAACCTGTTCTGCAAGAATCCTGGTCTAAGTCAGAAAGAGGTACAGTGCTGTATACATTTGCACAATCAGCATATACAATTATAGTATAATACACTGTACAGATAGTATGTAATATATTCTACAGTAAACATAGAATAAAAGAAACGGTACACCCGAGGAGAGTCATTATACATCCTAGAGAAAAATGACATTCACATTAATAGCTTCTGTCCAGATATACCCAAGTTTAAAAACCACAGAGAAATTTATTTTACCTTCTTTCTCCCCTCAAATCAAGCCTGTATAGATAAAAGTAGCATTTAAAATTCAAAAAGTAATAGCATTATAATTGGTACTACTTAGCAAAGCCTAATATAAAAATAGCTATATAATGTTCTTACACACTGTAATTATCACATACAGAAATTCTCACCTTCTTCCCAGTTCATTAATTTGATTTCACAACAGACCAAAGGAGCTCCCACTCTCCCCGTAGTGTAGTCCCAAACTAGAATTTTAAGAGAAAAATTTTACCAAAACTGATTAGAAAAATCTTTTGTCATGCATCTTTTGTGAAAATCAACTGCTGTTTATCTCTAAACTCTTAATTCTCAGAACAGAACTTACAAGAAAACCAATGGTCTATCAAGGTAATGCAGATAAATTCCTTAACCCACCAAGAGAATAGAAGGCTCTGTTCACAGATACCTCCAGTCATACCAACACAGCTGTGGCAGTAAATTGGCTATGTGGATCACACTTAGAAGCAGCACAACCACCTTAAATATTGTTTGCTGGACTCCAAATTCAACAGCAGTATTTCGTAACAGTTCAGGGATTCTGTATTTTGATCCAGTTTCCTAAAGTCTCAATACCACTTCTGCATCCCAGCACCTTCCAAAAGAACAGCACTGGAGACCTCATCATTTGTATTAGTTTCACTTTGTTTTTTACTATTTCTAAAGACTTTTTGAAATAAAAACCTCATTACTCCAGCTTGTGAATCACCAAAGAACAGTACATGTTCTACAGTCCAGCATAATCTAGCCAGGAGCTTTAGATACTCCTCAAATGATTCCTAGGCAGATCACATCGCTGCCAAAAAATAGCATCTTTGACTGTTTCTGCCACCACTGAGTCTGAGTGAAATTTTAGGACTAAAAGGCAGCTGAAACTGTTGTGTTAGATGAAATTAAAATCTGAAGGCTTTTGCCTTACATTTTTTATTTTCCTCATGTCTCAATATACTCAGCAAAACTAGAAATAACTTACTCAGTTCAGCCCTTAAGTGCAATACTGCCCAGATCCCACTCACACTATTACAGGTTTCTCTACCACAAATTGTAACATTCGTCTCATATGTAGGTCACCTGCCTTAGCACAATGTGTCAAAATTAGTACTCCTACTGCTTCACACATTTCTGATGACAAGTAACTCCCGGGATCCCCCAGCAAACCCATAGTCAGAGAGGACACCTGCAGGGGGCTCAGCAGGGATCACAGCACCCAGTGGGAGGCACTGACACCAACCTTCTGTGATTGTTCCAGCTCCAGCTGATTCAGTCAGTCCATAGCCCTGTCCTACAGGGCAACAGAAACAAATGTTCATAAACCGCTGAGTGGCTGCCGAGAGCGGGGCTCCTCCACACAGCAGGACACGGATTTTCCCACCCAGCAGCATTCGCACTTTCCGGAAAATGAGGCTAAAACGCAAAGGTAAGAGTACAAGTTTATTGCATAAGAACAAAATGAGTACCTAACTTGCTATCTGAATTCAAAGTTTCCACCATCTTCAAGCAAACTTGCATGGCATTCAAGAAAAACTCTGTAGGGGCACGTTCAAGTATTCTGAAACACAGGCACGGATTTTTTAGCTTGTTTCCATGTTCTAATTTGAAGATGGGTCCAGTATTTTGAGAACTTAGATTCACTAAGACAGTAAAGTTCTGTGATTTTTTCTTGAAAAATAATTTAAACAGGCTGCATAAATTTTCCAGTTATATTATCCTTCAGTTTCACTGAAGCTGTGAGTTAGGCTATGATTCTTATGGCCTCTTTCCACCTTAAGATATTTTATGATTCCCTTCTGTGAAAATGGGAAGTTATCAACAGGAAAAGACCTCCCATCTTACCAAAGAATTGTATCAATACATTAAAGTCTTGTATTTATTGCATTATTTTCATCAAATCTCCAATCAGTTTCAGGTTAAACAGCACTCACTGAAGTTTCATCAGTAAATATTTAAAACCATCATACAAACCACTGATTTGTTGTTGCAATGTGCACACTTTGTTTTACTTTTGATGCTTTGAACATGAACAAATCGAACAAAGAGAAGCACATAAAATACACTACTTACGTGTTACACCTTTGATAAGCATCTTTTTAGTGCCATTATAAACAAAATCAAAATTACCTGTCACAGAGTGGAGTAGTGTAACCTTTGGAAATCTGTTCCATTTTGTAGTTGTAGGCCAATATGAACAGATTCCGCTGGAAAGGAGTCATTTCATTCACTTTATTCATGACATTTTTGTAGATCCGATCCATAATTTCCTAGTTACATGAAGAGATTAACTTCAACTCAAACAAATACTAAATTCAGGATTAAAAAAAAGGACACTATCTAGAAATTCTAGTACATTTCAGATGACAACTGACTCCCAGGTTGCTGCTTCTTCCATTGCCAAGAGAAGTTGACAGAAAGGAGGAAAGCAAACATCTGAGCAGGAGCACTAAACCCCATGCTGCCTGCTGCCAAGTATCTTCATTCCATTTATTTACTAGAATTAACAGATGACTAATTAAAATGAGAGCCTAATCCCCACAGCTATTTTCAACTTTCAGAAATGCTGACACTCCTATGATGAATATTTATTCCAAACATACAAAGAAATATTTTAAGCTAGTTTAACAACCAAGGTTCTTCCTTTTTTATTTAGATGACCACTGCATTAATTGTGTTAAGATTTAAGTTATATTTTTACAACAATTTAAAAAAATATTTACCGTTCAAATACTTACCGGGACAGCTGCCATTAGGGTTGGCTTAAGTGTAGTAACATCACCTTTGCTTCCTTTCTTTATCTTGGAGGACTAAAGCAAAGAACGTGTTTACTAGCAGACACATTCAAGATTTTTAACATGGGAAACAAAATGACATAGCACATTTTTCAAACAATCATTTTAATTTCAATTGTACTTTCACATTTAAAACGAGTCCAGAGTACCAGTCATATAGACACCAATATCCACTATCATAAACTGCAGAAAGCAAGATTTGTTGTGATATTCTTAAAGATGTATTAAAAAGATCTGATGTGAGTAATTTTTTTTTTTTTTTTAACATTTAACATATGTTTAACATCAACATTTTTTTAACATCAACACACACCTGGTCAGCTAATGTCTGAGGTGAAGAGTATCCAATGCGGCATCCATGGGACAGACACACAAGTTCTGCACTCAGCTCCAGAACATGGGCAAGAGGCAAATACCCAATATAGATGTCTTTTTCCCTGTAAAAAATTTTTTTGAAGATAGGGTTATGTTGTACCATTAGAACCCTAAGATGAGTCAGTAGGGTAAATCTACACAGAGCTCACACAGAACCAAAGAAAGTGAAAAAATGCCTTTGAGCTTGAGAACATTTTTCAAATAATACGGGTTGAGTTTCCAGTCACATCCTACATACTGCAGGTTTATGGCATGAACAAAGTGTGCTTGTTACTCATCCCAAGAGGACTATGTTATGGTTGCAAAGGCAACTCTGTGGGCAAGTTTGAAAACCTTGCCAAACAGAAAGGAACCACAGAAATTAACACTAAGCAAAGGAATTACTGCTTAGGGAAGCTTTCATACACTCTAGTGCAAGGCAGCCTCACGGGCTTCTGTCCCAGTCTTGCCCACATAAAGAAGATGAGAAAACAAATAGCACATGAAGCACATGTTATTTAATACAGTACCAGCAGATGCCCAGGCATCAGCACACAGTACAATGTGTCCCAGACAAGGAAATGTAGAACAATTAATATCATACACAGTAATTAACCTAAAATTATAAACAACTACATGACTACTTTAATTTCTGGGAAGTAAACCATTGGTACATACCCCAGATTTGGAATCCTCTCAGCCATTCCAGTTATCCCAGCAATTATATTGCAATGGGAGATCATAACTCCTTTGGGAACTCCTGTGGATCCACTTGTGTACATGATCACTGCGATATCTGAGGGCACAGGTCTGGCCTGCTGTTTATTTCCTGTAATTCGTGTTAAAAAAGAAAATGTATAAATTAGTGAAGAGCCTAAGATACACACCAGTATCTTTTTTTTTCTCTACTATCTAGAGCCTAGGAGATGTGATACACTAATGTATTTCAGCAGTTATTTCAATATAATTGCAATTATATTTTGCTTTCTTTTGAAAAGATTGTGGTCAAGTTCCAGCACCTTCACAACAAGTAGGAACTTTCCTTGCATTAGCTGAGGAATGCTTTGAGTGACTGTTCTAGTCTATCATGACAACATTTTTTCTATTATTTTTTTCCGTATTTCTGCAGAGGAGAGAAAAATGGACAGAGCTGTGGCTTCTCAAAAATGCCACAGAGTTTCACCCTTGGAAAGTTTACACTGCACTGGCTCCATGCCATCACAGGGTCACTCCTCCTCCTTTCCCTGCTGGGGGAACAACACTGACTCATTCACAACACCTGCAGCGAGGCCCTGCTCAGCCAACATGCAGTCCAGTTGCTGTAAATATTTGAAGAAAGTTCAATAGCTTTAATAGGACTGAAGTGCCTTTTTTTAAAATACTGGCAGTGAGAGCAAGAAAACAGGAAAACCATCATATATTCAGGGGAAAAACTGCATGATATGCAATACATGGGACAACATACATGCTAAAAGAGAAGACTGAAAGCATATTTAATGATAATTTCCCACTCACTGAATCCTGTCCCTCCTGCACAACAAATAACAGTAAAAAACATAACATATTAAGTACAGGAGCTTCTGCTTAACTGAATATGCTTGACCATAAGCAATCCATTATAGCATTCCACAATTTATGAATGCTTAGCTTGACAAAGATAATGTTCCTTTACTACAGTGTATACCATGAAATATTTAAAAGATTGAAGAAAGAAGGATCAGAATTTTTTACATGGTACACAGACAAACAAATCTCAAGGAGCTAAGGAATTACAGCCACTGTTTTTCCTGTTGGTGTTGGTCATGATGTTGGGAGCAAACCTGCCATTCCCCTGAACATCAGCAGCTGATGGATTAACCACCCAACCAACTCCTAAAACAAGATTCAATCCAACATTCATGTGCCTTCAAGTGTTAAAAAAATTCTATAAACATGAAAAAATACAGAAGAAAGTAACTACTGAATATAACGGAATCTTTAGACACTAGGTTTAGCAGCTCTTCAGAGGCAAGAATAAAAATTTGTTAAAATAGCTCAAACACCTCCTGAAATTCTGAATTCTCATTCTAAAAATGTTAAGTAGGTTGGAAATAGATTTCAATAAACCAAGTAGTACACTGATGCTTTCAGAAATGCAGTGCAAGTGACAGTGCAGTGCAATCTATCAGATTTAAATGGCTATTTAACTTTTTTTTTTTACTTAAGAATTTAACTAAACTTAATTGTAGCAAATAACTATTTTTTTTCTATAAAATAAAGAAATTTTTCCTGTGTCCTCCAAATAACCTGGTTTTAATATGTGTGATCATAAGAATGCTTCCTGAATTCCCATCCTGGCCTAGAAATTTATAGTGAAGAGTACTCTTCAACACATCTAGTTGCATCTAGAGCACTTTACTCTATTCTGTTGAAAAACAAAAGACCAAACACTAAAATTCAACCACAACCAAGCCAAACAAAATATCACAGAATTTACTTCAAGAAAAAGCAGATGAGAGAAGATTAATTTGTACATAAATTTGAGATCTGCAGCTTCCCTGCAGATCTGTTTACTTCCTTTAAACTTCCAAAGTTTACTCCAAAGAGTCAAAGTAGGAGAACAAATTAGATGATCCTAATGGGAAGAAGGGATAACATACCAGCATCTGCCTTGGCCCCCATTGCTTGCACAGAAGCCATAGTGTGAACAATGACACCCTTGGGAAACTCTGACCACGTTGTTGGTTTGCCATCCACTGTAATAATGTGTCGCAGCAGTGGAACTTGGGAGACAATTTCCTGTGGAAATGAATGTGTGTTCAGAAATCCAGCATGAGGTTTGTGTCAACAAGAAGAAAAAAAAGTCCATCTACTGTACACAATAAAAAAACCACTGACATAAAATAGGAGGATTTTAAATACTGGAGGATAAACTTGCCTAGCTCAAACAGCTGCAAAACTTGAAACTTTCCACATTTAGATTTGCAGGACTAACTGAACTTTCCACTTACAAAGTCAAAAAAACTTTTCCAGCCATTTACTGATCTGGATCTTATTTCAAGAAAAGACTTGCAGAGATAATTGACTTTCCACTCTCAAAGAACCCTGCAAAGAAAAGGTTCTGGGCAGCTGGCAACACTGAGCTCACAATAATGTTGCTCCTTTATTACTATGATATTGAAAACAAGCAAAAGCTAGCAAATACACAGAAAATCATTACGTTAAACACTGGTTTTTAATAGTGTTTAAACAATTATTAGGGTTTTAGTAGAAGAAATTATTATCATCTCTAGCAGAAGAAATTTATTCTCTTAGTGGAAGATAAATGTGTATTGTGTATACACGTCCAATCTAGTAACTTCTTTTTTGGGGGGAAAATTAATGCAGATTAGTTGGTACACTTCTGTATTTAGTCTGGGTCAGTAGATAATTATTTTTTTTTTTACTGTATTCAGTATTTAATACACTTTCCCCCCACTGGAAAACTCTTTGAACCCCATCTTTAGACTTGAGAGTCATTCTCTACTTGGAAAACATCCAACAATAAACCAGAAGCATGATCACTTTTAGCCATTCAAATATAGTTTATACATTTTTCTGTTCTTCCCATTTGCTTCAGCTTAAATTTATAGGCACTAAGTCCACCCAGAAACCATGGCAGTTTCTTTCACAGGTGTTCCAAGCAGCAGTGCAGCTCTTCAATAGTGCAAATTGCTCATTCTGGTCTTGTAAGTCATTGAGAAGCCCAAATCCCACTGAAGGCTAACTATAGTTTTTTTCTGTACATAAAGACAGATACATAAATCTTATTCTAAAACAAGTGTCTGCCCTATAGAAAGGCAATAAATCACTGCTCTGCACAATGGAACAAGACCTTTTAACAATAATGAACAGATACACTGGAAGGAGATAAGAAACAATTTTCTGACCTTCAGTTTTGTCTGCATCAGTTCTTTACTAGTAATGATGGTGGTCACCTCTGTTTCATTTAGCCCATGTACTATTGCTGGGCCTCCCAGAGTAGCATACAGAGTAACGACTGAAACAGAAAATGCAGGGGAAATAGTGAATCTCTGTTTTACAGCTCAAAGTATAGTTGACAAGACAGGGCTGAGATTAACTTATTCTCAATTAGGCAAAACAACATGCTTTAAAAAAATATCTATTACATGGATTTAAACAGAGCATAATTTCCAATTACACTGAAAACAATAAAACAATAACCACTGTCTGTGTGACTACTATTTTTCAACCATTTTCCAAATAATTTTGAGGTCTAACTGGAGATACCAAAACACATTAGCCTGTGCAGTTCTCTTCTAAATCTACGCTTGTACCTTCATGGTTTTACCATTTTAAAAGGAGGCATCTGCTCCCAGTTTAATACTGTTTGACAGTCCCCTTGTACACAGGAAAGAAACAACTTTCATTTACACGACTTCTCTTTTCAGAATTCACATGCTTTATTATTAGCCCTTGACAATTGACTGTTAGTAACAAATTATAACGTTGTAAAACATATCATCTGATTGTCTCACTGTCAGTAACAAATCTATGACTTTAATATTTTCCCATCTATTTAAAACAAAAATTAATTGTAACAATCTTTATACAATGAACAGACATCATGAGATACAGAGCAAAAAAGGACTATTAAAAAAAATTACTATTAGAAACACTGATTCCTGTATTTCAGACCATCTCATTAGCAAGTGTTAAACAACAACTATTTCATATTAACATTTTAAAAATAATGTTTAATTTACTGCCATTTTTATGGGAAGCACATGAGAAGACAGGAAGGGGATGGGGAAGAAAGAGGCAGCCCAAGAAAGCAGAGAGGCACTGCTCTGAAAAAACAGTATTTTCCTATTTTTCAAGCAAAATGCTAAACAAGGGCATCTCAAAAAAAGTTTTAAGGTCAATCAGCACAATCATTAATAATTAGAACACCGGTGCTGGAAGTTTCATTCACATCAGGTAACTGAATTTCCTGTGCTTTAATGTCAATTTGGTTGAATATTCAATAAGACAATGATTTTAAAAAGACACACTGTACATTATGTCTGTAATTACATTATGTTCACTGCAGAAAAAAAAAATTCAAACTGTTGCATTCTAAGATCTGAAATCCAAGGAGTTACTAACCCTGCGCAGCATACTAAGAAAGAACCCTAAAGCAGTTTAATAGAAAAGTAAATAATTGACCTCTACTTATTTTTTCCTTGTTAAAACAGTCCATCATAGTTCAGAACTGTTGCAGGGCAAACGCACATGCACTGTGTTTTCTTTAATTTGGTGGGAGCAAAGTCCAGAAGAGTGCCTCTACTAGTTCCCACGAGCTCTCTCTACATACTGCAGTGACCCCTGTTCTATAAACATCTTGCAGAAATTCAGATTCCCCAGGCCAACAAGCACAACCAAGACAACACACTGCCTGGAAAGAAAAGCATAATCTCTGAAATTCCTACGCTTGTCTAGTTAATTACTCATCTACAAAGAAGTACCTCAAGGACAACTGAGAGCTGTACAACTGAGCCAGAGAGAGCTGTATCATTTATATGATGCTGTACTGGTGTCATAGAGAAGAAAATGATCTGTGAAATTCTCACATCTCCACACTGACACCCAAAACTTTCCTTCAGACAAATCTGGACGTTTAGGTAAGATTTTTTTTCCTCTCCTTTTTCCCTTGAAGACATCCTGAGAACAGAGTATCTTATGTGTTCATCTTTACATATGCAATAGTACAAGTGAGTCTTTGATGCCTGGACTTCTAAAGAGTATTGCTCTGAAAGTAACAAAAAGAAAAAACATCTCCCCACCACCAAATTTGCCTGCTAATATACAGCAACAAAGCCTTGCCCTAAAGAAACAAATAGAATTTGTCATTTATTTCAATATAACATGTTAAACTTGGTACTTCAGCTCCCATCCTATGTAAGAAATAAAAAGCAAACACACCTCTTAAAGGCTTCATCCAAATCAGTTCTGACAAAACCACATCTGCTCAAGCTTCAGGAAGACAGGATTGAAAAACGAAACACCTTTTTCTATTTATTTCATTAGCTGGTTATACACTCAAGTGTTTTATCTGCTCACACTGGCAAAAAGCTCTTCACACAGGTGAGGAAGAGATACTTCAGAAGAGTATCTGTTTTCATGCTAGATTTTTCTTTTCCATTTTTGAACTAGCAATTCTACTGAACTTCCTGCAAATACAAGGCTTACATAGCTTCAAACAGCGTAAAATTTACAATAAATCAAGTAATTTTAATCATAAAACCTCTTGTTTGCACAAGTAATTCAGCAAGTAATCCAGAACATAAAGATTACTTTCCCCATTCTAGTTCTGTAGTACAAAAGTCCCTCCAACACGAGGGCAAAGCAGATGAACCTGCTCTCTTGGCATCAGTTCTAGACACGTACCATCAGATTTAATTTATTTCACATTCAGAAAGAATGTTACAACACTACCACAGCAATTAGCTGTTGTGAAACTTGTAAACTGAAAAATGTTAATGCAAGTCATTTAGCAACATCTTGCCACATTACTTCAGTATCATCTGAATGTTATAACTCATTCAGCAAACTGACTACGTGAATAGTGCATGATACATCATCTGCCAGCACACAAGTCAGCCAAGTTCATGTGAGATGACAGCTTAGATGCTAAATACCACGTCAGACACTGGGCCAAAGCACGTCTCAATAAGGGAACTTAAAACATTAATCCAACAGAACTAAAAACACATCCATACCCTTCTATACACTACATCCATCCACAATCTTGGGGTTTCTTTTTTCTTCAAATTACAGAATCTTCCTAGGATTTTTAAGTACTTCACTTCCAAAGGAAAACAACTGATACAAGCCTTTACATTCCTAAGATAACCACTAGGAATCTAACAGATCCTAAAACTGACAAAAGGGAACTGACACTTTATTATGAGAGACAGAATCGTAAAAATCTGAGAACAACCTTTGCAGATCACCTCTCTGGCAGGCAAGTTTAGCTGCAGCCCCTCTCACAAGAAAGGATCAAAAATCCCACTGAATTTTGGCTAGAAGGCATCTGCAGAGAACAATTCATTAGAGCAGAGTGCTCAGGGCCATAGCTAGTCTGGCTTTAAGTACCCCCAAGAATGGTGTTTTCACAGCCACCCTAGGTTCCTGTTCTGGAATTTAAGCACCATTTGCCTGCTGCCTCCAGCAAAATTTAAGCAGAGACTGGCTTCATCCTCTCTGTACACTCCCATTAGTTTTAGACAGCAACAAGATTCAATTCACTCATCTTGATGCTGAACAGACCCCACTCTATCAGCCTCTTCTATGTCACGTTCTCCAACCCCTCCAGCACCTTGGCAGCTATCCACTGGACTCACTACAGTACATAAAGTTCTTTTTTCTGCTGCAAAACCCAAAATTGGTCAAAGTACTCCAAATGTGGTCTCACCAACATCCAAATGGAGGAGAAGGACCACTCTCCTGGACCTACCTGCTACAGTAGGTAGCTACCTGCTATGGACCTACCACCCTGTTACTACCACCCAGGATGCTGCTGGCTGCACTGCAAGAAAATACAGCATCACAGGACCCACAGATTCCTTTCTGCAAAGCTCCCCTCTATCCAGCTGTCCCCAGCCTATACTGCTGCATGAGGTTATTCCAGCACACAGAAAGGAGTTTAATGTCTTCACTAAACTCCCTGAAGTTCCTAACAGCCCACTCTTCCAGCTGATACAGGACCCTCTGAACATCAGCCCTGGACTTCAACATACTGGCTGCTCCTACCAACATACTGTGACCTGCTGTCCTGGTTTGGGCCAGGATAAAGGTGATTTTCTGGTTTGTACTTTTGCTTTCAGCTAAGTTTCTTGTAAGTAGCTGCACAGCTGTACCTGCTGTGTCTATACTCTGTCTTACCATTCAGATATTCAACAGTACTGGACTCAGTATCAAACCCCAAGTGCTGGCAGCTAACTGTATTCTGGTGATCACCTCCATGCTTAGAGCAGAGAGGGACCATTTCATTTAAGATATAATTTTTTTATGCTTGTTTCCAAAGTCTGAATAAAGCCCAATTGATGTGCATCTTCAGTGTAGTAAGTCAGGGATTTAAACCAGATACTATGAAGGAGACAGAGCTGACTTTAAATAGCTCACCAAAACTAAACAGTTTTAAGGTTACTGAAGTAATAGCTAAGATTGAAGCTTTTCCTTGAGCATAGTCTTAAATCAGCATTCAGATTAAATTAGGATGACCTAAATGACATGCAATGGACTATGGGAAAGTCAAGAAGATGAGAGAAGAAAAACACAAAAATATTTTTAAATCTATCAGTCTCAGCATAAGGTTTGAGCTAAGGAATGACTTGTGGTTTGATAAAGGAATTATTAAGCAAAATTCTAATTTGAAAGAGCTGTCCAAAATAAATTCAGGACTCAGTAATTCTTTTTCACTTTTTAGATACCATTACGATAAACTCTAACCAAAAATCCAAATTGAAGATTGATAATACCCAGCAAAAACAAAACTTACAGACACAGCTGAAGGTTTGACGTCAGCTCCTGAAACCAAGTCAATGAATTCATGTGTGATTTCTATTTGTTTTCCAAAACTCAGGAATCTGCACTGATTTTAGACTTAAAGAAAATAAACCTCTCACAAATTCGTTGAACCAGATATACTTACTGAACCCATACTCCATCTGCAAATATAGATTTCTCCATTCAGTAAGGCAAAATATTACATAGTGCACAGCATTATGCAGTCAACTTATATGCAGTCTTAAATACTCTGTATAAACTTTTTATATAATAACTGCTTAGTGTGTAAAGGGGAGAAAAAGATTAGTTTTCAAATTGTAAGATCAAAGACAAATATTTCAAGGAAAGACAGATACTTACGCTGGTAGTTGCACATAAAGCAAGCCTGTGCTGCAATCATCCACTCAGCTCTAGTCTCACAAAAGATAGCAATATTAGTCTTTGGTTGTTGACCCAATACTGCCAAGCCATTTCCAAAATTAACAGCTTTAATGTATACATCTTCATATGAAAGCCAGGTATACTTGCCAAGGATGACCTAATAAGAATAATAAATTCAATTTAGAAAATGAAATGCCTTAACACAGGTCCTACTACATCTTTAGCCACATGAAGAAACCACAGATGTTTTAAAAGTTGCTTAAATTCTAAAAGCAGTTTATTCAAGATAATAAGTAATATTCTTGCCAGAAACTACAGGGACTGTGGAAGTTCCAACGCAAATGCTGCAATATCACCATGCACATTACCACCTCTGTTTCTGTTTTTACTTTAGGAAAGTACATGATTCACACCGTATTTTGTAGCTTCAGAAGCCTGTGAAAGGCCAAGGTTGTCTGACCCAAACGCCCCCATATGCCCAGATTTTTCACAAAGGTTTATTTCAAATAGTGACAAGCACTAGCTAGCACAATGCATAACTCTATTTGTTCTCCTAGATATTTGGACTACTATTCCGCTATAAACATGTGATACTTACGTGTCCACTCTTACGAAAACAAAAAACAGGGAAAATTTAATGCAGAAAGCAATACATCAGTGGGCCCAGAAAGAAACTGAAATCCCCCAGACTTTGTTCCAAAGCAAATGCCAGGGGGAAGAGGAGTAGTATTTTTTCCCATTTTTACTGCTATGCACAAGTGCAACAGAAGACTGGACTGAAAATTACTGGCAAATCTCAGTACTGGAAAGTCATGTGGAAAAAGTTAAGCAATCTCACTTTTCTTCTATATGGGAAAGCTGGGCAGAATAAATTTGGGTTTGAGTTTACAGTTTGCAAACTATCACAGTTTTATTTTCTTACTGAGTGATAGGATATATCTTTGATGACATCCTAGAAATTTTCATATGCAGATAAAAAAGATGTTTTGCACTGAAGAAACAGACTCTTATTATTATACCTCACCTGTCTAGTTATACAAGCACCTTGCCAATTTTGAAAACTGATTTCTATTAGTCAAGTATTATGGGCACTTCCTTTGGCTATATAGCACTAGCAAGAAAAAAAAGCAAGCAAACAAACAACAAAAAAAAAAACCACCAAAAAAACCCCTAGACAAGTAAACCACTCCCTCCATACTGTTTTCCAGTTTTCATTTATCAACCTGAACTACATTGCAAACTTATGAGCTATAAAAGCTAACAACTTTTTGGCATGTAAATACATTTTTCCTGAATCTGTATTTCCAAGTTTACTTCCTTAATTAAATGAATTTGAAAATCTCTCTCAAACTTTAACAGAAAAATAAAATTTAATAGATTTGGCTTATACAAACACTTTTTCAAACTGCTAAAGTTTACCATTGGGTAACTGAGTTGTACCTAATACAGCCTTGCTGCATATTGCTCATTAAACTACTTGTTTAGCAGGACAAACCTATCTTAACTCAGGACAGGTGTATGTGTAGCACCTTAGAAATTTCACAAACGCTTTCATAGGACAATATCATGAACTGAAAAAGAACACTGGCCAACAATAACAATAGTTAGCAATTTCACCAGAAAATAAACTTTTCTCACACAAGCATCTTGAAGTTTTCCTGCTTTATTTACAAAAATTCAGCTTCATTTGCAAATACACTGGCTTCAGAGCCAAAAACTTTCCCAGAGAACAAACTCTCCCACTGAGCTCAGGAGAGATGCCTGCTCACATCACACACTACCTGTGCTCAGAGATATGCCCTTCCCCAAAGAGAAGGACCTGCAAATTCCTTTCTGTTGTAATTCCCCAAGACATTTCTACTGTGGCAAACTTTCCCTGCTTCCAAAGAAAATAATGCATCCCTTCCTGTCCATCCAAATTCAGTAAATTTGGCATTTTAATTCCAAGTTGGGACTGACATTTCCCCCCAAACACAGTACTGATGGCAGACTAGGACATTGTTGACAATTTAATCAGCTGAAAAGAATTCACAGAAATTACTTGAGCAACACCCTTTTCACCATCTCTAACTACAGCATGGCCTCAGGGTTGCTGCTCCCAAATAAACAGGCCAAGAAATACAAGAAGATTCTTGTTACTGTTTCTGGTAAGTTTGCCAATCCATAAATGAACAGGTTTTGGTAAATTCTACCATTCACTACATAATTCTCTAAAACTGAAATAATACATCACTAAAGGGTCACAAGTGGATCTTTCTTATTAACACTTGTGATTCTGATTTTTTGCTTAAATAAACTTGATGTAAAATACTTAAAAGCCTTAGTAGTGCTTTCCCTTAAGAGGTTAGAAAGGAAGTAGAGCTTTCTTTATAGGTATTTTTCTATATACTGACACTTATGTCTCTGAGGAGCACTGATGTGTGAGCACAGCTGAGTTGACCTTTTTCAATGCAGCTGGTTTGAGTTTTACTTTTCCTATTGCCTTCCACACATTTAAATTCTCATGTTGCCTTCCCATGCCCAGTGTTTCTCCTCTGGTCTCTCCCTGTGACACATGAATACACTTCCTCAGTCTACATGTCCCATTCTACTTTGCAGGACACAAGAGTAGGTTGTGGTTTCTCTCAGCTTCCCTCCTTCTGTTTCAGAAGGTCTCCAAATCCATCTCCTTTCTTGGCCTTTCCCTCAGTAGGTTTCACTAATACTTTCCAATGCACAATTTCTACTGTAAACAGCTGTTACAACTGATGGTAAGTGCCATCATCTTTTGAACATTCACACACGTTTAATTTTACAACTTTCAGAACTTATGTCTGCCAGATAACTACTGACACATGTCAGGAAAGTAACTGTCCAAAAGTTTTCAAGAGAAACGCCCAAGAAATAAAGGTTATTGAGAACTGATTAGACAGACACACAAAACCAAACACTAAAAGCAGAAGGG
Source organism: Florisuga fusca (assembly GCA_038090715.1). NCBI lineage: Eukaryota > Metazoa > Chordata > Aves > Apodiformes > Trochilidae > Florisuga > Florisuga fusca. The sequence goes on along the minus strand of JAAWXA010000015.1, from coordinate 7,206,097 downwards.
ACAGCAACTCGGTTTACTTTGAAACGCTACATTAAATAGAAAAATACTGCCCTCTAGTGCACCAGCTCTAAAACATACTTAAACTGCCAGCTGTTAAAAATACTTGTTACCTATTTGATGCATCAGAAAATATTATTAAAGATCAGTGCTGTATTAATATTTGGAAATCCAACAAAGTACAGAGACTATATACATGCTGCATGGTGAACATTTCTTTAGCCTGGCTTTTAGGGCAACTATTCAAATTTTTGGTGAGAAGTTGTTAAAGGTCTCGAAGGAGTATGTGAAGTCATTGAACTACCTGACCCCAAGGTTACCTTTCAAGGTCTTCCTAAAAGTGGCTTGTAAGGCTTGAAGAACCTTGACTACAATTTGGAAACCAGTGATCACAAATTAAATGCATTTTCTTGATGAAAATATATTAAAAATAATAGCAAGGAAGCTATCTGAAATGTACATTTTTGGTCTTTTTCACATGAAAACCTAGATTGCAGTTGAACACCTATTTTAACTCCAGCCTAAAATACTCCTTACACAGCACTCCGTGTTTTTCAACATCATAAACTTCTCTTACTGCTCAGTGACATGGCATGGCAAGAACCATCCTGCAACTTCACAGGAAGTTTTCAGTTTTGGGTGTACTAGGAAGCATTCTGGATTCACAAGTGCCTGCCCACGTTTCCTATAGTTCTCACAGGCTTTAGATGCATCATTTTTCCCTACCAAAATCTTGTTTGCTTTTCCCCACTGTGTTTTATTTATTATATCTCCATTAATTCTGTTCTTGGTTACATCAAAACAAACAATGAACCCCAAATCAAACAAACATCACCACCCCCTGTATTAAAGGCTACTACAGAAGGAAATAAAAACCTGACCACACATGAAATATTACAAAATGCAAAGTAAGAAGAAGCGTTTTTATTTATTAACATCCATTAATTTCTGCTACTCTGGCAACTACACAGGAAGGTAGTTCAATGATTTCAAGACACTACAGATTATCTGGGATATCCTTGTTCTCTGAACAAAGTAGTATGGTATCTGATCTTGGAGATGTTAAGTATATATAAATATATATATAAAAGTATAAACACTATTAGTAGAAGTGTGAGCACACTTAGTTCTCCTAAGAAACAGAAGCTTAATATTTTACTTTGAGTGATTTATTCACCCCATTAATGAATCATGAATTAGGCTAATTGCAATTAGGCCCACTGTAATTTGCACAGAGACACACCTTCAAACTGGTAATGCAATTCAGTAGACAGACCCATGACCTACAGTCAGGTATGACCCTGAATTGCAGATGACTTCTGCAAAATCCATTAGTCATTCCTAAAACTCCATTCAGTTTCTGAAAGCAAAAAATTCTCAGGTTTTCCAACTCCTGTAAGGTATAAAAATTATATGCATTATATCTAAAAATTAAAATTGTCACGTGCCTTTCCAGAAAGCTTCAAACAAACCTCAACAAGATGCCTTTACCAAAGGGAACCAGGCAATAAAAAGATGATATGAGTTATGAGAGACAACAATCAAAGGCAAATAACTCTGACATTTAGAATCAACAAGGTGTCTTGTGAAATTTCCTGATTTTCCACACTTGCTGAAACACATTATGAAATATTAAGAAACGCTGTATTTCTTAGTGGAAAACAATTTAAAAGTAGACTTATGTGATAATGCCACAACTTGGAACTAAATACCACGAGGGCAAGTATGGCAATCGACCACAATGAAGTGTTCTGGCAAGCTTAGACAAAATTACTTAAGTAATTTCCAAGTCCAAATGCTCAGAAGCAAGTAACTTAAGTAGGTCAACACCAACATTCTTCAGCTTTCCAAAATTGAGAACACGTTGCTTGCGTAATGGAAAAGGATAAAACTCTTAAGTTCTTAAGCCTTACATTACTAATTATGTTTAAAAAACAGGATACAGATCATGGGCAGCCAGAATTCTGATTTGTGCTCAGAAGCCCACTTTGTACAACATGAACTTTCTAGTATTTTATAGGGCAATGAGACAACCAAGGAAGACGACATGCTCCCATTTCTGGCAGCGTTTCCTTCACAGTAAATAATTAACCCCACAGATGGGAGTAAGTTTCACAAAAGATTAAAGCTTCTATAAAGACTTAAAGAAGTAAACTTTGCCATGTATTGTGATATTAAAAAAATTGTACTTTAAACATTATACTCCTCTACCAGAACTAAAGCTAGTATTATTTAAGTAATCTTGTATCATATTAAGTGATAAATTTTCCTTCAGCAGGAAAACTAAACTTAAAAGCTGTCTTAGTAGAGTGCACTTAACAACTTCTAATGCATAAGTGCAGACCTTTAATATGTACCTGCACATACACATGTATCCTGTTAGTGGGATCTTGACTTGATTCTTCAGGCAAAATTGCACTTTTACAGGCCTCTGAACAAATAGAAAACAGCAACTGAAAATACAGGCCTGAATTTAAGACTAAAAAAAGCCAAACCCTTGCAACAAAGGTTTACATGGCAATCACAGCTCCCACACCTCATGATTACAAATTAGCTGATATGTAGCCCACCATAAAGAGGCTGCAGGAAAAAAACTAAAAAAAAAAAAACCCAAGCAAACAAAACACAAAGATTCTTCCTATTAAAATCTTTGCAATCTTTTTCCAAACAAGAATTTTGAGTTCTGAATTCACAGGTCAAAGCAGTAAATCCTTAAGTTGCAATTAAGTTTACTGGAAAGGCACATCTGAGTATAGGCATTAGCAATTCTTCTGTATTTATCTGGTTATAGTTCAGAACATAAAGGTAGACTTTATTTCTAAAGGAAAAAGGAAGGAAAACTAAAGCCAGTTACATCATCAGCAAAATATTAAAACCAAACACCAAACTGACATTTGCATTTTTTTCTTTGGCTGAAACCATAAAGACAGGTATCTACTGAAGCATGCAAAAAGGTTTAGATTTGTTTTTTTAATGGTGACTGATGAAATGTTGGGAGTTAGGTAATTTAACACTTTTCATGACTACTTAATCTGAGAAATTTTTTTCCCTCAACTTGCTTTACTGTGACAAAAGAAAGTAAACATACTTTGAGAAAATTCTTGAAGGCAGAATGCAAAGAAGATTTACCTTTTTAAAAACTTTTCCTGATGGCTGGATTTCATCTTCCTCTTTTAGGATTTCACGTGTTCCCAGGAGTTTTCTGTCTTTAAATTTAGTTTTAGCATATTTAAAAACTTTGTCGAGTGTATCACACCCAGGATATAAAACTGAAGCTAAGCAGTGCATACTGTTAACAGATCTGTATGCACTCCCAGGCTTGGTATTCACAGGTCTAGCTTTAACCTGCTTGGCTTTTTCTATAGCCTGCCTTGATCCTGAAAATATGTACCATGGAATGTACATTACAAAGGAGTACACAAAGATTATAAAGTTTATAAACTGTAGAAGAACAGGGTTGATGTTATGTTTCAACTTCATTTTGGCTGCTGGTGAAGGTTACAAGGAAGAGTTTGTAAACAGGGATCAATCAGACAGGGATCCAGAAAGATCTGAAAAGAGAATACAATATGTTAGTGGATTCTATAGCTGTTGGCAAAAAGTAATTTTTAAACATTTTATTCCATTCTATAGTAGGTCTTTTTATACAGAAATTATTAAAATTTATACAAAATTTATACAGAAATTACCCTAGAAGTCTTAAACCCCTAATTCAAACAAAACAAGACATCAATATGTGAGGAAAAGCTCTTCCATTGCCCTCTAACAAACTGCAGTACTTCCTAATATTTCTACTTCGTTGGACAATGCACAGAACCTAAGGAATTCAGGACCTGGGCTTTTAATTAAATGGCATGTATTTGTCTGAAAATGTTACGTGGCTATACAATTTCAAAGATTCTCTCCAACCACATCAGAATACCTACATGTGTATGTATCTTCACTATCAATCTTTATGACCTGTACATCATCAGCCTCTACACAAGCCCTAAGAAAACAACTAATGCCACTGCTCTGTTCATGGTAAGCCCAATCACCAAGTTTTTTTGAAATGCTTTCCTAACATTATAAAAGCTGGGACACCTAGGTACCAGAAGGAAATTGTAACCTTCCTACATGAAGGCCCTGCATACAACAAAACTTTTCTGGTTCTTTTATTTCAAGGGACTTTCCATCAGTCCCATGACTTCAGCCTCAGTACCAGTATGCAACAGGCATATTTATTACCTACATAAATATGACAATAAGTTAACTAATACTTGGTAAATGGCTAGGAAAACCCCCAGAATCCTAGCAACACCACTATGAAGAGATGTGTACCTTTTTCCAGGGTCCCTCAGGAGATTAACTTTGATTTTTCTTAAAGCATCATTTGTCATATCTTATATGATAAAAATATAATATCTATATAATACCTATGTAACATATATATTGCACAATGATGCAACATTCTAATATATTCTACTGCTGAGGCAATAATTATGCCATCTAAAAGACTAAAGAAATCAAAAAAATTTAAATATGCACAGGCACTTGTCACAATGGCTGAACACAAATTCCTACAATTGAGAACAAGCTGCAAGTTATAAGAATCAGTGTCTTGCACATAAATGCAAAATAAACTATAAATACATTTAGTTAACTATTTAAAAGTATTGATACAACTGTATTAAAAACAACTCAAGCAATTAATAATGATGTTTACAAAACATGCACAACTTTGGTAATTCTGAATACATTAAGTAAATCTTGCTTTGTCAGATATAGTGCCAGCAGTACGTAATTCTTTGCTGATGCCTTACATTCACTGACTCTATGAAAACCCCCAAAGAAAGAAACTAGTTGAAAAAAGTCATGTTAAGATCATATAAGACCCTTCAGTAGTAATGGAAAGAAACCTTGCTTCATGAATCTTAGACTGGCAGGTCCTTTGGGGAACATATTGATCCAATATCCTGGATTTGCAGGAGGAAATTAATTCCATCTTTCTCTAAACCATAGAAGTTCTTAAAATCCCAAGCAAAAATGTTTCACACCAGCTGCTTTCCTAACAGGCTGCTGTAACCCCATCATTAACACTGCCTCATTACAGGCAGTTTGAGGAAACCAAGAACACCAAGCACCCAGAGACAGGGAAGCAGTAGGGGCTTTATGGATCAAGCAGCAGAGAGGGAAAGGGATTTAAAACCTAAAAAACATAACTAAACTGTATGTACTTCAATTTTCAGAACAAAGGCAAAAACCGATGATAAATTAAAAAAAACCTGACCCAAAACCGAAACAAACCAACAAAAACCCCAACAAACTTACAGAGGCCAAAAGACAAATTTCATAATCATTTGAAGAGACTTAAGATTCTTAGGCTGTCACTGAAGGATGCTCAGTGATCATAATCATGTGCCAGCCAACAAGCTAGTGCAGTGCAGAAAAATTAGACTGCTGTTAATAGCAGCACAGAACATGATGTTCTAAAGCTGAATACAGAGTTCACAAAACAAAGGTTTAGCATTTTTTCAAGAAGTTACACATTGTACTGTAATTTTATCTGGCACAATTCAGAGGGACACACATTTATTTTTCTCCTTATTAAGCTGGAGAACTTAGGTGTGTCTACAAGGGAGAAACAGAATTTAACCAAACAGCAGTATAAGCAAAATTAAAGACAACCAATTTAGTACATTTTGAAAAAGTGTTCTCCAAAGAAATTCCCTGTCTGACAAACAACTGAAATATTGTCTCTGGTTTTCTTAACTTTCCTTTAATAGAGAGTCACTGGTCCCTTCTATAACAGCAGCTTCCCACTTTATTGTACAGTTATCCCAACAGCTTTATTTCTACAACAGGGAAGAGAAACCTTTTTCCATCATTTTTAAAACAGTCATACCAAGGTGTTATGTCAAGCTGTCACTTCGAGCTTACCTGAAGATTTGCACATAATCCTCAAACCTGGAAATGTTTGCTTTGAACTGCAAACCATAAATTGTGCTATGCCCATGATTTCATAAAGGCTGTGTCACAAGAACACAGGGCCTAAGGAACACTCCAACAGGACAAAATAAGGGGAAATATTTTGGAATGTCAACATGGTTCAGAAAAGTAAGCATTCAGCTCTAGATTTTTGGTCAGTATTAGACTGGGACACTGCAATAAAGTACACTGACTAATTAATATTAGAATTTTGTTCTTAGGTGACTCCTGCATAACCACTGACAAAAGGCATGATGTGAAACTATCTTTATTTCAATTTGCAGATCGGCTGTAAACAATCAAGATTTACAAAACATTCATCCATTCTGGTTTCACAGAAGCCTGTTAGGGTTGTTGAAGAATCAGTACTCCAGCCCTGATCAGTGATGCAATAACGGCTGGCAGATGAAATACTGGAGGAAAGAGTTGCTAATTTATGCAAAAATACAACTTATAGATCACGTGGGCAAGTGAATGTTTCTGTACACATGGAACAGCTGTTGAGCTTATATGTAATTCTGTTTCATGAAGTAGTCACCAAAGATGAAAGCACAGGACCACAAGTAAAACATGACACACTTCTTCAATAGGGATGGGAAGCAACCAGCACACACATTCATGAGTTGGCAAAAGTAAAGCAGCAGATTTCAGGACTGATCCTTCTTTATACATAATCAGTGATTTGGCCTGGCAAACTACTTATACTAATACTGTTATAGCCTTCAATTTTAGAAGAAAACTTTTGTTGAAGAAAAAAAATCCTTAAAAGAATGTTTTTACTAAGTGACCTGCTTACAATAATTACAATACAATAAAAGCATGAATTAACAAGAAAAAGAAACCTTATGCAACTTCTCATCGTGACAGGTAGAGGTACAGCAGCCGACACAAGATGTTCCCGTCTCAGTTTACCCAAGAGGAGCTGTCACAAGCAACCGTGTGGAATCTAAAAAGAGGAAAGTCCCATTAAATATGGCAATTACAAACACATCCTCCATTCTTTCAGTTGTATAATAAATAGAATCTTTCACTCATCAAACACTGTAATCCATCACCTCAGAGAATCGCAGCTTACTGTCTCTAAGTTAAATACAGCCTACTGCAAGGAACAACAAAGCAGCCATGGTTCATGCTCACAGTATGACCAAGGTGGCTGGAACAGCACTAGTCGAATTCAGTAGCCCACAGCAGTAGCCTTGGCTCCCTGCCAAACTCCTAACTCCCTGTGTCTTTTAGTTTAACACAGGTTCTACCATTTGGGGTGGAAGAAGGATGCCTGTCTTTCTGAATCTACGTATCTTTGCATGCCTACACTGAGAATACATTTAAGCCTGAGTAATAAATATTCCTGGACATTTGTTTAAAAGACTGCATAAAAGAGTAATCATTGTATTTATTGACTTTGCTCTACAATGCATCAAGGTTTTATTTACTGTCCTTTGTGGAAATAAGTCTCATTTAATCACCTGTGCAGCAGTTCACATTCAGAATATGCAGCAAATGTCAATATTTAGTACCTATTACCAGCCTGCAAAAACTGTTATTTACACAGCTACTTAGCTTTTAGGCAGATGATCTTTTCAAGCTTCAGAGAATCAACTGCTTGCTGCTTGAGTTAAGTAACCACTGTGCACACACCCCATTTCTTGACTTCCATGATCTCTCACGTACTACTTGACAAATTTAAACTCAAACCCAGAGCTTGAGATACCCACACAGAAAATACATTTCAGTCAACACTTTATAGTCACAAGGACACACGTAAGATTTTCCTTAGCAATGAATCTTGCAAAAAAACTGATTTGTTAACATTCACAGAAAGCACAAAAAGGTTATTTACAGGATTGGGCTTCACTGGAAAAAATAACCAAGTATCTTTGTGATACCTTCATTATAAAAACTTCCAATCTGTGTACTCAAGACAATAAAACAAAGCCCTTAATAGAGAAGCAATTGGCTGAATGGTCACACTCAAAGAGTTGCTGTTGATGGCTCAACATCCCAAGTGGAAGTCAGTAATGTGGGGTTCCTCAGAGGTTGGTACTGGGACTGGTGCTGTTTAATGTTCTTGCCAGCAATTTGGACAGTGATATCTATTGCAACCTCACCAAGTTTACTGGTAACACCAAACTGTGTGGTGTGGTCAACATTCAGGGGGGAAGGGAGGCCATCCAGAGGGACCTTGACAGGCTCCAGAGTTGGGCCTGTGTGAACTGCATGAAGCCCAACAAGGCCAACTGCAAGGTCCTGCACATGGGGCGGGGCAATCCCAAGCAGCTCAGAAAGTCAACCATATCCTGGCTGCATCAAAAGCATGGCCATTCAGTCAAGGGAGGTGATTCTCCCCCTCTATTTGATGCTCTTGAGATCCCACCTGGAGCACTGTGTACACTTCTGGAGCCCAAAACACAGTAAGGACATGGAGCTGTTGCTGTGAGTCCAGAGGAGGCCATGAAGATGATCAGAGGGCTGGAGCACCTCTCCTGTGAAGACAGGCTGAGAGTTGGGGCTTTTCAGCCTAGAAAAGGCTACAGCAAGGCCTTATAGAAACTTCCAGTACCTGAAGGGGTTGCAGAGACGTTTTACAAGTGTATGTAGTGATAGGACAAGAGGGAACTGTTTCAAACTGGAAGAGGGTAGATTTAGATATTGAGGTGTGAGGGTGGTGAGACGCTGGCACAAGTTGCCCAGGGAAGTTGTGGATGCACTCCTCCATGCCACCCATCCCCCAGGTTGATGTCTGGGTCCCAGCATCACTACCAGAGAAAGGGAAACTTCCCACACGCCTTTTGAACATCCACAAAGCCCTTCAGCAAGCAGACCTAAAAATCTGTTCCAAAAGAGGCTGCCTGTATTGACTCGTTAGGTACGGATCAGCAGCCCTATCTACTTCCAAGAGGGAGGAAAAAATGCTTCATGGATCAACTCCTCTGCTACCAACACCCACTGGAACCAAACCTAGCAGAAGTACCTTCCTCAGCAGTTCTACCTGACCAAGCAGGGCATGTTATGGTTATGAAAAAGCCTATGTTAAAGGAAGATCTAAGAAAACAGAACTGCTCAGATGTCACAGGACCTATGCTTGGCCAGAGGTTTTCATTAAACTTTTCCAAGCAGACAGACCCAGAATTAACTTTTTTCCACATCGTGTCCAGTCCTTGATTTCTCACTCCAAGTCCCAAACAAGAGACATCTCCTGGACTCTGCCCTGTGTGTGAACTGCTATTACCTAGCACAGGGGGAGACTAAAATTACTACTTAATATTTGCTTCTCTCTCAAAAGAATGCAGATTTTTCTGGACAGGGAGAGAATAACTACTCTCTGCATGCATATCTACTGTAATTTTGAGCTACTTTGTTCAGGTTGCCTTGGAGCCTTTAGGTGTGACCCACCTAAACTGGGTGAAAACTCAGACTTGTTAGATGCTTCCAGTTGCTCTGCTGGGAATCATAAACACATGCAGGCAGATTCCTGGAGCCCCCTAAGGAAGATCTCCCACTTGTGCTCACACAACTCACCCCCCGGAGGCTTCAGCAAAAGCAAATTCACCATTTACCCCCAAACCTGACAACAACTTCTGTGCAAAAGTGCATTCCTGACAAGCACACAAGGGCACAGAGACCATCAGGAAAGACACCTCATGCAAACCAGTTTCTAAGGTAAGGGTTTAACAGATCGCTGGGGCAGCCAAGGTTGCTCACCCAGTGTGTGGCCTGAGGGTATGGTTGCAGTTTGGCTCAAGCAGATTTAATGCTGAGCTGCTAATAAAAACAGACTGTTCATCTCCAAAACATAATCCAGCTCTTTCCCTCCATCCTACCAACACACAAGTGCCTGTGTAGCTTGGAATGCATCAGATTAGCTTGCTGATCCAGTTTAAACCTTCTCCTTCTCAGGGCAGAAGGGTGGATTTTCCTTTGTATCAACTTTGCATGAGTCACTGCCAGCACCTAAACCAACAGAAAATTACCACCACAAAAGAAGTTATTCTTTTGCCATTTCAGATCATGAACACCATCACAATGAGGGAACACACAGCAGGAGAAAACTTCCACTCAGCTGTAGGTGAAGCAACATCATGACAGACATGCCTTCTGACTTGGTCCTCACCAGTGCACGGGGATCAGGGAAGAGCTGTGCTCTGGAGGATTAACCTTCTGCTCTCACTACTAATGATCTCACTAGTTACTTTTTTTGGAGTTCACCCTTGGTGGTTTCAAGTGCTGCAGCCTAAATACCTTTAAATTTTGGAAGCATTTTTGGATGCATATATTATATATTTGTATATATAATTATATATAAATTTGTAAATATAATTTTATGTTTTTCTCATCTCAATGCTACACTTGTAAAACACTTCTTTCACCTTAGGAGGCAGCCAGAAGGCATGTAATTTGGATAACTATATTTATGTACTCTTAGACACCAAGATACTGTAATGGCAGCGATCACATGAATGCAAGAATTTTTACCCTAAACTTCTACAACTTTCTACTATATTAAATAAATCTTGAGGCAAAAGGATTTTTCACTATCTAGAAAAGCCTGCAAAACATTGTTTTCCTGTTAGTAGGCCCATGTGCACCAAGAGAAAAAAAAATAACACCTAGTGGTGGCAGACAAGGAGGAGATCAACATGGTAGCACAGACCTTAATTAAACAGAAGCAGCTTACACTTCCCAAGATCTTAAATGAAGCCTTGTTATATGTAGTTATTTCTTTAAAAATAATGGTAAGCACATGTTGAAAACATCCATTTGCTATTAGCTTCTTCTGTGTACTTTTATGCCTCACCTGTATGAAATATCACTGCATGGTGCATTAGTAACAGGCCCAGGTTTGCAAATCAGTCCTCTGCTTTCTGATGAAATGACAACAGTAATACAAGCTAAAGCAACAACCACAAAACAGACAAGGAGCTCGTTTTTTCCAAAAAGCTATGGGACTTTGCATGGGCCACACATTTTTTCTGTAGATGAGAAGTGAAACTAAACAAAAAGGGGCGAGGCACTATGGCAGGGGGAAGAGACAGGCACTCCTAAAGCTACTATCACCTGCAACACAAATACCCCCCCAAAATACTAAAGTCATCTGAAAATGCAAATCCCACTGCAATTTGGCATCTTAGAAATTTCCCTATTCTAAACATTTTAAAACTTCCTCTCCTTAAATAAGTCAAAAAATAAACAAAGCATTAAATATTTAATAGGTGGATTAACACTTCTATTAATAAGAGTACTGACACCCATTTCCATGGTAAACAACTGTTGTCAACACACCTGAAAGCTCTTCCCAAGAAGTTAACATCACTGCTATGAATAATACTGACAAAAGAACAGTGTGATGAAAACATTTCTCAAAGTCATTCAACAAAGTAAAACCCAAAGTCATTCAACCAGAAACCCAATCCTACACTGCTACATCTCTCTGCCTTTTCTTCCCACTGCCTTACACTGTTTCACAGCAAACAAGCGTCTTGACTTGTTTCAGGCACTTTATTTTATCAGATATTGTCAATACATTGCCTCCATTCCTACTCATAAGCAGTTATTAAAGCATGGAAGAGATGTATTTAATGACAAACTAAATTAAATTTTTTCATGCTTTAGTCAGAGAAAAAAATTCATCAATAAAGCACCTTACTAGTAGAGATGATCTCAGAATATCTTTGTTAATTGCAAATTATCCAAAGAGAGATAAAAACATCAATTTCCCAAAGTATATTGTTAGATTTAGATTTTGCCACATAAACAAATTAAACATGATAAAGGACTTAAAAAAGAACATCAGCATCACTGCACACACTGTACGAAAAAAATGTGCACAAAAATAAAACAGAAGCTTCATTATCCCTGGCTTACTGAGGAAGTGAAATAATAATCCAGTTATCACTGTCCAAAATCTTATATCTGCTTGCTAATTGTTTAAGTTTTTCCACTGGGAGGCGGCTCTACTTTCCATTTAAAGGGAAGGAACCAACCAGAACATTTGATATGCAATTTTCTACTACAAAAATTTAGCCTTAGATCAGCTCTCTAATTTCAGGAAAATCTGAAATTCTAAGGAGTGTACAGTTCTAGTTTGTTTTTTCCTTAAAAATTAAAACAGATGTTCTATTGCTGTATACACAGTCTGGTTGTGTGCTATATTGTAGTTATGTATTCACCACATTAGAACAAAAATCTAACATAATGATAGATGATCTTTAAGTCCCTTCCAATCCAAACCAAACCTGAGATATTTAGCAGCAAGGCATTTTGGTTTTTGTTGTTTTTTTTTTTTCCTCTTGCAGAAGGTATACATGCATAAAAATATTCTCATTTAATTTTAGATGAATTAGAGTGCTCATAGTATGACAAGAAAAATTATTACCCATTATCTTATATTCATTTTTTAAAAAACACTGGATGGCCAGCTACAAAACCAAGTAAGCCCATGTATTTATATTGAATTTCTGTAACAATTCTTCTTTATTTCATGCAGTTTTGTTAGAGATAAACTTAAGCCAGAATCTATTTAAAGAACAAGTAGCAGATGAACCCACTCAAGGAAAAAAAAGCAGATCTCAGAGAACAAAATTATAATTTAGGCTTCAGTAAAAAAAAGTAAAGCATTTACTGCAAGTGTTCAGAGAAGTTCCTTACAAGAAAAACATCAGCCAGATGAACCATTCTTTCAAGAGGAATTTTAGAATATATTTCAAAGGAGTGAAGACATTCACAGCATGATCAAAGCTACTCAAGTGATAAGGTGATATGTTTCACCACTTAATTTGAAAGGCAAAGTTGTTAACATTTTCAATACACACTCTTTGGAAGAATAAATACATTTACAGGTTCTGATTGCTTGTGTTTTGGTGTGTTTGTTTTTGTATTCATATCTGTGTGTCCAGCCATCTGCAGGGATTTACTACCAAAATTAGTGAAGTTCCCACAAGAACACCTGCTTTTCTCCTCCTCCACAGTCCACTGTGGTGACTTCATCTCCAGAACAGGAGCAATCCCTCTCCTCTGGCCAGCATTGGAAATCCAGAGTCCCTCAGAGGGAACCACTCACTACTTTTCCAGTGAAAGACAACTGCTCCCAAGCCCAGACACATGCTTCAGACTGTGATCATTCACTCTCAGTGTAAGGAAGAGATCCCTCCCAAGCCACACAGCTGAAAAGCAACAGGAATGCAATCTATAAAAATCACAGAGCCAGGAAGCACTGCCTCAAGCCAGCACTTGCACAAGACTCACTGAGCTTTTTGTATGTCATGAAGTCAACCTCTGCAAGGACTAAGCTGAACATATGAAAAGCAATACTTCACTCCAGCAGCTATATTAATGCAGAAAGTAACTGGTGGAGCTTTTCTTGAGCACAAATGGAAAGGCAAAAATGCAATTCACTTGTTCAAAGTTCTGTGAATATGCAATTTTCAAGTATGCTTTTAGTAACCTTACTTCAGCCATGAGTTAAAAATCTATTCTCAAAAACAGTCTTCTGTTTCTGTGAAATCCCACCCTCGGAACACACAGGGTTACAGATGTGTAGGCTTGACCCCTAAACTGTTTAAGGAGCAGTACTTTAAGATATTTTAACATATGCCCCATTTTAACATATACCCCAATTGCAATGCAATACACAGCAACTGCCTTCTTTTAAGCACCTAAACCTAAAAAAATACTTGGTTTATTCAACTGCAGATTTCACAAAGGCTTAAACTAAACGAAAGTGTGACTTACAAGGCACTAGGAACACTGCATACATAGTCAATTAGTAGAAACAGGACTTACAGAAATGTTTCCTATTGATATAAGCAGGGCGCTATAAATGCCAAGTTGCCAAAAGGAATATCACTTCGAAGGCACCGAGGAACAGATGCAGAATCCTGTTCTCTGCAACATCAAAGCTGGCAAAAATGTTCCTGAAATAAGCACTTCATGAAGTCCCGGGAAGGCTACCACAGAAGCAGGTTTCAACTTTTACTGCTTCAGCCTCCCTCCCCCAGGTATTTATGAGCAGACAGCACTCTGTGCACTCAAAAGGCAGAGGGTGACCCACAGGGAGTCACACAAAAGCTTAAGTTACAGAAACACTAGCAGCAGCCTCTTTTACTGAAAACCACTTTATAAGGTTTTTATTTCTTTTGGCTGCTGTGAAATTCTAGTGATGGCAGGGAATACAATATTATAAAAAAGAGAAATAGCAAAGAAAAAGGTATTTTAAACTCAATGTTTTCCTATAGAGCTACTTTATTTGGGGTTTGTCTATACTGCCTGGGGAAATGACTCCTTTTGTTCAATACCCAGCACTGGATACCTAAGGCATAAGGACACATACCCTGCACTCTTTTGAGTTATAATTGTACTTTCTAACCTTAGAAGTAACAGTATCAGGACAATCTCTCCTCTCCTTAACATTGGAACAAATATCCTTTCCTCTCCCTGTATTATTTTTCCCCTTTTTTGTAAGCAAAGCAAGGCAGCATTAGTTATGAACGTGCCCAGCAACTGCACAACATGAAACAAATTAAAGGCCATTGTATTCTATGTGAAGAAGTATTAACAAAGCCTGATCTTCAGCTCCAAGTCCTCACCTCTCACCCTTAAAAAGAGAACTTAACCAATGCAGGTGTTGAAAATCAGAGGACAACATCCAGTGCCCACAGATACAGCCTGGAGAAAAAGAAGGTGAGGAGGCAATTAAGTCCTCCTAGAAGATGATTCCAGTCAGCAATTCAGATCAGTATGCAAACACTAAGTAGGTAGATGGGAGTTCTTGGCAGAAGGGAATACTGTTTTTCTGTTCAGGGAAAACAAACACACCCTTGGACTCCGATTATGTAAACATGACCAAATTATTAAAATACTTGGCTGGGTAGAGCCTTCACCACTGAATTTTTAAAACAAGAAAACTGACACCTTGCAAGCACCACTTGCAGGAATTTGGGAACATTATCAAGCAAAATTATTTTTCCTATGTTACATAGATTAATACAAGTTGACAAACTGGAAGTCCAGAATAAACTGTCAAATATTTCTAGAAGAATAATATAAATAAAATATTTAATCTGTGTCACAAGCCCCTAACATTTAAAAACCAAAAATACTTTTATTTTGCATTTTAACAAAACCCTGAAATAATCATGAAGGATTCAATTAATCACGTAATTAAAATATATACAATTTCAACCACTCTTCTCGTAGACTCTTATCTTAGATTTATCACATGTACACAGGCATAGAAAAAGTCAGGATAGCAGATCACTTCTTTCACATCCTGGACCTGACCACAACTGTATATGTGAATGCATAAGAGGATGTGGACAGTATCTATATTTTATTTTTAATAAAGCATAAACCGGTAAATGACATTTTTGAAAACATGTTGTCATAAGTGTCTCTGTGAATGCCTATTTTAATTACCATTCCTGATCAAAACACCATGTTCCAGCACCCACTTATAGCCTTGGCTTTGAGACCAGGATGCTCAAAACACTAACCCACAGCCCTGCTGAGCTTCACTGCAAAGTGGATTTGTACCTTGTTCTTCAAGTACTGCATGTTATCAGGTTAACCTAGTTGAGTAGATTGTAAGAGAACTAGATAAAAATCTACATGAGCATCTTCCACCCAAAGCAGGGGGAAAAAAAAGGAAGAAAAAAAAAAAAAGATAAATCTACACCACAGAACTGGAAAATATTTTCTAGGCATCTCAAAGACGCCCATTAGGAAAATCATTTCCCTGTTCACAGCTTCTCTACAACAACAGTGCAGCAACATTTCATCAGAACAATTAAACTGTAGTCATAAATAACTGACAAGCCCTGGCGACACAACTTTCCAAGCAGTTTGTGGAGTTACTGCTGGAGAACAGACAGAACCCCCATTTTGCCTCAAAGACAACCAAGCTTCCTACCTGAGCATTACAGGGACCACTGCCTGTCTCTTGTGCCTGTTGCTGTACCTCCCTCCATCTTTAGCACTCACCCAAACATAAGTATTTAAAAAAATCTACTGAAAAAAAACCAACAAAACACCTAAATCCTCTTGCAAAGTCATCACCTCCTGCTTCTCCTGTTCTCTTCTGCCTTTCTCCATACCCATATACTTAAACCAGACTAGACATCCTCTTCACCAAATACAAATTACACACATGTTAAGTTGAACAAACTAACCATGTTCCACTTTCCACATTTTTCTTTTTATAGGCTCATTCTGTGAGAACCTGTAAATTTTGATTTTAATAATGGTTTGATAAAATGACTGCAAACCCCACTCCAATATTTCACAGACTATACTGTCGTTAAACTTCACTGGGTAGAAATTGTACTATATGCCAGATCCAACAAACCCTATGTCATCATGCACACTGATACAAGATACTGCACTAATTGCTCTGAAGTCTCCTCATCAAGGAGCAAACTCATGAAAACCCCTCCTGCAGATGGTCAAGGGTTTTTGCATGTCTCTAGTCAATCTGAACAAAATGAGGCACTTTCCATACACCGCCTTAGACAGCTGTAAGGGAGAAAAGCCTTTCCTGTAAAGATCCAGAAAAACTGGTTTAATAAAGCTTTCAGTTCACAGCATCTTGATGAGTTTATCAAAGGAGAACACAACGTTCTACACTGACAGCAACATAACATAGCAAATAGATGGGGCACAGCATCTGGCAGTGCAGCACTGTTACTTCTCTGCTCCTTAATCTTCAGCAAGTCAATTCTAATATTTACTACAAACTTTCTCCCTCATCTCATACTGGTTTCATGTAGCAGATGCCAGAAGGAGGACCTTTATGCAGTACCTAAAAAAGCCAAAGCACTAGGTTTACAGCTTTTAAGTGAAATGGGAAAAGACTTTCTGTTGGTTGATGCTGTTTTCCACTATCAAAAGTGAAAATCCGTAACTTAGTAACTTTTAGGAACACTATCTTACCTGCTTTTCAGGGAACTCATAACTGGGAAGCCAGATTGTCCCATTTTAGATACTGTAATTAACCAGCACATCTTTGTAATTAACAAGCCTCATAAAGACTGAGGGAAACATGACTTTCCAATGCCACACCTTGACAAAGTCCCTTCATGACCTCCTCCTGCAGAACTGCAGATACTGTCAGCATCCTGACCTTCCAGGAGCTGCAGGCCCACTTAAGGAATGAAAAGACACATCTGTGAGTAATTCTTTCCCAAGAATCAGCACAGACTGTAGCAAGTTTTTAAATGGGCCAATTCTAAAACCTTTTTGAATTTTGAATTACTTTTCTGTAGCTGATTCAGAAGGTAATACAAAATAGGATTTGAGCTTACTTCAGGGAGCTGCATTTTTTATCCTCCTATAGTCCTGGATTTAATAATAGCCACTCAGGAAGTGTGATTAGGATATAGCCTTGCCCAGGTGATTCCCTTCAACATCCACAAAATCCTGATGTCTCAAACCGTATCTCAGCAGAGCACAGGAACTTTTGAGAGCCCTCCAGACCTTACTACATGGCAAAACCTGGTGTAGCTCATGATCTCAGGATGAAGAGCAGTTCTCCCAGCTCTGCATAATTAAAAGCAAATGAAGTCCTGCCACTTGAGAGCTGCTTAAGATTGACTCGAGTGCTTGCTATATTCCTCCAAGCACTGACAGCCCTCACACAGTCCTAAATAATCTGGCTCTAAAAGTTCCACGGCAACTGCTACCTGGGACAAAACTGAACAGAGCCACAGGATAATTCAGGTGGCAAAGGACCTCAGGGGGACTCTGGTTCAATAATCAGCTCAAAGCAGGGTCACTCATGAGATCCTGAAGATCCACAAAGAACCTGGCTTCAGGTGCTGGGAAGGCCTCCCCAAGCCTTTTCTTCTCCAGGCACAGCTCCCTCAGCCCCTCAAGGCAAAAGCCCAGATCATGAGACAACCTTGGCAGCTCTCCACTGAACTCACCCCAGTTTATCAACAATTCCCTTGCCCTGTATGCTGGATGGGGTGCAACAAGTGCTGAGTGGAAGGGGGTAATCACTTCCCTTGACCTACTGGCTGTGTTCCTGCTTGTAATAGAGGGCACAGAGATGCCTCCTGCTCAGCCTGCTGTCCCTTCTCACCAGAGCTGTTTCTGAGCCAGGCTGGCCCCAGACTGTGCTGGTACAAGGGGCTACTCCTGCCAGGAGACACAGCCTGGAGGCCCTCACCCTTAAATAGCTGTTTAGATGGTAAATTTGTTTAGTAATCAACAGCAGATGAAATGGATAGAAATTGAAGCCAAGTCCTCTTAGTGCTAATACACCTTACTTAGTACTACTAAGTCGCATCTTAGGGCCATATGCAGATGGCCTAAATTCCACATAAATCCTTCTGCCTCCTCTTTCTTATTAGCTGGCTTTCAGGTACCTCCCCATTCTGTGTCTTATGTAAATTCTCTGAATTGCTGTCCAAAACCACCTAGATTTCTTCACTGACTGAGAAAAGTGGCTTGAGTGGAAAGCAGACAACTGCAACATCAGACTGCATCATTCCTAAGGTTTTGTCACCATGGAAGTAAGTAGCAGATTGTTTGTCAGGACAGGTTTTAGTTTACTCTTCTACTGGAATATATATATTTTTAAGAAAACCTAGATTTCTAAACAACCCAGGATTCTGTTCTTCCTTCTGCCAACTTGCACCATAGCTGCATCTGGAACAAGAATGCTTTATCCATATTTCTTTTCATTTTGCCCCTAGCCACAGATTCTGCTTTATTCCAGATGTCTTGATGATTCACTGATAAAAATTTGATCTTTAGTACAATTCTGGCTCAAACCCTTCGTTAGTCTACAGAAGAAGGAATAAAAGCTCTACATCAGCACTAAACATGGGCTGGAGGAGCTAGTGGCTTAAATGCTCACCAGTTCAGCAGCAGCACACCACACTTCAATTCAACCATGAAGATGTTTCCCCTAGTTCTTCAATATTATCAATTTCCCAGTAAACCCAGTCTTGATTTTCCTAGGCTTCAAGCTGAACCAGATCCCTTAGAAATCATTTCTCACATGCATTATGGTTTTATAATACTGTCACAAATTGAAAAGTTACACATACCAGCATACTCAGCTTAACATGATTTATTCTGTGGTTGTACGTCATCAGGATTCTTCAGGAGATGGAGCAGAGAAGACTGAAACCACCCACCAACACTTCTGAAAACAGGAATCAGATTGAGCACACCACAGTCCTGATACCTCTCTCTTCAGGACATAAACACTGTCAAAGCCCCAGAGAGCACCCCAGATACACAGGTACAGTCAGCCTACCCTCCTCCACAGCTGGAATCCAGATCTCCCTCAAAACACCAGCAGATACATGACTGTGAAAAAAAACACCAATATTGAGGCTGAGGTTTGTTGTCTTCACAGTTACTAAGTGGAATAGGACCATTGCAGATGACACAACTTTCAGAACCAAGTGACAAGTTACTGAAGATAAAAGAGATTATTTCAGAATAAAATCAGTAGGTTTACTTATCTGGAAGGGATTAGTAAGAGAGTGCACTATGCACTTCAGAAGCCTTGACAACACAGATCAGCAGTTCCATCAGGTTCACCCAAGTGTGTCTGCCAGCCATCAAAACTGCACATACAAAGCATGAAATATGAACCCACCTCCTGTTTCTAGGGACTAACAATAACAAACATGCTGAACAACTACAAAGAAAATTAAGTCTTTCACTCGTAATGTTTAGCTTCACCTATACCTAAGTGTAAATCCACAGGACAAGAAGGACTTACCAGGCTTCTTAGCAACATCTTTCCTTAACTTGTCAAAGCACACAGAACAAGCAAATAAAACAAGATGTGCTTGCTCTCTCAGTGGTACAGATGCTTATGAATATAAAATCTTATGGTTATCTTTCTCTAGATTATCTTTCTCTTAAGACATAATTAAGATCTGACAACACACCTACCATTTTTTACTTTTACTTTTTATCCCCAGGGAAAAAACCAAACAACTACAAAAAAAATGAACAACAAAAACACCCTCATATACCACAGTGCATTTTTTCACAAAAGTTAAGTCCACTCTGGCAAAAGACTATTTCTCCAGCAACACATAACCAGACAAAAATCCCAGTAAGATCTTTTGGTTTCATTTTATGCTTTTTCTTCATAAGATGCTCAGAATGCTAGAATAACTTTACATCAACTGAAATATACCCTGAGACTTCTAACTGAAATATTTTGGGTAAATTAAGTGCCACTAGCCTTATTAGATTTTCAAAGTACTCAGATTAATTCTTCAGTGCTTGTTTTCACAAATTCTGTATTGCTAACAGTACTTCTAACATTAGAGAGTGAGCTTACTTAAATACCAGAATTTAACGTTTGGTGTTATCAAACCCAGTTCATAGGCCAAACAGAGCCACATCTTTCTTAAGAAAATGCAGTATCTCCGATTTTTTTAAAAACTACATACTAATTGTTGTACATAACCTCCACAAAACCTGTAATGATTATTTCTTCAGCAAATTAAAAAAAAAAACCGCAGTGCTCATAAATTATCTTGCAACTGCTCTTATTCAAATCAGCGTTTTCATTTCTCCAAAGGGTACAATTCGCTTATTTCCCAAAGACTTTGTTTGGGTCCCACAAACTCAACCTCATGCTGGTCTTACCAGAAATAATCCTTTAACACTTGCTCCTCTCCCACACACTCCGAGGGAAGAACGCTCCCCTGCAATCTTTCCCGAGCAAGCCCACGAAGACAACGCACTTCAGCACTCATTCTAGCACCAAGCCCCTGAAAATCTCAATGAAAACCGGAAAATTTGACTGCAAAGCCCCATTCGTACCTCTTCCGTCCGCGTTGGTTTCACAATACACACCACAAGCTGCAAGCAGAAACCAAAGCCTATCGGTACCGAACCCCAAGATCCGGGATGTTCCCCTCAGGGGGCTGGGACACGGCCCGGCCCGGTGACTCACGACGCGCTCTTTCCACGTCCTCGTACGCAAGAGCCCAAACACAAAGCAAAGCAGAACAAAAAAAAGCGCCTGTATTTGCCCGGTGTTTCACCGATCAGCCGGCGTGCCGCCCCCGTACGCCCCGGCGCCCTGCGAGGGCGGTGACGGCCTCGGGGCGGCAGAGAGGCGGACCNGGTGGTGGGTGATGGCGGGAGGGTGGGGGTGACGTAAAAAGTTGATTTGGCTTTGGCTGGGGGGACACGGGCTGGTGCCTTGTTCTGCCGGGAGCCCCGGGGCGTACGGAGCTGTGTACAGCTTTTGACGTGTCTCCTGGTTAAAACAACTTCACTTGAGCTTGCCCGGGGAAGCTGTGGCTGCCCCATCCCTGGATGGATTGGGGCTGGGAACAACCCGGTCTAGTGGGAGGCTTGGGACAAGATGATCTTTAAAGGCTCCTTCCAACCCAAACCTCTGTGATCCGGGGTCAGGATTGGAGAGGTGGCAGCTGGCAGGGGTGTGTGCCAGGGCTGGACCCACCAGCACCACGGGTGGGCACAGCGGGAGCTCGGGGGGACGTGGGAGGTGCTGAGGAGAGCTCTCCCCATCACCCACCAAGCTGCTTGGGAAGCCAGGGCAGCTGCAAGGACTTCAGGGTTTGAGGTTGCCATGAAGATGTTACCGAGCCTGAGGTTTTAAATGGAGGTGTCATTAGTGGCAGTGGGGGTTCGTGACGTGGATCTCTGCTGACATAACTGGACGCAGACCACTCATTTCACATCATCTGTCATCAAAGCTGGCATTGCATCAAGTTTG
The DNA here is from genome assembly GCA_038090715.1 of Florisuga fusca. NCBI lineage: Eukaryota > Metazoa > Chordata > Aves > Apodiformes > Trochilidae > Florisuga > Florisuga fusca. The sequence goes on along the minus strand of JAAWXA010000015.1, from coordinate 7,184,415 downwards.
GGTTTGTACTGCTCAGGGCTAAGTTTCTCTTCAGAAGTGACTAAGGACCCTTTTATCAGTCCTGTCTCACCTAGAGTCTGCAACTGTTTCTTCAGAATTAAATGTTTTAATTTAACCAGTGTAATACAATTCCAGAAAGACAAAAGAAATGAACACCTGCCAACGATTAGCAAAATAAAAACAGCAAATGGGAAGAAGGTTCCAAAGCCTGGGAGAAAGATTGAATTACAGCCGGTTGTGCCAGCAGCTGTGGCAGCCCCACTGCTGAAGGGATGTTTGTTTTCCTCCTTATGTGCAGGTCAAGTGCTCCCGTCACACACATCTCTTGGGTCTGAACAGCCCAGCAATCCAGATGCCACGGAACAAGAGTGGGAAAGGGAGGGATGCAACAGTAAGGGCAGTAGTCTGAACAGAGCCTTACCTACAGGTTCTCAGGCAGGGAATTATTTTCTCTCATTTATAAACGGTGCAGCCCACAACTGCACACAGCATGTGCCCCACAAAATCGCCCTTCCTCCTTTCTCCTCACAGGCAGCATGTTTCAGAAGCAGCAGCACTCAATGAGCATCTATGCTCATCTGCAGAATCCTTGAGTGGCACGAAATACACTGACCATTGCTAAAAGCAACCTAACAGAGCACAAACCACTGATCCAAAGGCCATGTCAGTCACCTCTGTTACTGGAAAAAAAATGCTTCCAAGCATTTAGAACTGGAACAGAAGAGATAGCCACTGGCAGCTCTGAAAAGCAGGAAAACATCCTTGGGAGTTATCTGGGCTGTAGAGATCATGAGCTATGCAAGCTAACTGGGAGTTAACGATGGGTGGGAGTATAGAGAGGCTATATTTGACACTTTCATAATTATTTGAAGAAGTGAAAAAGGATAAGCAGACTGGGAAGGAGAAGAAACTGATTTTTCAAAGATGGAAAATGTGGGCATTTCTGCAACAGGAATGTAGGCTTTCTGCCAAATATTTCACTTCAGTTTTACACCAGTAAAGACGGAGTAAACTTAATAAATACAACATGAACATTGGTACTAGGGAACGAGTCCTAGATTTGAAATCTTTCACATTTCTTCCAAGGTGGGGAAGGTTCGGGTTAAAACTAAAAAAGCAATTTTACATAAAAGAATATGGGAGATAAAGCACTGCACAGCACAGAACTCATCTGCTCAATGTTGGATCACATCTCTGTTCTCTTCTTTGCTCCCAGGTAATCACCAACAATTGGCCAGTAAAATAACTCGGCAAAAGCCTCACTTTGAGAAATGCATGGCATCCAGAACTCAAAATTAGATATGACCCTTATTAAACTGATAAAGCTGAATACTATTAAATTTATTAGGAATCTCCTGCTCATAAAGTTGAACTCCAGATACTTGTAAACTTTGTATTTCAGCCTTACCTTTATTAGCAGGTGCATCAACGTGCATGTTGTAAACTGGCCTGAACATTTGAGTTAGTTAAAATCCACGAGCTAACTGTGTAGCTACCTATATTTATTCCCAGCAGACACAGCTACTGGCTGTATCCCTATCCTTCTGGGTAAATGAGGAGCTCATGATGACATATCAGCCCAGCAACACGTTTTTTTAAAAATCATAAGGCCTTTCCTGTGGGTGTCCCCCAGTTCTTCATGATTTTTGCCATTACAAGCTACATACCATGACAAGAAAGGACAAGTTAAAATATTAACTGATTTGTATTTCAAATAAAAAGGCATAATAGCACAATTAAAGGCAGGAAGGAAGTTGCTGTATCACCCTAGAGCTTTCAGGCAGGGAAGGCACATCTGTGAAAACATTCATGGCTCCTACTAACCACATTCTTGTATTCACAAATTCTTGGGTTTGGGGTATTTTTTGTAGTTTCCAGAAGGAAAAACTCATTAGCTATGCTTTCCCTTTTAGAAAGTTTCAGGTATCCAGTCAAGGGGGAAAAACCCACGCCGCCTGTTTTGATCATCAGCAGAGAATGAATAGCAAGTAGTAAACAGCAGGGAAGTTTGCAAGTGATCTTACAAAAATACTGATTTGGAAGCACAGTCAACTGACTCATCAAGGAAGAGAACAGAAAGCCAGTGTCATATCTGGCCAATTCTAACTAATATCTTATGGGAATTAGTGAAAAAGTACAAGCCACCCTGTGAGAGTCTATGAATGGGTAAATATGTGTGGAAGGTTGGCATGAATCTTTGATGAGCAGGCTGCTGCCTACTCATGAAGAAGCTAGAGGGGAAAGAAAACAACAGTGTCACAGATACAGCAGATGTGAGAGCTTTTAGCTAAAAATCCCTCGAGGCACACAAACAAAATTAATTACTTCAAGAAGGTACGTATGGTTAAACTAAAACAAAATTGGCTTCTGATGTGAAATACAAGAGACAATTAAAGAAGGGCTGGGGTAGGACAAATCTCATAGTCTGGGTAGAATATATTTCATTGTAGCCTTCAGACTTGTGAAAAATACATGACTGTAATTAGAAAACTTGGTCCGTGACTCATTAAATAATTGAACACTACAAATGAATACAGCATTACTCTAAATTAAATGAATTTGAACTAAAAATAAGATAACATTTTTTAATTGTTTGCTTAGAATTTATCTTGGTTTAGCTATAAACAATAACCAGTTTCATACCTCCTGACATTTTTAATTAAGCAATCAAACTGGCAGGGTAATGTTCTCTTTCTAAAGATATCCTGGTAGTGTGGCATTTTGTGTGCCCTCTTGAAACGTACAGTGGGCTGAGCTAACACTGAAGGGACAGGGGGAACCAGCTGGGATGCAGGTTCTGGCAGCAGAAAAGATTTTGTGTTCCCAAGGTGATCAATCCCAGAACTGTTAATTTTGGGGTGCTATTTTAAAAGATGGAAGAACATTCCTAAACAAGCAGCATGAGGCTTCAATGCTAGACAGTCTCCATGTACATATCAGTGCATTTGACTCATTTTTATCCATTAAGGTTTTTGTTTCCAAATAAAGGAACAAATGGGTAAGTTGCTAAGATTGCACTGGAAAGCAACAAACTGGCAACATGCCCCAAATGATTATATTTATTAGAACATCTGGTAATATGGTCATGCCCAGAGCAACTTTTCACAGAGAGATTGATGACATTAATAACAAGGTGATCAAGGGTAGAGTGTAAAATATATCACCACTTGACATGGTTCAGCTTTGTTAATGCTTGAGCATTTCTTTAAATCCCTCTCTTGTATTTTCTCATACCACAGTCAACCTACTGTGATAAATCAGAGTACCATTCACGTATTAATAGTATCATAACCTCCCAAACCTGAAGTTTCCAACTAGGGGAAAGCATGTAAGTGGGTTAAGATCTGTAAAATAAGCTGCAAGGCACATTCTGCACCACAGGTGCACCCTGGAACTGCTACACTATGAGAATTGTGTCGCCCACGGAAAATCAGAGGCAGGATTAAAAATAGAATTCATTTCTGCTCTTAAACTTCCTTGCTCAAAAGCCCCTGTTGTTTTCTAGGCCAATGAATTGTTGCAGTAGAGCTGACGGAGTAAAAGGCAGCCAAGAGGAATCAGAAGCATAAATCAGTGAACAGTGACTTTGAGACTGCAGAAAAGAGGTGAAAGAGGTGATCCCTATGGGCTCCAAAACCACAGCAATGACCTGAGCCACCAGTGTTTTATAATACGATTTAATCATCAAATAGACCATAAAAACATTTATCCCAAGGTCTGACCCTATGTCTGAGCCCTCCACGCTGCTTGTACACCATCAGCCAACCAGTTTGGACACCTGGCACCTCACTCTATGTTGGGGATTTCTCCATGAGCATAGATGCTCTGGGCATGCTGCAGCTCAGCCCACCAACCCCTTGTCCAGCCTCGGCTCTCCAGGGCACAGCACAGATCTAATGTTGCTTCTTCATTAGAGAAGCAGTGGCCACAGATCCCTTCTGCTTTATAGAGCACTAGTAAGACTATGGGTTGTCCGGGTTACCCTGTGTCCACCTGATATTTGAGAAGGAAGAAGGAAAAAAGCCACTTTCCAGGAAAGACTTGCTTTTACTGCAATTCTAAATAAATAAACACAGCAAAGAAGTACTGTTACAGACAGAGCAGGTAGTTATAAACCCTGTAATGCAACAAGAAGTGGCTAGAAAATCCAAGAGCACTTCCCTGCTGAAGCAGGTAAACACTGCAAAGGCTTCTAATATTTTGCTTTTATTTAATGGGTTTTGCTTAGTCAGCTACTGGCTCATGTTTTCATAAAATAAAACCACTTTACAGTATAAGACTTCATCCAGGTAACAAACAGACCAAGGGTTTCCAAAACAAAACCTTAAATTTGGCTCTTATGCAGGTCAGATGTATGGGGTTATTTGAGAAAACTGAGATAAATTACCAAGTATTTCACAGTTTGGGGAAAAAAAAAGATTTAATTAGGTGCCTGAATGTATCCAAGACATGCTCTGAGAAACAGTCTCTCATTTACCTGTCTCCTGTGCTAACTGCATTCATGGGGAAACTTCTTCACATTTGCAATGCACTTTTTTTAAAGAGGGTCTAAACATGTTTAACAATGCCCTTAAATAAATCACTACTCCCTCATCATATTTTTGTAACATTATTTCGAACATTTAAACCTGGGAAGCATTCAAGCAATGGATACATAAAGTACAGGTTCATCAGATGATCCCAGGAGTTATCCCTGGAAAAAAACAAAAGTATCTTCTGTACACAAGCAGGCCATTGCACTGGCTATGTTTTGATGCATAAGAAACATGTTTCTTTGCATAAGAACCAAAATTATAGTATATATTTTGAAAAAAATAGCTATTGCAGTAAGTCCCAGGTCAGGCATGTAAAAATGAAGCATTTTGTGACTCATGGGCACCAAAGTGCTGCTGATGAATAAACTCCAAGGTCTGGTTATTCAAATTGCATTGTAAATTCAAACATTAGATTGATTTTTGAATCTAGAGCTGTTTGAACCCTAATGCCTGCATATGGGTTGTTGGTGTTTTTTTTGGCATAACAAATTAATAATTTTAATAGCTCAAATTTAGTCCTCAAAAATCAAGTTCATTGAACATATTTGGATTTCCTTTGTACTGAGGTCCAGCAATGCTTCAATAAAACCGTGAAGCTTCAAAAGAGTGACTTTCAGTGTCATTTGTAAAAGAGGGAGCAACTCCTTTCCACCTGCCAGCACTACAGAAAGGAAGCCATCCCTCCATCCCACTGATTTCACTCAGCTGAAATAGCAAATCCTTCAGAAGTTCAGGGATATGGCAGGGGTGTCCAGTTTTTGCAGGCTGTGCTGATCACTGCCAGGCTGTCTGCTGCTTGACTGAGGCTACCTGAGACATTCTGGTAGCAGATGCAAGGGGGAAAAAACTTAACTAGTTCCTTCAAGCCTCATTTATAACTTCTGCACTTGTGTGAAAACAAAGATTATTCAGGGGCTTATGTGTCCGTGGATTCTTCCGGGCAAGGCTGAGCAGAATGTCAGATCTGCTCAATTACACATTTACAGCATTCCTTACTGATTGCATCAGACAATCCATAAAACCTACTGCTTAAGGGAGTTTTTGCTCTTCAAGTTATTCTTCAGGATTAAGAGGAGGTTTGTTGAAGCTTTGAGTGATGGTCATAGTCCTTTGCTGCATAGCAATTACTTAGACATCAAAAACCCAGTATGAGAAACAGCAAGCAATGAAATAGAACTTTGCTAGCAGCTATGTTTTATATACCTAATAAAGATTAATTGTAAATTTCAGTATCTTTTAAGGTTTTCTCACTGCAATACCAAAAAAAAGGATCACTGGTTTAAAAACAAGGAAAATTAAATTCTAAATCAAATAATAATATCCTTAAATACATGCTGACATTCTATTCTGTACTATAAAAGCATATTAGAAAACATACTAGTAAGCATCAGAAGTGTATAGAAACCATTAGAAAATGTATAGAAGTGAGCACTCACAGTAACAAGTAAAATCAGAAAATACACAAAGGTTAGAAAGAAACTATGCCAAGAATAAAAACAGGAGGATGATTTAAGAGCAACATCTCATTCAAGAATTCATAGCTGAAGGTGTGATAATGAAAGTAGGATTTTATAATCCTCCCACGTCTTGGCATTCTCCTGAAGTGAATCTGAGAAGATATAAATAGCTGAAGCCAGTATGAGAACTCTGATGATTAAAGTGATACAACACTCTGAGTGCAGATCCAGGGGGGTTGGGTTTAGGGAAAATAAACTGGCATCCTCACCTGAGACAGGAAAGGTATAAGGATTAGAAGGATTAAGATTAAGGAAGACAGTTCATGGGTGAGGAAGACTACAACCATGCTACTTAACAGCACACAGAGGACATCCATGTATCATGAGCTGCACTGCAAAATGTTTGCTTCAGCAGGTAATGGATCATGTCAGTGTCTGAAGAACACTGCATTCTGTACCTTTCTAAGACATGAGCACTTCTAGGAAAGTATAATATATGCGAACACATATAAGGATTAGAAACAACATATTTTGTATGTGCAGTGAGCATTTTTAAGTGGTTGTTCCTCTAAATTTTTCCCTTAGGAGAAATCACAATTCAAAGTCTTAAATTATGTAAGAGTGATCCAGCTTTTAAGCAAAAGCAGTATTTCTTCCTGAACACTGTATACTGGACTTTTCTGGAGACACCCCATGCCAGGAAGTTCTAACCTCAGTCCAAATACTCATTACCTTTGGCATGCAGACAGCATACATGGCTTTATCCTCTCAAACTAAAGTCACTCACAGAATACATTTTGGGCAGGTCTCTGCTAGTCAATGCAGCATGGGAAGGAGACAGGATGTGTTCCTGTGCAGCACAGCTGTTCACAGAGAATTCCTAGAAACAAAAAGTTTTCCTGCTTATGACAAGTTGGGGAAAATGAGCATACTTCTGACAGTGATCACCTAGTTACTCACTGAAAATTTTTTAAATTGCATCTGCACTTTGTTGAGTGTTATTTGGGTTGGTTTTTAAAGGCATTTGTCTCAGCTATTTTTCTAGTTGAGACAAAAGCCTGGAATTTTAAATCCCAATTATTAGCACAGCTCACCAAGGTAATGTTCTCACATAACCTGTTTTGCTCCTGGGAGACAGTTCTGGGAGCCCAATTGCACTGAGTCAGGTCCCTTTTCTTCCAGAACAGGATGTTAACACAGGCAATAGCATTATTTTTGCTTGTAACAAGGTCTTGCTGTTTACTATGGGAGGGTTTGGCAATGTTTCCTTATGTAAACAAGTAGAAATGAACTATGCTTTGTGGAGGCCTAAATATTGTTATTAATTCATTGAAAATAAGCATAGATATAAAATCTTGGACCTGAAAAATATTATGCCATTACAAGCTTAAATTTTATCTCTGAAGTAAAAGTGATAGAGCAACTAGTCTTAAAGTACACTGATGTGTAAGAAATATCTGCAAATTATAGGGCTGATTTAGCTTACACTGTTCTTAGAATAAATTAGAGCACAATTTTTTCAAGATTTTGTCTGTACAAGACAACTAGCCTGCTCTGGTGATAATTAACAGTGATTTAAGTGTAATAGTGAGTAATGAATGTACTAACTAAAGTATATTGTGGAATATCTAATCAATGTGTGAAAACTGAATGTCTTTAGGGTACAATCAGCTAGAAGATCTGTCATTTGCTTTGTTCCTGCTGGGGCAAAGAAAGCATGATACAAACCATTGAGAATTAATATTAATTAAGAATTTTTTTTAAAAAAGATTTGTACTCTCCTTATTACATTCTTTTTCTTTTTTGTTTTTTTTTTTTTTGGTGCATAGAATACCAGATCTTATGCCAGTATTGTTTTCTCTATCTCACATAACTCCTGGAAAAAAAAGAGATGCTTAAATGGTCCATCTCTAGGTCTATCTTTAACACTTTGCAGCACCAATACATGGTTATACTTTTTTATTACTCCATCCACCTCCTCATCAGTACACAGCACTGAAGGTAATGATCAACACTGTAGTCATTACACTATGAAAAGGGGGGTTATTTTTTAAATGAGAAAAAAAGATCCAGCTTTCAGTTTGATTTTGAAGTTGATTGAGATAATTCTGCAAATATATAAAGAATCATGCAGTATGGAACAGATTATACACCATCAACCTTCTTTAATAGTTGGATTACCAAAAGATATTTGGAATATCTTTTGCCTGGAGGATCACTAAATAGCCACATTCTTAGTTCTCAGATACCAAATCATCTCCCAACCTACTGAAAAACACTGCTCCCAGATTGCTTCTCAGTCAGCTTTGGAGGAATCTGTGGCTTTCCTATGTTTCATTTACCAGAGCCAAATACAAAAGAAAAACTAATCTTCATCTACATAAAAACCCAGCAACAAAGACACCAGTGCTAGCATAAACAAAGCCTGAAATCTTGACAGGCTCCTAATCCAGAATGCAAAGGACTCAATATTAGATTTGTTATTAACATGTTTGAGATTTTGTGTGATGCAAGTATGGTTTTAAAAAAAAAGTTGACTTACAATATGGCTTTTGAGAAATACTTATTGCCTACAGACCCCAGTCCTTGATTTAGGACATACAGATATATATAAAATAAATATGAACATAAAATATAAATTTCCCCAATATCAGACACTAAAATGCAGCCAGACAGGGTGCTGGCTGTCTCATCTAGACTGTGGTTTTGCCAAAAAAGGGTGGATGACAATGATCCCTATGGTCCCTTCTAACCTGGTGTTCTATGATATATATGCTTTGATACCATGGAGATTGGCTAATGTAAGTCCCAAAGAAGTTTGAAGTGCCAGCAGCTCAGCTGTGCCCAGCTGGGAAGGGAGGCAGGAGAACTGCCACTGGCATTTCAAGGTGAGGGTATTGTCTTCCCACGACACCTCTTTTAAAATAACACAACAAAACTGGTGTTGGAGAAGGAGAAGCCAAACACAGGTAATCCTCCTGTTGAGCTAAACTATTGGGTCCCCTGAAAACTCTCCTTTTCCCTTCCTGCAAAAACTGCAGTCCTCGTGGACAGCTTTAGCTGGAGCAGGACATACATCTGACTCAGCTGCTGTCACCCCTGCTCTCCATCATCTTTGACCTTTTTCTTTTCATCTTCATCTCTTGCTGTGGTACATGCAAAATAGCCCTTGATCTTACAGCAGTTGGAGTAGACTAGGATCAAAGTTTAGAAGCTGGGAAATTAGCATAGGAGAGTCCAACCACAAGGAAAGGGCCTTTCATACTTGAAAAGCACAACACACATACTTCTGCTGCTGTGTAACTGGAAACATAGTTCTGGTTAAACACGTGGCAATGAGTAACAAGGATACAGATTACCAGCTCCTGAGTGCATGGAGATGTGTCCTCACCACCCAAAATGCTGACAGTGCCAGGATTCATCACTTGCCTTTAGTGACACCTCCCCCTACGTGCTTTTATTTTTTCTCTCGTGAACTAAAATTTCAAAATGTGACAGTAAGAGCCAGCTACTGCTGTCCTGAGCTGACAAACAAGTGGTTTTCCACAGAAAGCCAGGTAGATTTAAAAAACAATGGGAAGCTGGTGCCTCCATATCCCAACTCATCAGCACTAATTGTGCTAATAGTCCCTCTACATAACGACTTTAATAACCCCATCTCAAAGCTGCATTCCCTGCCCCTCAGCCTGGCTAACCAGGGGCTGACCTCTTGAGCTGAAACAAGGCAGGGAAGGGAGTCACAAACCAAGTCAGGTTCTCCTGCTCCTGGTGGCTTGGGCCAGCTCTTGCTGTTGGTTTTCATTCAGTCCTTCAATGGGTGTTGGAAAAGATGGGATAGTGGGCCTTTGATAGCATTCTCAGTGGGAATTCTGGGACTCACAGCTGGTGTTGGGAGCGGGACAGACCTCACTGGGATCAGTGGAGACACTGGTGCTCCCCAAAGCCAGTCACATCTAAGCAAGGAATTATCAGCTCAAGATCAGCCTTTCTTTCCTGCAGCAGATTCAATTACATGATAGCTATAATCAAAGCAGAACTGCATCCCTCTCACTCGAGCCAGACTACAGTTTGCTTTGGTGGATCTTGGCTCCTGCTGAGTTGCAGAGTTCACTGCCTGGCCATGGGCATGTGGGTCAGTACCTGGGGGGGTGACGTGCCCTGTGCTCAGGATTTGGATGCCAGCCACGAGGGCATGGCAGCCTCTGCAGACTTCTCTGCATCTTAATCACTGACATCCTTGCCTGCAGGAGGGTGGGTGACTCCACACCTTTTCTTGTACCACCTGCTTGCCAGCACCTTGCTTTCTGGAGGTAGTTATTTGCCCTCTCTCTAGCTCATGCCCTGAGCAAAGTAAACAAATATCCCAAGAAAAACTATCACCAGACTCTTCACACTTCTCAGGCTTGCCCAATGTCCATTCATTTCCCTCCTTGCTGTGCATACCCTGTATTTGCAGTGGGTATTTGCTGCTCCAGCATCGTGTATTTGGTGTCAGCATATCTGCACCAGTGGTTTGCATCAGGTATGCTAATATAAACAAACCAGAGACTAAAAGTCCATTGCAGATCTTAGAAACATAAAGAGGTCTGCAATAAGCAAAACAAACTAGAAATATACTTAACACATCAGTGGGGCTTTTTCTATGAAGCTATTTTATGACAGGTTTTATCCATCACTAGGCCATCTATACACTATTCTGGTCCATTAAATAAAATTATTTACATGCCAAACAAAAAAAAACATTCTGTATTTGCCAACAACCAAATCCCAACATTTTTTTTTTCCCCAAGCTCAGGAAACCTCTTGTCTGGGCTAAGCACCAGACAAGGGCTCCCAACAGACAGTTATATTGGAGATACCACCAGATGGTGACAACCAGCTTCCGAGTGAGCCCAGGCCTTCCTTTTCCCACCAATGAATTTAAAAAAAAAAAGCATGGTTACATCTCCTCCCCCCCAGATCAGAGCATTTCTAACAACACCAGCTGGGTGAAGACTTCAGTCTATATCCAAATACCTCAGGGGTTCAGGCAGGTGTGGATCCAGGCTGACACTCATGGTTTACTGACACCGGTGATGTGGCTCCTCAGCCTCCTTGCAGCTTTACCACTTGGGGCTCCGTGGAGCATCTCCTCCTGCAAGCCAAGCAGTGGTCACCCAGAGCCCCTTCTCTCCTGTGCCCTGAGCCCAGGTTAACCCCCTCAGCTCCTCCAGCTCACTCTGAGTACCTTGGGTCTTCTCAGCCAGATTTCTGTAATGATTCAGTTTAGGAAATAAACAAAATGGAGCTTGCCCCCTGGGGAAGAGGCATGAGCAACAGGTGAGCAGTGAGAATACCAACAACCTGCTGTCACAGCCTGACAATGTCATTAACTCACATTGCATTTAATTAAGCCTGCGATTTAACATCACTGAATTAATTCATTCAGTCCTCCTTCACTTGCTATTGTTGGAGCTGAAAGCAGCTGAAATCACAGCACTGGGCCACCACATTCCACTACACGTGGGCTTGGGCCATGAAGTCAGGTACCAGATTTGCACTTTTCAAACATAAAAGGACAAAACTCCAGCCCAGGCTCCTCTCTAGTTATTTATACCTGTTTCTTTAGTTGCCAAGATTCATATAAAATTGATGACTAGTCAGGAAACTTTTGAAGAATCTGACCAGAAATGAAATCCAGGTGGATTTTGTGCATATGTATTTTTTGAAAGATTTTGTTAATTTTATCAATATTGCTGTACTAAGCACATAACTTTTGACAATCCAATCATGCCTTTTGTATAAAACAGTGGAACAAACGTAGGGCTGATGGTGAGAGTGCTGATGAAACTCATGCACATTTAAAACACAAGCTCCTTCCCTTCAGTAGAACCCAATTTGATCATAGCTATAGTAGACCAGTGGCAACCCTCAGATTGCTTGATACACCAGTGAGTTTACTTTGAGTGCTTTATAAAAGAAAAAAAAGAAAGCTCATGAAAAGAAAAACATACAAATTTCTTACAGCTGAAAATTAGGAGTGAAACTTAGCTACAGAAATTTCTGTCATTTTATTGCATACCTGCACACATGTGAATACATATCCCTGTATGTGGAACTGATAATTTATTTGTTAATTAACTTTTTACATCTTACATCAGTGGTAGCTCCCTTGCTGAGAGTCCCTAACCAAAACCCAGGGGTAGCTGCAAAGCCCTTTTCAAACATGAACAGGCTCTGGACATTATATTCTAACTACCCCTACTTAACATGTTTATATATTATTAAAATAGGAGATCTAGCTAACTGTGCTGTTGCAATATTGTGATACCTAAGCTCAGCTTGCTCTTCTAACAATACCACAGCTGATAAGTTATAATGGATTGCCAGTGAGCCCACAACCAAAAGTTATTTTTCTGTTGAAAATTTAATTGAGAGAATGTAGAGGCAGTCATGGAAGGACAGTCAGGTGTTGCCAGGTAGGAGGAGGAAGGCATGAGCTCCTGTTAAGCCCAACTGTGCCCCATTAGGGCTGGCCCCAACTGCACATGAGCAGAACTGGGGGACCAATAAAAGGTGGGCTCCCAAAGGCAAGGGGCTCACTCCTGAGCAGTCTGAGGAGGAGGCTGGTTGAATCTGGAGCATTAGCACCGAGCTAGGCTAACTGAATCTAAAGGCAACTATCAGAGTACTGTTTGTACATCTTGGCAAGAACACCTGCTGGATCTTGAAGTGCTGTGGCCCAAGAAAGGTTTGTCTGCAACAAGCGAACAATTTAAAGAATAAAAAAGATGGCAGCACTGGTGTTACATCAAACATTCATAATCAAAGATTAAATGACACAGGGGGTCAGCTGGTGGTTTTTTAATAAGTTTGGGCAGCCAGGTAACAACTCTCAACAGTGACCAAGAGCACCATTTTCACTTGCAATTGAGGTTACAGCTTAAAACGGAGAGGGAACCAAATCCCCTTCTCTGCAGCAGGGATGGAGGGAACAAGGCAGCGGGTGAGCATGGTGAAGCTGGGGATGGTTGTACATTACACTCCAATGCTTTTTCATATTTATATTTTTTAATGCAAGCAATTAAGAAGACAGCTGTCCAGCTGCACTCCCAACAGCAGCTGGGAGGTTTGGCCAATGGCTATTTCAGCTTGGCTGCCTGTGCTTTCTCTCTCCCTCTCACTGCCTGCAGCTGAAATTTCAGCTTCCTTGTGTTCTCCCCAGCTTCCCACCATGCTGTCCTCACCTTACAGAGGTTCTGCACCACAACATACAGGACATGCTGCAATTCAGAGGCCAAAAGTTACTAAAGAGCTTATGCAAGTTAATTACTGTGCCCTAATCCCACATAATGCAGCTTAGTGCTGTCAGCTACTGTTGAGAGAGCAGCTGATGTCACAGGAGGGCCCACCAGCAGGGACACCAGCAGTCACTTCAAGTGAGGAGGTGCTGGCCAGCCCTGGGAACAGAAACCTCTGGCGCTGATCCCTGTTTGCTGTCAGGATGTAGAAGGCAGACGAAAACTCTGGGTATGACAAAGAGGCAGGTGTAAAGATGGCATTGCACTCCTCATTTCAAGAGAAAATTGTCAGCTGTGACCCCTTAATCCACTTCTATAGGTCCAGATGTAAAACATTAAAGTTTCAGAGAACAGTTCCACCAGAGACATCCTTATGTCAAGACACAAGCTGGAGTGAGGTTAAGCCATTAGCCACTATTTTCACATAAAACTAAAATACCTAATAGGTTTTTCTACTCAACTGAACACTGATGGGCCACAGCAAGCCATCCAGTTTGAATGGCCAGTCATGCCCATGGACAGGAGAAGGTGGAAAGCTGGAGAGCTTCCAGTGAACTCAAGTCCAATCTAATTGGTTTGATTCACACCCGCTACTCAGGTGAAATGCCCTTTGGCAGCAATGTGTCTACTGGTTCCCCAAAAGAGTGCAAAGGAAACACGGCTTCAGATGGATCATTCCAGAAATCAATAGCATTTCATATTTCAGGATTTTCAACAATGCTTTTCCTTTTCTGGAGGGGTAAACTGTACTAGTTATCTTGATTTGTAAGTGGTAACCAGGACTACAGGATTTCATATGGCATCATTGGTAACTGGGATACAGTAGTAACACCCACTTCCTCCACCCATGCAAAGTTAAGCAAATATTTTCCTCTTCAGCAGATTTTATGGTCAAATTACAAACTTTTCTGTGATTCACAGCTGAGAAAACTTTGCTTGATGGAGGCAATAATGACAGAATATGTGATAAGTCTGTGTACTGCTGGCTAAGGCTCGCGTCACAGGATACTGAACTTCCACATTTTTAAAAGCCTCTCTTAGTCCACATGACCTTCAGATGCAGTGAAATTGAACCATTATTTTTTTTAAATTATAATTAAATATAAATTACATCAGTACTTTTTTAACAGTAGAAATCTAAGTCTTTTATATTCTGAAAATTAGATTTCACAAGCAAAAGATTCATGGATTAAGAGCTGAACAAGTGTCTAGAAATTCTTAGCCTTGCACTCAGCATGCTTCAGCTGTTAGTTCCAGTGCCTGAGGAGGGTCAAGTTTCTTTTAAACCTGTTGCCATCTCCCTCAAGCTGAAACTGGTTTCCTCAAAATCTGTCTGCTGGGAACCCCCCTGAATGGCATCAGTGATGCTCTCTCCTAGGATGCTCACAGGTGAGTTCCTGCCCACACCTGCCTCTTCCTTGGAGCTGTGCCAGCTGCTGTCAGTGTCCGTGAATGCTTGAGGTAAGATGCCAGGCTGAGATGTGGACGTGCATCCTGTTCTACCAGCTCTGCAAAGGGTCTGCTGACGTCCATCAGGGACATGGGGCAGAACACAGAGAGGTGTCATCTCAGCCAGCATGTCAAGATCTGCAGCAGCTCATGAATCAGGCACCCCACTCCTCTCTGCTTGTCCCCAAGGACAGAGGATACCCAAAGGGGGGGATTATCCCTGACTTCAAAGGAAAGGAAGGCAAGCAAACATACCAGTCAATCATTAGCCAATCCACTCCACATAGCACTGGAACAGAAAGTTGTGAATGAAAAAGGCAAAAGCATCCTGCAGAGGCAACAGGGCAGGTAGAGGACAGCAGAGTCAGGGTGGGGAGAGAGGCTCAAAAGGATGAACAGGTTGAAAAATGCACCCCACTGTAATTCAAACAAGTTTCCAATTTGAGAAAATTAAATATTTTTCACAGGGTATTTTCTTCATTTTGCTGAAGATCAAAAAGTAATGATACATTTCAAATAGCTCCCAGACTAGTAACAGTTGTGTTACCTTTTCTTTGCCTCCCTCCTCTCAGCTTCAGGAATAAAATTGTCAAGGTACAAAGTTATATATAGCGAGAAAATGTTCATGCAAAACACTGAACCAGAAGGAAAAAAGATGAAATAGGAGATAGCAGGAGGGAATGAATGCCTTCCAGCAGCAACACTTCTTAGTACAAGAACACAAACATGTAAGTACTTCAGAGGCAGTGACAGCATTTACCTCTATAACTGAGCAAGCATCAGCCCCATAGTTCCCCCAAGCAGGAGCAGCAAGACAAACTCACCTCCTCTGCTTTTCCCTGCCTTGGCTTCCTCTTCTGGAAGTGAGAACAGGGAGACACTCCACAGCCCACACCTGGCATGCTGGGGGAACCCAGCCTGGGCCCTTCTTCTTCCCACTTTAGAAGCATGAGTGAGTACGTGCCCAAATCTTGGTAGCCAGGAGCAGGACATTCAGTAGCCTACCCTCTCCTCTCCCTTGGTGCTGAGGACTGGTTACTGGCTGTTCTCAAAATACTTATTTGAGATTCCAGGGACCAGGTTAAAACCAAAATTCAGCACAATTTTGAATATTCATTCACTGATTTCAGAAGAACCACAAAGCTGGGGTTTTAAGAGAAGGCTGACTTCCAGGTCTTGATTTTCCCAGATTCTGAGGAGCCAGATTTTATATTGCCTTCACTCGGAGCTTTGTGCAGTGAGCACTTCAGAAAATCTGCCTGGCACACACTTCTAAAACCAGACACAGGCGAAAGGCCACGGAGGAGCAGAGCTCTGGGCGAAGCTGGGTGAGGGCAGCACCTTCACCCTGCGGCACCCGAGTCCTCCAGCTCCGCGATCCTGGCAAAGCCCCCACCTCCAGCGAGCTCCCGAGTGCGGGCAAAGGGGTGGGATGCGCATCTCCAGGAAACAGCCTGAGCTGCTGGCGTCTCTATAAACCCGGGACTGTGATACACGCTGCCTGCTGCCAGAGGCACGGGGGTGCTGCCGCTCAGCTTTGCGGTGACCGTGACCCGGGGCTGAGAGTCCCGCACCCCCGCCCCGCATCCCTCACCGCGCCCCACGCTCCCCCGGGCCCGCAGCGCGATGCTGCCGCCACCTGGCGGAGAGTTCGGGAGCTGCGCTGCGGCCCGAACCCCACGGGCACTGCCGGAACCGGGGCAGCCCGAGAAATGAGTACAGGTAAGTAAAGGATGCGCTGCAGAGGGCAACAGACCCACCCGCCCTCCTCTGCGGAGGTCACAGGCTGCCTGGTTGTAACCAGAGTCTCTGTTTCAGGGGGGCTCTACTGGGCAGGAGTAAAAATAATGGAAAAATTCTTGCTTTAAATCGAGAAATTAGGGTTCACTTTGGACATTTAGAGAAATTTAGAGAAAGTATACATTTTAGCAAGAAATAACCCTCAGTTCTCATTTAATGTGGACTATTACTTCATTGCACCTTTAAGAGCATATATGTCCATATAATTATGCCTAAAAATAAGCAATTGCCCCAGGAAAACAGTATAATTTGTGTCTGTGTACGACAGTCTCTGCTCCTAATGCTAGTTTTCCAGTCAACAAACCTGTTCTCTACATTTAAATATTGCTTGCTGACTGCTGAAGGAAAAGATTAGACCACTGTTTATTCACATCAACCAAGAAAATCTCACAGCCAATGTGCTGGGTTTTTCTTGGTCTGTTTATTAAATTTCATCCTAGCCACTCAAAAAACAACTGGGCTCCATTTATGTCAGAAGGAAATATAACTGAAAATAAATGGCATGAGCAGAAGGTGTTATTTGGCTAACAGTTGCAATAGTTACTACTGTTGGAGACTGAAAAGAACCCAGGTTAGCTGCTGGCTAAACTAAGTGTACAAAAGCAACACATATTCCTTGATCTCAGAACACTTTGAGGGAACCTCTTCCTCTTTGCACTGCAAAAGGCTCTTTCCAAGCTTCTGCTATTTGTGAAACTTACTGTTAGGGTATGAAAGGCAACCATAAAGGAGAGGGTTTCTCACCCTCCCTTAGTTATTTTTTTTAGATGAATATATTGGTCTGGCATATGACTGAGTAAACAAATTTCCTTCTTTTTCACATCTTCTCTTCCCCCTCTACAGCTCTGTTCAGTCTGTTGAACTGAGAAAAAAGCAGGAACTAAGGTCTGCAATGCAATGGTCCAGCAGTTCAGATGGCATGAAACTGGTACCAACCTCAAGAAACATCAGTTGTAAAACAACTCTATCCTTCAACCCACCCAACTGCCTTCAGAGTCAACTACTTGGGCATGGAGGTAACATCACTTACCTATCACAAGCAGTCCTGACCAGGAGTAGTGTTGCTGCAGAAATTCAAGAAGCATGAAGATTCAGTTGGTTTACAATCCTCATTTTCCTCCATTTCTTGCTTTACTGGTGTAACTTTCTTCTTTTTAGTATTTCAGCAAAATCAGGATGTGATGTTGATCCATTGAGAAACCTTGACACACCTCCCATTTACACACACACACAGGTATAATGAGGCTACTTCAAAGCTCTTCAAGCCCACTTCACTTTTTATCCATTTTCCCCTTTTACTGAGATGCAAGGTAGGATCATTGCATAAAGAAATCATTAAAACAATAACAAGATACAATTAGCCCTTCCCTGGCTTGGGAATTCATACCTGTTAGTGGAGCTTTTAGTATAAACATTGACATACATTTAAAAAAAACCTAAAATACATCAATGTTTTAATGTGGCTGATTTTCCTCTTCCCATCAGACAAATGCAATATTTTTTTTTATTCCAAGCAGCTCTTTAGTTCCCAGGTTCCTAGAGTTAAGCAGAGCCTCTGCAGGGTTTGTTCTTCATTCTAGAATACAGATAACAAGTCTTGGACTCCTTAATGCAAGTTTCACTTAAAATTCAAACTTTCCTTAAACTTGAGTTGAATTCCACTCCAAAACCAACTATTTTACCAGCTCCTGAGAGGAGTCATCCACACACCAGTGCTCCAGCTTCTATGCTGCATCCCTTGCTAAAGTGTTCCTGGCTGTGAGCCTACTCTGGATCTGACTCTTTGGGACTGTCAGAAGGAACCTGGCTTCAGGTGAACCCACAGGAGATGGCAGCGAGCAAGCTATCCCTTTTCCCTACCCCCCTGATTTCTCATCAAGCTTATGACCACAGCCTGAGAACCAGTCTAATAGGACATCCTGAGTTCAGTCAGGCTCCCAAGGCCTGGGGGATGGAGCCTTTCCCAAAGACAGGGATGCATATTTGAATTCCAGTCAACAGCAGCACACCCGGGTACAAACTTTTATTATCTCACACCTCCTTGCCACAGCTGACATTCATATTTTACATGTACCGTACAAATTTACAAAGTGTAAAATACACTTTATAGCTCACTTTATAGTAAAAATTCTTGAGGATTGATGCATAAAGACTTTCTGTAAATGGCATTTGGCAGAGAGATGTTGACCCACAAGGGAACAGGCAGTGCCAGCTTGAGCAGACTGGCAGTGTTTGACCCATAGAGAGGCAGAACACCCATCTTGTTGGTAGATGTCTGCCTTCCCTGGGATCACCTGGGTCATTGAAAGGCATAAAGAGAAACACACCACCAAAGTGTGGACATCCCACCAGAAACCTGAGCCCCAACCGATTCTTCTAACTACACCTAAGGGAGAGGGTGTCACCCTTCCTACAGGCTGTTGGCTTTTGCTTTGCCAAGCATGAACTGGAGACTGAGTTGCCACGATCTGTAATGAACACGGGAAGCCACCTGGTGGCTGCAGCAGCGGTGGAACTGGGCCACAACCCAATCTACAGCTTCCAGGACTCTGGTTTTTAGGCTCAGTATTGCAGAGACATCAACATACTCACCCAGAGGGAAATATTTTAGATGTGACCGTGCCTATCAGGTTTAGACTGATTCTCTATTTTAAAATAGTCTGAGATAAATCAGACAATTTGTTAACAAAAGGCAGCTTGGAAGCTCCATCGTAAGCAATATACAGCAGGTTTTGTGCAACATTTTGTATTTAAGCAGCTTTTGGGTTGTTTTTTTCTCCTTCTTCCTGTGTTACAAAGCAATGGGAATTTCAGTAGCCAGAGTAACACAATCCCTACTTGTTCTGCCTGTGCCAGTTATGGATGGTATTCAGAGCCCACAAAATATTATTCTCACGGAATTCAGAGGTAAAACCTGTTGTAGGTTATTCTCTGGATGTGATATTGCCCCAAAAATCAGCATTTGCACATTCCCTAGAAGTTTTTAGCTGATTTCATCAACAGTCTATTGTTACTTCTCATCCTCAGGCCAACACTAATACTTTTAAATATACATCCTGACCTCCTGTATCATTAAAGTAATATATAGAAAGCAGGCTGAGAATGAGAGGAAATATCTCATTAGAGCAGGTGATCTAGGGGAGAACAGTCTGACACAGGCTCCAAATTCTTCTTTCATGAATAATCAGCACTATTCACCAGGGCAGGCAGCAAAATGACAAATCCAAAGGAAATTTCACACAGCTGGCTAAGCAAAAATGAGTGCTCTGGGCTCATCACTTACTGCAGGACCCTAGAGACCTCTTCCCAGCTATCAGACCTCCCATGTTTGACCTCTCTAGTTACATGGTCTTCCAAGAGCTGAAACAATCCTGATATTAAGTTGGTGTTAAATGTGCACAGTCACAGTGCTTCCCTCTTCTTAAACCAGCTGCTAAAATCCGTTTCTACTGAATGATAACCAACCACTCAACATTTGGTATGCATACATAGTCCTTCAGAGCTTTTAACTGAGAGAAAGATGGATAAAGAGTGGTGAAGTAGAATGTCTACACCCCAGTGAGAGAGGCAGCACAGTGAGTCAGGCAGCAGAACTGTGGATAGGGAGAGCAAGCACATGTGGCACCAAGAAAGCTTGAATAGAGATGAATTATGGGCACACTGACAACAGTCTCAAGGAGGAGACTGCTTCAGGCATCACAGATTCCTGTCATGGCTCCCAGAAAGAAACCTGACATCCAGGAAGAAGAGCAGGCTCAGAGCTGTTCACCTCTGAGTGACAGACAAGCACTAGATGGAACAGCCCTCCTAAGGACACCAGCCTGGGGCTGGAGGTTTCTTGGAGCACATCAGATCAATGTACATCTGCTCTGTCTGGCCAATATTTACTCAGCTTTAGAGCTTTGGCTCATTAGGAGTCCACTCCTCAGTACTTAACTGATTTTCACCCTTTTCTTTAAAGACCTTCATCCATCTAAGATCTTTTCTTTCCAGAGTTTTAATTTTCTCCCAAAACTCCAACTTCTTCTGTGGAGGCTTATGGCAGCAAACACAATGTGTCCAGAGCCCCTGTGGAAACAGCAGCATTGATCCTAGATGCTGAACAGGCACCCCAGGCTGCACAACAAGCCTGTGCAGGTCCTGCCAGAGCACCTAAATGATGTAAATATTCAGGCACCAAACTGCTTAAAGCAAACCAAACAATTTTCAGTAAAACCTGATCTGCAAAGTCCACATGCAGATACAAAGCATTTACAAATTCAAGAATGTATCTTGTAAAAAATGCCATAATATACTCTTCACAAACACCGTAATCTCACAGACGTAGCTATTACAGCTGAAAAAGAAGATACACCTCTCAAGTTTAGGCACTTGGTCTGAATGCAAAGCATCTTCTTAACCTGCTGCCACCCAACCTAGAGCTATGCTGACACTGCCTTGGCAAGCACAGCTGTATCACACTGCAGCACAACTTTCCATATACTTCCCCACATCTATCACCAGAAAAGAAAAAGGCACATATCCAGTACGCTCTCCTCAGTGAAGTACCAGAACTAGGCTGAGCAAACTGGGCTCATCTTCCTTCTGTGGAAGCGTTCAACATATAATAATTTTTAATTTGCAGAGGATCTAAAATTCAGGTGATCCCCTCAACTTGTTTCCTCAGTACACTTCTCTCCTTGTACCTGCCAATCCTTCTGAAGCTGGAACTACCAAACAAAGCTGTTCATCTTCCAAACTGACAATCCAAAGCACAGCTTGTCCAGAAAAAGTCACATCATTTAGTGCTTCCCCCCACCCAGCATATACATGCACACAGAAACCCCAATGTGCTGTTCTTCCTCCAAACAGGGGGACTGCTCTGCTCCGTAACTTGAACAAACCACTTTTGCAAATATCCTATTTGGGTCAGAAAGCTCCTATTTATTCTTGAATTCACATGTAAATGGCTTCTAGTAGCTGAAAACATAAACCTTCATTTTTATGGAAGAGCAGCAGTAGATTTTGATATTCTGATAGTCTGATAAACCTGGTGTCATGTTTGATACATGCCAGAAAGTCTCAGCTTCTAATTACAGACTTTTCAGGTTTTTATTTTTCCTGCTTGTGATCTCATGATGGAGCAATTTCCTCTGCTGAAGCTATGGTTAGGTACCATGGTGATCAAAACATCTGTGTTGAGTCTCTCACTAGCATCTCTGCTACTGATGAACCTAAAAGAACAATTCAAAACAGCACTGGCTTCGAGGTTCACACCCTAAGGATTTTTTTTTCCCCTCCAAGAGTAAGATAAAAATCAGTAAATCATCTAATCATCCCTTCTTAAAATTCTTCCTTACATAAGGATAATTACAGATTGCAAAATACGGATTGCAAGAAAGACTTCTTTCAGCATTCAGTTTTTTTCCATGGGATTTGGAACTACAAATTATAATTTGCTACTCAAAGATGAGTGATTTATGCTCGGGGATCCCATAACTTCTTTTGTGTTCTTCAAATAATTTTCTTAGTTTCTGCAGGTACAATGCATGTAGCTGTTCAATCTCTTCAGTGGTGGGGTTTATGTTCTGTTTTACAGGGATGGGGCTTCCCACTGGAAATCAAACACAGCAACAGTGTTAGTTTCAGCAAAGTCCCTCTTGGAGCAGAACTGCTCTCCCTCCTCTCAGAGCTCCACCATAGTTCTCAGGGAGAAGGCAGAATCACATCCCAGTTTTCTTGCCCTGGGGCCTGTTCCTGCTCTTCACCAATTTGCGCCCTGGATCTGGCTGTCCACTTCCTTTCCCTCATGTTCATATAAAATTAATTTACAGCCCCACAGCCCGACACCATAATCTCAGTTTGGCAGCAAAAGTTCAAATGAGGAAGGGGTTAAGCTCTAACTTGAAGGAACAGTTTTCACTTCAACATACAATTCCATGGGTTATGTAGCATCTTGCCAGTGGGGTAGTACTCCACAACTTCAAAACAGCATTTTAAAAATGTACCTTCTCACAGTCTGCAATTTTGATACCAATACTGAAGGTATCTCCAGTGTGAGGGACATGTGTAAGAAAACAGCACACCTGAACAGGACTGAAGGAATCAGAGGTATCTTCTGATTTATTCACAATTGTTGCACCAGAAATGTTGTTGCCTGCCCCAGCCTAGGGAGTGGTAGCACATAAAACACCCAGACCTTGTCAGGTGTCTCTGAACCCTCCACTGCCCACAGAGAAGCTTCCAACTGAAATGTTCCCCAGGAGCAGCTTTTACAAAGGCACCTGAAAAATCCCTTTCAACACATGTTGCCACTTCAGATTGGATGGTGTTGACTAAAGGGAAGGGAAGTCTGGCCAGAACCACAAAGGGGATGATTCTGCATTTTCCTGCTGCAGCTTCAGCTGCCAACAGCTCTCAGGCCCTACACAGTGCTGAAATTCAGACTTTTAATGACTGGGGGTGGGAATCCAGCCCTGCATTGAGCAATAACTTGGGGAGTGTGTGTGTGTGTGTGAAATCAATATGCATCCAATATAGGATTTCCAGAAACATGGCTAGAAACACATTAAACAACCCCCAATCCCTTCTACAGCAGTCTCTTTATTCCACAAGAGATTTCTTGTGGAACTGGAAACTATACTTATCTCTAATAGTCTGTGCAACTCTAAGCAGCCTGCTTAATTTGATATTTTAGAGTTAATCCTGTTTTTGAAAAGCAGTAATAATTTTCAGGGAAAACAGAAGCACTTAGCTTGTCAAGCTCAAAACACCCGCACGTTAAAAAAAAAAATTTTTTTTCAAAGCCATAGTGAGCCATACCAAGTCATGCCTGCCCCCCAAGAATGCAGGGATATGGTGAGAGTTTTCAAATATGAGGAAACAGAGACACTAAAGGTAAGAGATTGTTTGAGACCATACAACAAAATCTGTTGCAAAACCCTGACCTTGTTGATTTGAAGCACCCTTGTGCTTTATAGCTATGGACAATCTCTGTCCTGGACCACCTCTGTCTCTGCAGTAAATATTACAATGGTGAAGATTTGCATTAAAGTGAAAGATATTTAAGCTTCAGAACAGATTAGATTCATCAGCTCAAGGAAAAACTGCAGGAAAGACACTGATCTCATTCCAATGTTTTGAAAACTTCTTGTCTTTAAAATAGGTGACATCTTAGTCTCCCTGTGCACAACATGGACTTTAAAAATGAAATCTTTACTAAAACTTTGAACTATATACACTGATAAGATAAAAAGCTGCATGAAATTTAACATAAAAAGACCTACAGTTTTGTCTTAAACATTTTTATTTCATTCATAATAAAATAAAATCTTTAAAGGGAAGGCCTTCTTAAATGTCCTTTGTGGGATACCAGAAAAGCTCGATTTACTTTCCTGTAGAAACTGGCTTCATTAGTTCACTTAGTTAAAAACCTAAAAAATTTTTATGCAAAACAAACAGCCAGCCACCTATTCCCTTCTCATGATGCCCAGCACAACTTTTTAAAGGTGTGGTTGGCAATAGTGCCTATTAAAGCCATTAAAAATCAGAAGACATTCACTCCTACACTCCAGTGACAGCAGAAGAGTGGGGATGAAGGCTTTTGGGGAAAAAACTGTTCCAAACTTCCTGTGAGCATGGCGTGCATGCTATCAACTCAACATCAATGGATATTTCCAAGGGGAAAAAGCCAACCAACCAAAGAAAACCCAAACCACAAACAGAAGAGAAGGAAACAACCCTAGGGAGCTGTAATGCTACCTAAGGAGCAGAGCTAACCCAAGGCACCCATTCCTGCCCTCCTCCAGCTCTCCTCTGTCCCAGTAAGCACCAGCTCCTTCCAGTAGCCTTGCTCTGGATCCACTGCCATGGATCAGTTGAAACACCCAGCTCCTGTTCCTATGCAAGGGTAAGAAGTGAAGGTGCTGGGCATCTTACAAATAAACTGCAGCATCCAGAATAAACTGCAGCAACAGCTGGCAGCCCTCTGGTACAGACTGGACAACCCCTTGAGCTTCTTTGACATGTGCTTAGGATAGAAACCTGCGAATAACTGTGAATGAAAAATAAGATTTGGCTTAGGACATTAAGGGGAAAGGCAGAAAAGAATTTCCTCTTAAAAAAAAAAAATCATCTTAAACCTCACTCTAGATGCACTGCAACTAGAATTACTTATGTTAGGGTGGATTTCTAAATTTACACAGATATTAGTAGCACAGTTATGCACTTTTAAACATTTGCTAAAGCATTAGAAAAGGCACAGGGAACTTACCAACAGTATGAATGGGTTGCCTATAAGGTATTAAGCCAAAACTGTATTGAAATACTCCTCTGGCATGGAATAGAGGTAAAGCAAAGCCCATTATCTTTTGCAACTTCTCCTGTACATTTCTGAGCCAGGAACCTCTGGGGTTTGCAACTTGCTTGAACAGTTCATTTTCACCAAAGGAAAACACTGGGACCAGATGAGCCCTGTAAAACAATGAACACACTGAGAATCCCACCTCAGCCTCCACTTGCACTGCAGTTCACATCAGCAGCATGGAAATGGTTTCACAATAAACAGCACAGAAAGCTCTGGCAGCTCTAGACTTCATCAGCAACAGGCATTCAATTATTCTGACTCACAGCTCCTTTGGATTTTTGGGGTTTAAGAAAAAGTGAGTGTCACATAACTAGCAACTAGCATTTTAGATAGTATTTAGCTGGTTGCTAAATCCCATCACAATTTTTTATGATGGTTCATAATAATAAAAATGAATAATTGTGTGTATCATAATTATGATCATGATCTTATCCATGACTATATCAGCAAGTCCACCTTTGTTCCACTCCATTTTCTCCTTTGGCAAGCAAAGAAGCCTCATTGCTAACCTTATAATGCTCCCAGTTGGATGGTATAAAATCAGATCTTGGCTTTCCTCTGCCTTCTGACCAGAGCAAAGCACGCACTTGACTTCAGCACAAAAACCATGAGAAAAACCAGACATCCTTACAGACATGAGTGTAAAGCCAAATTCCTCTGCTGTTCACTTCCCAGTGAAATCCTGCTTTCTCCAGACTTTTTCAAACACAGTAGCCTTAATTCTTTATTATCAGAGGTCAAATCTTACCCACAGAAATTACACTAACTCAATTTGGCTTTGCTTGGCCTAATGAATTCTCATTCAGTTCATTAATTGGTTTGGGAGGAAAGGCACTGACTAGCTCCTGAGAAACTACTTGGGCTGATGGAATCAGTTCAGTTGTCTCTCACAGGCAAAAAAAAAAAAAAACCAAACAACAAAACAACCTGATAATATTTAAATCCTTGACTGTAATATGCTGTTTGATTTATACTTAGCTTCGTTAAATAGTATTCTACACATTATAAAGAAAAAAGGGTAACTGTAAGCAGTCTCTGAAGGATACAGAGGTGTTTTATTGGCTTTATGTAAGTCTTAGCTTCTGTATCTTAGCTCCACCTAGCCCACGCTATCTTTTTAAAACACCTTACTGCAAAATAGCATGTTTGCTGTAACATTGCTGGGATGAATTACTGTAGAGCTCTAAATGCCTGAGGAGGATGCACTAAGGACAGGGCCGGCTGGAAAGTACTGTGGACAATGAAAACCCACCCATATGGAAAAAACCAACTGCTTCTACAGCTTCTCAAGCCTGAGGACTCCCAGAGGGGGACATCACTCCCACACTATTCTGACTGGTGTCTGCTCAAAGGTTCTTTCTCAGGTAGATGATATCATCCAGTCACCCATAAAGAAATATTGGAAAGCCTCATAACGTGCTGTGGCTGTGTAAATACTCTTTTTACTACAACACTAAGACAAACAGAAACACCTTGTGGTGCAAGAACACCCTGAGACTGTGGGATTTGTTTTAATCTGGTACAGGCTTTTGCAAGATGCTCTGTAGGAGGCTGGAACAGAGAAATAAGTAACTTAGGATTGTGACACTAAAGATAAGTTAGCTGATTCATCACTTGCTTCACATCATCATTTGCTTTACTATTTCTTCACTTCTTATCAGATGTCTGTACTACCTTGGCCCAAAATGTCTTTTCCAGAAGTGCAGAGGACTGTTGCTGACATATTCAGAGGACATTTGCCAAGTTCCTAGCTGAGACACCACAGCTTATCTTAGCTGGCAGTACAGGAGCCAGGGTCAGAGAGGCCAGGTCTCCTCACTGCCCCTGGTCTCTGCATTGCCCCTTCCTTTCTTGGCATTTGATGCTGCAGAATAAAAGCACCAGAAACACGTGCAGGTGTTTGTGGCAGGTGGCTCTTCTACCCACCTCCTGCAAGCCTCCTCCACCCTTTCAGTTCTGTGCCATTTGGAAGCTTGTTTCACTTTTTCTTTATTGTTAGAAACAAAATGTTAAAAGCAGGAACAATTACTGGATGCAGAGTCTGGACAAGAATTTAGGACTGCTGGTAAGAGCTGTAATGAATGAAATCAGAGCATCCTACTGTACAGCAGTGAAGTCATGACTCCTGTGCTTCATGCTGCTGCTCAGACACAGAATGACTTCTAGCCTGGAGGTTCAGGTGACTGTGTGTGAGGTGAGGTTTGAAGTCACTCAGGCAAAGGCAGGTGTTAACTCCCTATCACCTCTAGAAAACTGAGCCTCATTCTTAAAGAGGAAACAAAGGACTTCACAAGGAAAAGGGCCATTCCTGTGTTTTGTAAGTGTCCTGGTAACCTTGTGTGTTGGGTATACTTTTGAAATCAAGGCCATAAGAGGCACAGGTGTATCTAGTTTCCCAATCCAAATCAGTTTAGAGATAAACACCAACCTCTGTGGTCTGACAGACCAGATGCTTATTGTAGATGTGCTAAAAAGCTTCTGAAAGTGTTTAGGACCCCACTGGAATGAAGTCTCATACAGGCAATAAAGTCCTAATTTAAATACACAAGTGTTTGTGGGTAAAATTAGACTACAATGTTACTTGCTGAGATAGCGGGTCCTTTCTGAGACTCCAAGTGATACATATAAGAAACCCTCTTGGAATTTTGACATAGAATAGTTCATAGAAAAAAACAGACCTTGGCAATCTTTGTGAGAACAGAGAGCTCTTCTTCTCAGAGACCACCTTTTCTGCAATTAATATTTAAAAGACTTACAGATTTCTCAAACTATTATTTTTTCACATAGCTTTGCATATTAATGTATGGTGCAAGGATTTGTCCAGAAAGCTTAGCAGGAACAAGTCACAGGTTCCCATATTTACACAGTAGCTTATACTGTGTAAATCTCTCAAAAGATATTAATGCCACCTCTGTTTGATAGGGAAAACAAAACAAACAAAAAACCATTTTTTTCTTAGGATTTTCATCAAAAATTCCCAGAGACTTACAAATTTGAGATTTGCAAATAGCAATCTTCAAAATAAATTCTTTAGAAATAGACAGTGAAAACAAATCTTCCTAGACCACAATTTTCAGTGTTGTAATAAAATGGGTCCTAGCTTTCTTTTTTTTCAGTTTGGTTTGGTTCTTGATTGTCTGTTTGTTGTTTGTTTGATAAGAAAATTCTATAACTTCAGTTTACAAATCAGAAAACAGAATGACTGGTCCACTCAGCAATAAAAGCCAAGGTTTACTAATATTGTTTCATAATTCTTACTCTTTGCTAGTGCAAAAAACAACTGAAATATAACACCTAGATATGCTAATAACACCCACTGCTTATAAATTATGAAAGTCAAAGGGAGTTTTCAACACTCCCTGATTGGATCTAGGTGGACAGACTGGCTCCTATGCCACACATGTGCACATTCTTAAACAAGTAACTCTTTAAAATTCTAATTATATGAGTTTACTATCTATAATGTGAGCTATGTGCTCACTATATGTAGTAGTGAGCAGTGGCAACAAGTCCCTGCACAGCTTAAATGACATTGTAAGTGTGTCCCTGGGGTATCTCTTCCACCTCCCCAGGTGAGTTTGAATAACAGATTCAGTGCTCTGCAAAGGGAGACAAATGGTGATGAGGACAGTTCACCAAACTTGGAGGTGCCTCTGAATCCAAGTCAGGCTGTGCCTCACATCAAAACCTCTTCAGATAAGAAAAAAAGACGTGTCCTTGTCATAGGTAGATTGCTCCTAAAAGGGTGGAAGGCCCTATATGCAAAAAAGATCCACTTCTTAGAGAAGTCTGCTGCCTCCCTGGGGCCAGGATTAAGGACATATGGCGTAGACTCCCCACCCTATTTAAACTCACAGATTATTACCCATTACTTATCTTTCAAGTAGGCAGTGATGTGGTAACCACCAGAAGTCTAAGGGCAATGAAGAGAGACTTCAGGGCCTTGGGTCAGCTGGTTAAGGGATCAGGAGCACAAGTAGTGTTCTCCTTTAGCCCTCCAGTTGTGGGGAATGATGAGGGACTGACCAGGATAAACCAGCAGATAAATACATGTCTCTGAGCCTGGTGCTACGGGCAGGGGTTTGGCTTTTTTGACCATGGCTTGAGTTACAGGAGCCCAGGCCTGCTGACTAGAGATGGGTAGAGCTTACCCTGCAGGGGGAAAAGGGTCCTAGGACAGGAGCTGGCAGAGCTCATTGACAGGGCTTTAAACAGGGTATGGAGGGGGGCAGGGGTGAAACTGGGACCACTAGAGAGGAGCCTGGATGCAACATGACAGTGCTTGTGGAAGAGGAGGGTGCTAGTAAGGTCTTACAATCATGGTTCTCTGTGAAGGAGGAGGATGATATTCCTTATGGCAAAAGGTTTGGTGAGGGCCTGATTACTTTGGAAACATCCAAGTATGGTCTAGAGGGTATTAGACCTTCTCAAAAGGTGGCCCAGCTGAAGTGCATCCACACTAATGCATGCAGCATGGATAACAAACAGAAGGATCTGGAGGCCATTGTGCAGATGAGAAACTATGACATAGTTGCCATGACAGAAATGTGGTGGGGTAACTCACCCAGTTGGAATACTGCTATTGATGGCAAGAAATAGGCAAGTAAGGAAAGGTGGTGGGGTTGCCCTCTATGTTAGAGAGAGAGATGATTGTCTAGAAATCAATGATGGTGGTGACAAAGCTGAGAGCTTATGGGTTAGAATGAAAGGAAAGGACAATAAGAAGGACATCATCGTGGGAGTCTGCTACAGACCACCCAACAAGGATGAAGAGGTAAATAAGGTACTTGATACAGTTGGGTAAGGTCTCACAGTCTCTACACCTCTTGTTCTCATGGGGGATTTCAATTCCCAGGTAATACAATACAGCAGGGGGAGAACAGTCCTGAAGGTTCTTAGAATGTGTAGAAGATAGCTACTTGTTGCAGTCGGTAAGGGAGCCAACAAGGGGAAGCAGACTCCTGGACCTGCTGTTTGTTAATAGAGAAAGTTTTGTGGAGAATGTAGTAGTTGGAGGCCATCTTGGGTAAAGTGACCACAAAATGATCAAGTTTTCGATTTTTAGTGGAGCAAGGAGGGGAGTCTCCAAAACAGCCACCTTGGACTTCAGGAGAGCAAACTCTGAACTGTTCTGGACCATGGTTGAAAGAGTCCCTTGGGAGGAAATACCAGGGGATGTAGGAGCCCAGGAAGGCTGGGCATACTTTAAGGAGGGTTTTTTAGAGGTGCAGGAGCTGACCATCCCCAAGTCATGGAAGATAAGCCAATGAGGAAGGAGACCAGCCTGGCTGAACAGAGAGCTTTGACTGGAACTCAGAAACAAAAAGAAAGTTTGTGGTCTTTGGAAGAGAGGACAGGCAACTTATGAGGATTACAAAGATACAGTGAAGATGTGTAGACAGAAAATTAGAAGGGCCAAGGCCCAAATGGAACTAAACTTGGCCACTGTGGTGAAAAATAAGAATAAGTATTTCTATAAAAATATCAACAACAAGAGGAGAGCTAGGGAGAATCTCCATCCTTTATTAGCTACAGAAGGAAACACAGTGGCCAAGGATCAAGAAAAGGCTGAGGTACTTCATACTTTCTTTGCGTCAGTCTTTAATAGCAGGACTAGTAGCTCCCTGGGCACACAGTCCCTTAGGATAGAAGACAGAGACAGGGAACAGATTAGGCTCTATGTAATCCATGAGGAAATGGTTATGGACTTGCTTCATAAGCTAGACACTCATAAATTTATGGGGCCAGATGGTTTACACCTTAGAGTGCTAAGAGATTTGGCAGATGTGGTTGCCAAGCTTCTACCCATCATCTTTCAGAAGTCTTGGCTAACCAGGGATGTCCCATTGGACTGGAGACTGGAAAATGTGACACCCACCTTCAAGAAAGGACAGAAAGAGGATCCCAGGACAGACCTGTCAGTCTCACCTCAGGGCCAGGGAAGGTCATGGAATGGATAATGTCAAGGGTCATTATAGATCAGTTAAAGGTCAACCAGACAATCAGATCTTCAATCTTGAAGGTCTTTTCAGCCTGAACAATTCTATGATTCTGTGATTCTAATGTTAACTATATTTAAGAATCAACCTGTATTCAAAGCATGCTTACACTACAGCAGCCCAGATGGGAAACCTACCCGTGTGTCAAGGCCATTTTAATAAAGCCTTTCTTCTTGAGGATGTTCAAAGTTAAACTTCCAGGATGTGCATTCAGAGACTCCTCTGCTCCTCCAATCACAATGATGGATGCGTGGCCACCTCCTTCATTATTCAGCACGTATGAGACACTCTCCTTGGATGCAGAAACCATTCCTTCAGGAGCAAACATTGTAAGAGTGACTGCTGGATCTTCATTTACAAATACAGCAAAGTTTAAGAAATATTTTTAGCATCTTAACGATGCTTCAAAACAATTACAGCAGAGGATAGGGTTGAAAGATTTGGGTTCAGCCCCCTTGTTCTGAAACAGATTTGATCTAAGGTAAGTCCTGTGATTTCCCTCTGGTCCACTAAATGCTGTTTGCCTAACACAGGAGTTTGGAGATCTTCAAGGAAGAGTGTGCTGTTCTGCCAACTTAGCTCTCCTTCAGAGAGGTTCTGTGCCTGACAACAGGAGAATTGAACGACAGCAGATGCTGTTGGGAGGCAACAGCTAAAGCCATACAGCAGGTGCATATAAATACAGGCACAGGGGGTTTAATGGAATGAATAAAGGACTTGTGAACCCAGACATCAATCTACAGTGTCACTGTCTTCATAGCTATAAAGCAACAGCTCCAGCTATGGCAATGGCATGACAGTGTCAGAAGCAGCAGAAAAAGCCCCCTGGTACCACTCCCAGTTACTGCATCAGCTCATTCTCTGGGAACCAGGACTTGTCATTCATCAATCTATTTAGACTAGAATAGCAGAACATATGGAGTTTTCCTGGTACTCCCAGTAGTTCAAATCAAAGGCACACTGCTGTGCAAGCCTCTAATATTGACTTACACCTTCCTCTGAACTTGGCAGTTTTGGAAAATCCCCTTTCTAAAACATATACACCTGACCCCTCCAGAATTCCTTTGAGCCCTAAGTTACACGTCAAAAGCTCATAATGGTACCAGTTACTCAAAAGCCACATTTAATTACCTTGAATTAATACAGCCTAAATTACAATCTAGAGATCAGCTCGAGTTTGTGGTGGTTTTGGGGGGGAGACTGCAGTCTGGTTTTGGTTTGGGATTGGCTGGATTGTCTTGGATTATTTTATTTGGGGTTTTTTTTGCCTTTAGAGGTCTAGTATCAAAGCATGCTCTTTTAGGTGCCAAGAAAACACTTCATCCCCGTTTACCCACTTTCTTTTTTTCCCCTATTAGGGACATTACAACGTGGATTATAACAAGATGAAGGTGTTGTAGTTTTGAGAGTTGGCCACCAAGAGAAATAGCTTGGTCCTGAAACAAGTTCAGACCTCAGTGAAACACTACTGTCATTTGCCAAAATATGCCTCCACAGTCACTGTTACTCTGAAAAATGCAGCTGACCTGGAACTCACAAATAATTTGTATGATGCTCGTTCCCCCACCAGCATGCATTTGCTCTCTGGTACAGAAAGATTTTGCAAGTGTTTATGAAGTGACTGATAAACCATGTTATACTGAAGGTCCCCTCTGATTTATCAGCTACAAACCTGTGAAAAATGAGCTACAAGGCTGACTGCTCTTCAACATGCTTTTGCCTCAAGTTATTTCTCATCTGGCAGGTAAATATTTGTTCCTATCATGTAAAGCTTACTTCCAGGCTAGGCAATGTTTAAGCTATCATCTTCCACCACTGACAATCCCTTAACTTTGCCTGGCTGAAAAAGACCCCTCAGAAATAACATTTATGAGGAAGAGCATTCTCTGGCATATTGAACTATAAATGGGTATGCAATTCTGATACTAATCTGAGCAACATCCTAGACATGTGTCTGTGAATGGAGTAGAATGGATCAGAGCAGCTTATCTGAAATCTTATCATCCACGTTACAGTCAGGAGTAAAAGCTAAATCTCTGTATGCCAAACTTGCTCTCATGCACTATACTGTACTTAACTCAAACTCTCTAGTTTAATGAATTTAATTATGAATTGTTTAATTATGAATTATTAATTTTTATATTTAACGAATGGGTTATTATTAATGAATAAATGCTATGTTCTTGTGGGAGGACACTAGTCCTGACTTCATCAGAGATTCTTCTGTTCTCCAAAAGTCTATCACTTCTTATCTTTTATTACTGCAGTACCAGTCATGAGTATCACCTCGTTATGACATGTGCTGCTGAGAACAGAGTTAAAAAGTTTCTGTCTTGGTGAGTTTATCTCACCATAAAAATTACACAAATTTGCAACACAGGACCTCAGTCAGAAGCAGGTAACTAACTTCCAACTAGAAAGATGTTTGTAATGAATAGGACTTTAAGCCTTTCAGGTAAGAGATTATCCTTAATTCGTTTTACAAGAATGTGTACAATGACTAAAAAGTCTTACAAATCTTCCTATGTCCTTCTTGTAAATAACTAGTACTCAGTACTGCTGTCCCATAGCTCAAGGAAAAACAGCATTTTTTTTCAGAAAGAAAAAAAAAGCTTAGGCATATTGTATAACAAAAATATTAAAACCTTTCAAATTGTTTTGCAACAACAGTTCATTATAAAATAGAGGTTTAACTTAACACCAACACTGATCCTCCTAAACTGAAATTTAACTTATTTATAGGTACAGGAATATACCCTACCTTTGAGGCAGAAGCTGTAATACAGAGCAACAGCTGAGAGGTTCTGTGTTTACCTACCAGCACTCATTATGTATTCTCTGAAGAAGGGACAGCCAAACCAGATGGGCATGATGTGAAGATATGGAGTAAGGCCAGGAAATAAATTTTTGAAACTTGAATCAGTGCAAAAGTTTCCAAAAGCTCCAGCTACCAGGACACCATGAGGGTGAAAACCAAGCAAGTAGTTGTGATTAGGACTCAGTTCTGAAGTTTTTACAAGCTGAAAGATAGAGACAGTGTATGATATTATAATTATGTCAAAATGATTCTCAAAAACAAGCATGGAGATTGCCCATTGACAAGACACAGAACTGATGACAATTTACTTCAGAACATTTTAAACTACTGTCCAATTTTACTGCTGAGCCAAGTTTAAATAGAATTACCTCAAGATACCATGTCTAGCATTTTCTGAGGTAATTATCTTGTGGCCCAACAGCCCACATAGGAAATCAGCCCCTGCCCCTCTTTTTCTCCAGATCTGACCTCTCATGTTTTTAAAGGAAGTGAAGTTCACCATGGAAGAAGTATTAGAATTTTACCAAAGATGAGTCCTGAATCTTTCTCCAAGCTCATGGGTATTCAAGCTCAGTTCTGTTAGAAACATTTGACTCACATGAATAGGAAAGTATTCCCTAAAGTACTTCCAAACAGTCCAGCTTCTGACCCAGTGGAACCGTCTGCCCCCTCTGCAGGGTGTTTCCCAGTCAAGGTAGAGCCACAGCAGGTACAGTACAGCAAGGAACCAGAAGTTGCCCAGGATCAGGATCACGAAGAATCCACAGCAGAACTCTGCTACAAGAGACAAAAAAGGAAAGTACAGGAAGCATTAATCACACCTGTCACCTTTGAAGATCTTGAATTCTCAAGCCTGATATTTTATTATGGATGCTACTCAGAATGCATAGAAATTGAAGCTTATTCCACATTGTGTCAATGTTGTTGCACCAAGGGTGAAGTGCCTGATAGGTCCTTGTGTCACCTCAGTCTGTATTTCTTACTTGACTTCACAACCTGAAAAACAAACCTAAGCTAGTGCTGGTTTACCTAACAAAACAAAGATATAAGGGGAGAGTCAACACACTTGTCTTCTCCCCAAGATGAGGGTGAACAACAATGTTTAGTAGACAACATCTGATTTACCTAAGGCAGAGTAAAAGGAGACATCAAGAGCTGACACAGATGTGGTCCTGCTCCAGTGAGCAAGAAGACAGGAGAAGAACTAGGAAAGTAAAGATGGGGAAGGAGGCCACAGCAAGATCTCTTCTCTAAATGGAGCAGTGTCAGGCAATCTTTTTCCCCTTCTGTTTCTTTATTTTTTTTACCTATAAAATAGAGATGGTAGTTCTAACTCCTGATTAAGAGTGCTCTTTGGCTGGCCAAGGAGATGCACTAGACAAGACCAAAATACTAGGAGGTTCCATTTCAGCCTCTGAATGTGTCACTATAAGAGTTACCTTTGAAGGACTTGATGAATTTTGCACTCTTGCAAATAATTTTATATGATATTTTACAAAGCAGCAGCAGTACTGTGTGTGTTCCACAACTGACTGCTGCTCATGGGGGAAATGTCCTGTTATATGTTAAAAGGAACTGCACCAGTTACACAGAGTGAGCTAAGAACAGAAGTAAATAGAGAAGGGTAAAAAAAATAACAGAAGAACATCAGGCAATAATTTGGCTAACACAGTGTAAATATTACCAGACCTGAAAGCTTCAAAATAAGCAGATGGATCAACAGTAAAAACCACTGATCATAATTAAGATCAGATTCACTCCAGAGGGAGATTATTCAGGCGTTGAAAACTCACAGCAGATTCCCTGCACCAAGCAGGTTTCAAGCTGCTGAAATTCAGAGCTGAACGTGGCCTATGGGCATTCTTGTGTTCTTTCCATTCCGAATACTTATTTTTCTTAACTTCTGTCAGCTTGTCCATGTGCCTGGTTTGACTGTGGCTTCAAAGCAGAAATGGATTTATTGTCACGTGGTAGCTGAGAACTACTGCAGAACCCAGAAGCAGAGAGAGCAAGCAAAGCTACTACTTAGACTGAGTGGGAAAAAAATGGATGAATAGTCCCATTTCTGGCAGGGAACAAGCAGAGAAATAGAGAATTGCATTTTCTCCAAGGAAGGGAAGAGAGAAGGGAACAACCACAAACAAAAACAAAGGCAGGGTCCAATCTACTGTNATACTGATAGGTCCTTGTGTCACCTCAGTCTGTATTTCTTACTTGACTTCACA
The DNA here is from genome assembly GCA_038090715.1 of Florisuga fusca. Classification (NCBI taxonomy): domain Eukaryota; kingdom Metazoa; phylum Chordata; class Aves; order Apodiformes; family Trochilidae; genus Florisuga; species Florisuga fusca. The sequence goes on along the minus strand of JAAWXA010000015.1, from coordinate 7,148,508 downwards.
ACCTGAAAAACAAACCTAAGCTAGTGCTGGTTTACCTAACAAAACAAAGATATAAGGGGAGAGTCATCACACTTGTCTTCTCCCCAAGATGAGGGTGAACAACAATGTTTAGTAGACAACATCTGATTTACCTAAGGCAGAGTAAAAGGAGACATCAAGAGCTGACACAGATGTGGTCCTGCTCCAGTGAGCAAGAAGACAGGAGAAGAACTAGGAAAGTAAAGATGGGGAAGGAGGCCACAGCAAGATCTCTTCTCTAAATGGAGCAGTGTCAGGCAATCTTTTTCCCCTTCTGTTTCTTTATTTTTTTTACCTATAAAATAGAGATGGTAGTTCTAACTCCTGATTAAGAGTGCTCTTTGGCTGGCCAAGGAGATGCACTAGACAAGACCAAAATACTAGGAGGTTCCATTTCAGCCTCTGAATGTGTCACTATAAGAGTGCACCATAGCTATGGGAATATAACAGCAGTTTTAAGAGCTCATGCTTTCAGACAGAGGTTAATAAGAATTCTCACATCCTACCCCAATAATGTTACATAAGAACTGCATCTATTCAAAATGCCAGAAAATGCTTGATTAAACAGAATGTGTTACTTTGGGGCTCAACCCTGAAATAACTACTCAGAGAAACTCCCTATGGAAATATTACCTTTGAAGGACTTGATGAATTTTGCACTCTTGCAAATAATTTTATATGATATTTTACAAAGCAGCAGCAGTACTGTGTGTGTTCCACAACTGACTGCTGCTCATGGGGGAAATGTCCTGGTGTATGTTAAAAGGAACTGCACCAGTTACACAGAGTGAGCTAAGAACAGAAGTAAATAGAGAAGGGTAAAAAAAATAGCAGAAGAACATCAGGCAATAATTTGGCTAACACAGTGTAAATATTACCAGACCTGAAAACTTCAAAATAAGCACATGGATCAACAGTAAAAACCACTGATCATAATTAAGATCAGATTCATTCCAGAGGGAGATTATTCAGCAGCAGATTCCCTGCACCAAGCAGGTTTCAAGCTGCTGAAATTCAGAGCTGAACGTGGCCTATGGGCATTCTTGTGTTCTTTCCATTCCGAATACTTATTTTTCTTAACTTCTGTCAGCTTGTCCATGTGCCTGGTTTGACTGTGGCTTCAAAGCAGAAATGGATTTATTGTCACGTGGTAGCTGAGAACTACTGCAGAACCCAGAAGCAGAGAGAGCAAGCAAAGCTACTACTTAGACTGAGTGGGAAAAAAATGGATGAATAGTCCCATTTCTGGCAGGGAACAAGCAGAGAAATAGAGAATTGCATTTTCTCCAAGGAAGGGAAGAGAGAAGGGAACAACCACAAACAAAAACAAAGGCAGGGTCCAATCTACTGTTTTGAAGGATACTCCATCCTTCAGTACCATAATATAACAGCTCATCTACAGCCCTGGTCTTGCCCAGAGAAGCACCTCAGAAAGGGTTCCACACAGTTAACTAAGGCCCACAGACCTCCACAGTCAATGTGGAAAACTCCCAAAAGCTGCTACAAGCTCTAGGGAACATCACTAATGCAGGACAAGTAAAACAGGTGAAAGATGATGCTCAATTCCACTGCTCCAGAGGGAGAACTCACTGGGAATCCCACACCAGCAACACTTTTAAATAGCACACAAATATTTTGAGAAAGACTAATTAAATGTTCCTTGTAAAGGAGATCCTGAAGCTATAGAAATTCATAGGAATTCTAATCTGGACATGATGCCAAGGTTCAGTCGGTTGGAATAAATATGAGACTTTTTTAAATTGCCATAAATAATTTATTTCAAGTTTCAGTGAAAAAAATTGGTATGGATGTGTATTTCCTTTCAGAAGGATATATGGCTCAGTGCAGAACCACATGACCTCTTACTATCAGTTTCCCAGCCAAAGAGCTGAAAGTTGCTTTGGATCAAAACATCCTTGCTGTGAGAGCTAATTAAATCAGCAGTGAGAAGTGCCATGTAGCAGTATTTAATACTATATAGACAAAATCAACTAGCTCTTTGCTTTGCTTTAGCTAGAACATATTCCTGCATACATGTAAGGGAAGGGGAGATGAGTATGCTGCCAGCACTTCCTAAAGGGGAGCTCAGAGTTTTGTAGGGCAAAGCCTATTTAGTACTGCAGTCACAATGAGACATGCAAAGTAAATTCCTTTTACCATACCTCCTTATTATTCCAGTGTATTAACAGCCTGCAAGATGAGTTAAACACTGATGACTCAAAACCACTGAGCCTATAAACACAAACCCTGTGTTTTCGCCTTCAGAGAAGACAGTGAATAAATAAATGGCAACCACTTCACCTAAGATCATAAACAAAATCCAGGCAAAAGGTGAATAACTTGGAAATTCATCACTTTACTATATCATTGTCTCCTTGGATGTCATTCCAGTGTACACTCTAAGCATAATTTTTTTGCTTTGAAATTATCTTTGAATTAAAGTTCTGAAAATATCTTTTATTATGTATTAGAAGAGTGGAGGAAAAAGGAAATAAATAGACAAATAACTGTCATGGGACTCTGAACATCTGGTTTGCCAGCCAACATTAGCCTGTTTCTTCTTCTGCAGTTCCAACATATGGATACTCATCTGATGTAAGAAATAGATGAAAAATATCACATATGGTGTTAGCAGCACTGGCAGCCACCCTGCCCAATGATGTCTGAATATCTGATGTTTCACTCATTAAACAGGCTCCAAGTTTGCTGCTGAGGGTACCAAATTCATAAAACAGTAAAATACCACAGGGATAGGAAGTTGGAAACCAGCACACTGGGTGGGAAGTGCAGGTGATCCTGGCAATTGGAAGCTCTGAATACACTTGCAGTTACCAAGGAGTCAAAAATGTTTGAGATTTTCCACTAGAGGAAAAGCCTCCCATTGCTCTCAGAGTGGTCACAAACCACGTGAACCTCATCCTTGGGAGGATGCAATTATCAGGGACATCTTTATCCCACTGGCACAAAGGTGAATACACAGTTAGAGATGTAGTTCTCTGGCCTTTAGGAGCAGGTGTGTATACCAAACACACAAAGCAAGGTGAAGAGCTCATTTCTGACATCCACAGCCACAGGGGAAAAAGAACAAAAAATGGCCCATTCTTCAACAACCACACCCCTTTGGGCATTAAAAAAAAATTCCCTGCTCAGTGGATTCTTTCACTAGAGGAAAAGAAAAAAAAAATTACAAAGCAGCCTTAGTTTCTGGAAATGCTTTCAAAATAATTTGTAACTCATACAGAAAGGGATAGAAATTTAAATTAAATAACCCATACAGCAAATGGACTCCAACAATCCCACTAAAGAAAGACCTGAGACAGCAGGCAACACCTAGGAGGAGGCATCCTGCCAAGATAAGGTCATGCCTCTGCAGCTCCACAGCTGTTACACACTCAGTTTTTAAAAATATAGAGTCATAACATGAGTGCTATCCCATTTAGAGCCTACTAGTCTGTGCAATTCTGTCAAAATACAAATTTCCACCAGAAGCACAGGAACTTGCTGCCTGTTTTTACACCATGCACACATGGACTCCACAGCAAATAAACTGGGAATTTATTTAAACTAACTGCCCTACAAAACTGTTAAAGTTCACAGGAATTTGGTAGCAACCTCCAGGATTGAGGAGGTAAGAAAACCAGCATTTGCTGAATAAGTATCAGCCTCCTATAGTGGAGATCCTTTCTCAGTTTATTGGTCACAACTGGAGCCACAGTCACGAGGATATTGGAGCATTCCCACCAAGGGACCTGTATTCAACACTACTATAACAAGTACAAACCCTCAGACGACAACATTTTGGGGGTGGTTTAAAAGCTTGTTTACTCTGGATTTTGGTTCCAGTTCCCAAGTGAGCAGACCTTCCACTGGCAAATATTGATAAACCAGAGACACTGAGTATTAGGCACTACTGATTTGTAGATAGGGTGGTGTGGATACAGTAAATCCCCTAGTTACCCATTACCAAATCCTGAAACTGCAGGCCAAATTTAATCCACATAATTTCCTGTTTCTTTTATTTCTCCTCAGGCATCCACTATCAGTTCTGTTCACATACAGCCTGCCAAGTGAAGGCCTCTGGCCTGACTCAGCAGAGCCATTTGTCTCTTCTTATTCTTGAGATATACAGACAAGAGTACAGAGACAAGGTGTTCCCTCCCCGAGATGTAGGAAACAGAGGTAGCATTCCTACAGCTAGTCAGTCAAGCAAGTAAGTACCCTGTGATCACACACCAGTCCCTGCCCATGGCTCAGCAGTAAGCTCCGGGCACAGGTGAACACAAAAAAGTAGCAGTACCAGCCAGCTTGCTAGGAAAGGCTCAAAGAGCTTTGCTGAATTTTCTTAAGCATCAAGAAAACTTTGAGGAAGAATTAGACTGTTTTGGTTAGCCAGCTACAACTGGATTAAATCAGCACCAGATAACAAAGCATTGTTACATGCTTGGGAAAAAGGTAATTTTTTACTTTGGTACATTACACTGATACCTGCTTTCTCAACACTTCAGTTACTTATTATTCCAGCAGAAATACCTCACTCTGTGGCAAATGTTTCATCATTTCTGTTCTTTTGGGAAAGCCAGATCCACAAATGAAAACTGCCTCCAGCCAAATTCAATTAACAGAGTGCTTCATCCTACATGCTACACGCACAGGAGTTTAATCACCAGAGAAGAGGATGTACTCTAATGTATACCAAGGTATTCAGAATATTATTTTGTGGCTTCATGCATATTAAAGTGGACCTCTTCTTATGTACTGATTTTGTATTATTAAGTATTTTGCAAATAAATACAGGGGTTCATGCACAATAGTCACTTCCTAGGTCCCCAACCATGAGAAGACCAGCAACACTGCTGGGCCTAGAAAGAGAGCTACAGAAGATGTACCATTTTCCCCTACCCCCACCTGGACACAAAACCAAGTTCTGGTATCTTTGTCATAGAATTAAACTGGTTCTCATTTCCATCTCATTGTCTGGACCAAGACACTACCACTCCTCTGTAACCTGGTTCTGCATTTGATTTTGTACAACCTCAAATTCCACTGTTCCTTTTCACATCAAAAGCACAGAATCTAGCAGAGGAGAAGCTCACTGACTAACCTTCTAGTTTTATTTTCTCCCAAATGCCATCATTTGATTTGTCTACATTCAAGAGGAAGAAAAGGCTAAAGCACCTGCAAAGCAGCTCTTAAACCAGATCTCATTGGTTTTTCTTTGTTTAAACTATTTTGCCTTTATGAACCCTTTGGTCTACCTCGTGCCTGGGTACTGCTCACCTCCTGACACAAACTGATTCTCACTCCCAGATGGGCAGTACAGAGGCAAACATCTCAGCCCTGCAGCACACCCACAGACCAAGGGCAAATAGCTGCTCAAGTACTCTGAAAGAAATAGAAAAACTGCACTGGTTCCTAAACATGAGGTTATCAGACTGACTGTTAACTGCAGCAAAATTAATCCAGTCAAACTTCTTAAGAAAAATAAGCTCAAGATGAAAAACAAAGATCTTATGCTGAACACATAAGACATCCATTGTTTTCATTGACAGCAACAATTTATTTTGTGTCTATGTAGTGTGTAAATAGTACCACTGTAGTGCATTTGTATTACAGTACAAAAATGGGAGTGCTGTAACCTCTCTGCTCTCACCCCCAGTCAGTCCAGCAGCACTTGGAGATTTCAGTTCTCCAAGTGACTTTCTGCCTGGGGTTGGGCTGGACAGTGGCACAGGCAGAGCACAAGCAGATACAAGCACACAGCTTCACAGGAGGGCCAGACGTGGGTGCTGAATGAGCCTGGAACATGACCAGAGCTGCCCTGGAACTGTGAGCCCCTGGTAAAAGCAATGAACTTCTAATGACAGTAATTACAGGTAGAAAACTACATTTATCAACATTGTCTGTTTCAGCTTTTCCCAAAGTAGGTACTCTGAAATCACAAAATTTCATACTTTTGCTGTTTCAGCAGTAAAACACTAATGACTTGAAATTATGTTTCAGCCTGAAGTTGTTTTGGATTTCTGTTCAGTATCACAGCATCATATTAGTGCTTCCTGTTTCTTCAGTTTTCATAGCTTAAGGTTTTTTAATACTCCAGGCTGATACCACTCTTCTTTTAAAACAGAAAAGCCCATTTAAAACACACTTGTTAATTGAACTTTACCTGTTTTAGACTGCTACACTTATAACACGTTAGATAAGAAAATGTATGGCAGCTCCAGCTGCCACTTGGTGGGAAACTGTTAGATGGGCACTCCTCCCATCTAATTCAGACACTTAGAGAGACATCACAGTATCTCAGAACTTATTTTTGCTTCTGCTGTCACACCTGTGGATAACAGAAGGACCACTGCTACACAAACTTGTCTTTTCTGCTTGAGGGTGAGCTTTGGCAGCTTGCAGTACTGAGCAAGGAAACACAGGAACTTAAACTCAGAATTTTAAATAGGTTTTTGTAGGTAATGAAATTTGTTGCCCATCTGAACAGCTTTTTTGAGGCATGTTTGCTCTGCCTTTGCTCTACAGGGGAAGCAATCTATCTGTAGTGCAGACCCAGCCCAAACCAGCAAACTGGGTAAACTTTCCTGTTTGCACGGAGCCACTGCAGCAATTTGTTCAGTATTTGTTGACTGAGACACTCTTTCTACAAGTGGTGATGGGATTCAGTCTTCAACAGCTATTGCATATACTTGCATTTCAGGCCAACTTGTGAGTAGCCTTTAGTCACACACATGAGAAGAGGGAATTTACAATCACAATTCCACTGTCTCAGAAAGCCATACAGAGCAAGGGGCAGTGACCAACACAATGTGCTTTTTACATTAATTCAGCTATTTCAGTGCCTTAGAAATGAAGATAAAACCACTATTTGATTTTCAGTCTTCTATATAAGTCACAGTATGGATTCTTAACTGGGGTCTAATAGACTTACACTCCCCTTACAACTCACCCTGTGCACCAAGTCACGTTTTCACATGTCAGTGCCCAGCTTTGAAGTATTTATCATTACCTCAGTCAGATTTTGTCTTTTGGGGCACCCATCTTTAGAGTTATCTTTTGTTATTTGTTAGTTATTAAGTTATAGCACCTCACCACACAGGTAGATGGCAGCTTCGGGAACTAAGCCAGTACCATGTTTATTCACAGGCTCTAAACAGAATCCCTGTATCTGCACCATGATCTTGAGTTATCACATGGCTTCAGGTATTTTTACATAAGAGACTGAATCTACAGATCTTCTTGGTATTAACTAGCTCCAGCCCTATACCAAACCCCAAAACCATCCGTATCTCCAGCTTATCTTGTGGTGAATCCACACAATATTTCTGTTGTACCAGGGCATCCCCTGCTGACTTGAAAGCATCATTTCTGTATTCTAGGGCTTAAGAACAGTGTTTCCATACTTTAACTGCTCAGAAAAAAAAAGAAAAAGGCTGGAAAAGCCAAACATGATGGCAATCCTAAATGTCAGAAATGAAAACATTTTTCACTTTAAGTCATTCAGGATTCAGCCACCTGATTTTTTCCTGGAGCCAAGTGAAACTTTTTGGCCAGATCATTCCAACTGTCCTATGACTAAAAGGGTACATGTACAAAATTACAAGGTCACCTTGGATAAGTCTAAGGAAAAACATTCCCATGAAAGTACAAGCAGATTATTGTTAATGTTAAAATTAATTTATCTACCAAAATTTGAGCAGTCTTCAAATAGAGTTTTTCATGATCATGTGTGCTCACTGTATTCAACACAATCGGCTGTGAGACCACCTCCTGATTAATTTTGCTTGACAATTTATTTCCAGGCATTATCGGCTGAAGAAGACAGCTACCTACTTCTCCCTCTGAACTGGAACAAGAGGGGATTTTCTGAAGTGGGATCTCTCCCTGGAAACACAGAAGGCTGGGATTTCCTGCAGCCACGTTGTTACTAGCCAGACTAGGATAAAACATTGTTTCCTTCCACTGAACTTCTGCTACATTGTCATTCAGCTGGAATAATGAGACCTGCCACAGTCAAATTCCGCAGCAGAAAATTAAAAGCACAGGCTACTTACAGTGTAGCCACAAATGTGATTTGTTATAGTCCAACCACACACAGTTTAGAGGTAGCACAAAACAGACAAGTGCTAAGGATAAATCTGTGGAGGTGCTTCATACCATCCATGCTTCCCCTACATACTCAACTCCTTTATGTGTGTGCTAGCAGCCTAAAACCAATTGTCTGGAAGACATCAGGCCACCATCTGAATGATACCACATTTGCAAGATATACAAAGAAGATGCACGTGTATACCTTCCCCCCCATTAAGTCCTAAAGCATAGGTGACCACAAAACATTCCACCATTTCCAGTAACTCAGAATCATTGCTCCATGCCTCACAACAGTTTAATTCCATACAGACTAATCAATAACCACTTGACTGTTTACACAATCCATGGATCTGGTGCCAGGGATTTAGGGCTTAGCTTACCTTATCAATTGACTCATATCATCAAGTTCAAGATGACTAACCACGAGATTTGCTGCTCTGCATAGATGTTTAGTGATAGGAGTCTATTAAGATATTAGGAAAACTCACTATAGAGGAACAATAAGCAGAAGAAGTTTGCCAAGTAAAATTGTTAGGAACACTTTCTTAAAGCAAGCAAGAACATATTTCATAAATTTATTGGAGTGACTGCATTTACCATTTCACTGTCATGCCTTATTAATTGTCATCACCTAGTCAAATGAGACTTTCACAGAACTACAGTGATAAAACCAGTAATGAAAACGGTGTTAGTGATGTACCAGCCTTTACCCTCACGTTCAACAAAAAGCTGTTAGTTGGCAGAAACCCAGTGGGCATCTCAATGAGAAGACGCAGTCACTGGTTTTGTTTTGTTTTTTTTCAAGATCACATTTGAAAAAGAAACCAAGAGCCCCCAAAAAGGAGAAAAAGCCACCCAGAGATTTCAGGGAGGAGGCGGCCCAAGTTCTGAAGCGTGATGCTCTGGCCCGGCCGGGGCTGCTGGGGGGCCACTGGCCGCCTCTCCTCCCGCATGGAATCACAGGCTGACACCGACCCGTGCCCACGGGTGACGCCGGTTAAGGACAAAAAGGATTCTTTCCCTTTTTATGTCCCTGGGGCAAGGGCAGGAAAGAGGACGGCGGTTACCCAGCAGGAGGAAGGAGAAGATCCACTGTAGCACGGCGACTGTCTGGATCCTCCTCTGGAGGGGCACGTTGATAGGGGCAAACTCGACCTTCATGCTGACGGCGGGAGAGCAGCGCGGGAAGGCAGGACCCGCCGGTTCCAGCCCCGG